>QLNU02015003.1:11396190-11425458 GCA_006491805.2 Dysdera silvatica | reverse complement strand
GTGCTGTCATGAATACAAAAGAATATATTGCTCCATGTGTATGGCATTTATTTTATGTGCTGCGAACCAAGAGAAAAAAGTAAGTTCATTTATTATAGGGTATGCTGTTATTAAATTTATAAATCGATTGAACTGCATGAAATCTGGCAAACACATACAGACTCTGTAAACACACTTTCCACTGCAAAGCTCGGCAAAAATGTTGGCGCCCTATGTGATCAGCAGTCCAGTGAGACAGAAGCAAGTTCATGTATGGCGTTCTGTGATCAAGCGATTAATTATTATTGTGATTTTTATTGCTCGTCAGAACACTGGTTACAGAGGAATCTGCATATTCTCTTGATGATCGTAAACTTAATCACAGCAATTTCTTGGAGTTAGTATTACTTGCTTATGAATATGATCCAGTTCTGAAGGAACATCTAAATAAATGTATTGCATTAAGCAAGCAGAGAAAATGCCAACAATTAAAAGGAAAGACTGCAAGCAAAGGAGGTGGATCTCTGGCAACTTTCCTGTCCAAAACATTCATCAATAAATTGATGAATATCATTAGTAGGATGATGCAGCAACATGTGGCTCAAGAAATAAAAGAAGCTGGTATTTTCAGCATTATGGTGGATTCAACAAAAGATGTATCTGTGATGGAACAAATGGCTGTTATGCTTCACTACACTTTAAATGGTCAGGTGCATGAAAAACTTCTAAGTTTAGTTGTTTCTCGTGAAACAACTGGTGAAGCAATCTTTAACCAAGTTTCTGATATCTTGAACACAGCCGGCATTTTTATTAACAACATAGTTAGTTGCTCATTTGACAGTGCATCTAATATGAAGGCTCAGTATAAAGGTCTAAAAAGTCATCTCAAAAGAAAGAACGAATGTCTTGTGTACACTCATTGTATGGCACACATTTTAAACTTCGTTATGACTGATGCTACGGAGAGTGATTCACACGCTTTGGATTTGTTTGGTGTGGTCGAGTCTACAGCAGTATTCTTATCGGACTCGTACAAACAAATGGATGCATGGAGTACCCTCACCAATGAAATTCATAAAGATCATGAAAAATCGAGAAAGCTTAATAATAATAAGGCTGGTGCGACACGATGGTGGAGTAAAGCGAAAGTTTTAAGTGCTATAATGGATGCAGCTGTTATTACTATGAGCCAGGACCAAGAAATCAGAAATCGTGAATGCAGATTTTTGTTACTTATTAAATTTCTAAATATTGTGGTAACTGATGATCACTTTAATGCCCGCACGAAGTGCCTTGCACGCTCTTTGTTAAAAAAAGTGGTGTAACTTTGAAACAATAATAACAGCCATAGTATTCAATGACATATATGCCGTAACAACTCCTGTTGCAACCAATATTCAGTCCGAAACATTGGACTATATGAGAGAATGAAATTTGGTGGATAAACTCACACAGTTCTTGAACGCCAAGAATAACGATGACGCATTCCATCAGTTACATTCAAAGGCTAAAAATTTTACTGCATTCATTAATTCTCAGCTTACTGAAATGGGAATTGATGTGGAAATTGAAGATTTTGCAGAAAAACATGTTTCAAAAAACAAGAAAATACATGGTGAGAAAATCAACGATGAAAGAGGAAAAGACCTTACACCTTCCGAACTGTACCATGTAGAACATTATAAACTATGCATTAAATAGTGTCAATGAGCATTTCCATCCTAATTTTAATTTACTGTCTGATATGGCCTTATTGGATCCAAACCACTTTAATGATTTACAAGAAGAAACCATTTAAAGAATTCGCCAGTAAAGTGAATTTGAATGAAGAGGATGTTGCCAATTGCCAAAGAACTATTATTATTTGCTCAATTTTACAGAGTCTTAAAACCACAGATGTCCATTGCCAGGATATTCATACTCGTCTCGAAAGATGCTGGTTCCCAGAATATTAATATGGTTATGCACAAAATTAATATAAAATACATACCAAAATGTATGTGATACGTACGGAGATACGTTTGAAAATATGGCATCATGAGCACTGGCTTGGACACAAGGAGACCGGCAGAGAGAAATCTAGTGGGGGGGGCAAAGGCCTTAAAAATGGAAATTTTCTGCCTCACCTTTTTAATTTTACGTTTTCTTTTCTAAAGAAAATTAAAATATGGGGGGAGGGGGTGCAATGACCCTCTCTTGCCTATACCTGCCGGCGCCCATGGCTTGGGGTGGAAAATATTACACTTGGTTTTGACTTTGAAAGTATTATACATATTGAGAAATATCACCACACAAATATGCAGACGCCTAAAATTATTTTTTTCTAACTTTAATATTATCTAATTATATCATTTACAATGAAAACATATTCTGTAGCATTTTTCCCATTTTTATTTAAAATTTTAAACAAAAATTAATTAAAACATAAAAAATAACCATCAAATTAATATAATTGATTGAATTACTAGCGGATTAGAAAAATACACACTTTTTGAAAAAGAAAAATACATACTTTTTGAAAATTCTATGAAAAATTGCAGGAATATGCCAAATTATGAAAAAAGTGTGCACAGACAAAATATGCAAAAACATTCAAGTGCATAGAAATCCGAGCACTAGTTATTAGCCTAATATTAAAATCTTCTAGAATTGGGTATTAAATCCTTTTTACATGAATATGATAATGAAGTAAATCCTGAAAATTTTGATAATGTTGTCTTACTTTCACAAGAGGTGTAATTTAATAAAAACGACATGTGAGTAATCATTTACAGTACAGGTTATATAGTCAGATCTGTGTTAAAAAACTTAATCGCGATTCTTGCAAAACTTTTAGAATGTACTTATGATGATGTATCTGATCATTTAGAAATAATCAACGGAGATTCCTTAATGTGGTCAACTAAATTTGTTATTCATATTGTAACCGTATCATTTCAGATTTTCCAAATCCTAATATCAAACAATTTCAAAAGTGAACTTTTGTGCTGTAACAATCAAAAGCATTTACCAATACAACTTTCAGAGGAGAAATTCGATTTAAGCAACCTTGATAACTCTTCATTAATTTGCTCTTGCAAAGTACCAAAGAATAAATTTCAACATGCAGCTCTTTCTGTTACTACAAACATATTATAAAATAACTGTCGTAAAACAAACAACAAACTTGAACAAAAAACCACCAAGAAAGAAGACGAATACTTTGACAAGTAAATTAGCTATTAACAAAAGAGAACCAACCTTTTAATGAATGAATTGAGAAGCATTCTTCATACACATTGAACATATTCTCGTGTGTAGTATGTGTTGCTACTATAAGCATAAAATTAAATTCTAGTATAATCATGAAAAGAGTGAGAATTGGATGTAATGGTTAAAATTTTATTTTCGTTTAGATGTTGCGAAGTAATGCTATAAAACAGCCATAACAAATTTTTAAATGTAAAGTAAAAATTATAATGTTTGTAAATGAAATAGATTATAATTAGAGACCAGAAGTTTAGGTACTAAAAATGGCAAAAAAAAAAAAGGCAAGAAAAAGTTTTAAATTGCTATACTACTGGCTGGAAATCGAACATGGAATAACCACACAATAGGCGAATGAGATACCACTGCCGAGCCCACCAATAATTTAAAATAAATTGTAATTTTACGAATAACCTAATGTAGAAATATACAGTAGAGTCTCCATATAACGAACTTCCATTTAACAAAGTTTTCTATTTAATGAAATTTTCGGCGGAACCTTGACTTTGAATGGCACTAACATGTAAATTTGTCTCCATATTACGAAAAACAATTTCTATATAACGAAGTTCTTTTTATAAAGAATTTGATTTTTTGTTTTTAATTTACCTTTAACAATTTTTCAGCGGGATGGTTAGCTAGAAGGGGTAGTTGAGGATTTTAATCAAGGACGGACGGAGTTGAGGTAGCCTTCTGTACTGTGGACATATGACCAGTTGTGATAAATAATTCTATTGTTCTAAACTGGGAACTTCGAAGCAAAGCAGCAGGAGTGTAGTAAAATGTGTAGTATCCTGAAAAGGTTATTTAAAAAGTTAAGGTAACCTGCAAGAAGTTATGCCGGCCATAGAGAAGAGCCAATGTATAGGACAATCTTATTAATTTGAGAATTTCTATATCGGAGATGATGAAAGGTTGGGAATGTGATGTGATTGCATCGCTATCCACAACTGCTTTGTGAAAGCCAGCTTAAAAGCTGACATCGAAGAAAATGAATCAGAATCTGACATGGGCTTGGAAAATTAGTAAATGAAAAATGGCAAAAGCTGAAAAACAATGGGGGGTGTTGAAGAACATACAGAGCTCTCTGATTTTTTGAACGTTGTGACCGCTGAATATCCTATGGAGCATGAAATCTTGCAAAATGTTAAGAAATGTAATGAAGAATTTACAGTAAGAGATGATGAAGATAAAAAGACTATTGAAAAACTTCACGAGATGAAGTGATGAAAGCATCAAAACAATCCGACGAGAATTACAGTTTGAAGAAAATGTTATAGATGACGTATTTCGATATTTACAAAAGTGTGAGAATTTCTATGAACAAAACGTTTTTAACAAGAAACTTGTACAAAGCAAAATTAGTGATTATTTCTCTGTTTCAAATATGTTGTATGAGGATCATACAGATATAAAGTAATCCTCAGTCTTTACTTTTGTTATTAATTTGTACGTACTTGTATACGAAAAATATTTAAATTCGTTGAAAAAGAAGAGTCTACTGAACTTAGTTTTTACTGTCCAAATTTAACCTTTTTCATTTTATCGAAATTAAGTTTCAACATTTATGTTAATTTCTATTTAACGAATTTTCCTTATAACAAAGTTTTTCAGAGGAACGATGGCACTTCGTTAAATAGAGACTCAACTGGCTGTACATAGCCTAGTATGTGTTAGGGTCCCCAATAATTTTTGCAACTTCATGCTGCCGATTGACACTCATTACATGAATTGCAAGAACTCTGCATTGTCTGAATTAAACAATATAGATGTAGAGTGTTGCTGTTTAGCTTGAAATGGTGTGACTTCGAAAATTATGTACTTCTAATAGTTTTATTTCCATTTTTAAATTATTTCTCAACAATAATATACCTTTTTTTCTGCCGTTTGCACAGGCTTCGAGTGTTACACATAAAAAAAGATCGTTATTAAACTGTAATATATATTACAATTTAATCAACAAATTATATAATAAATATTTAATAATTAGAAAATATGTAAAAACATTTAAAGTCATACCCCCAATAGTTTTAAAAACTCTATGCTTATGCATTCATACACACAAACACACACAGATGTCAACTTCTAGAAGTGAAAAATCTGTAGTCAATCACGCACGCGTGGGCAGGCCACCATTTTTTAATTAAACAAAATCATACATAATTTATGAAAAAAGGGCACAATGAGGAAATTAAGTATTTATTAAATTAATAATAATAGAGGATTAAACTGTATTAAACGCAATATTAATTCTTAGAATTTACAAATGCTGTAGTGCAAGATTTTGCATTTGAGAAATTTTTTGTCAAATACATTCTCGTAACATTTCACATGTCTGCATTTAACTATTAGTAAATTTTCTAATGTGTCATCAGACATGGTTGACCTGAAGTCAGTTCTAATTTTCTTCACTTGACTGAAGACTCTCTCGCATGCTGCATTACTGTGAGGGATCGTAAGTATTGACAGCATAACCTGAGAAAGTCGTTTAAATTTTAATTCACAAGTATCATTTTTTATTTTACCTATGGCTGCCCATTGTGCATCAATGCTACCTTCATTACTCACAGTTTGTGGAACTTCGAAAGCCTGGAACTCACTGAATTCTGTTTGTAAAGCATCAACAGCTTCATCTTCTGTATTATTGAACAAAAGAACAGGAAATTTTTCTGTAAAATATTTTAAGCTGGAAAATGATGCATTTTCAAAATTCGATATTTGTGTAACCTCTGCATGATGTAACACTTCTAACTCAAAAGGAAATTTATTGTGCATGTAGTCACATGCTGCTATGAAATAGCTTCTGACGTTTTCATAAAATTCATTTTTATCATGGATGTTAAAATCTTGGATTACTTTCAGTGTTCCATTTCCAATTAAGATATCAACATCATCTTTTTGATTACTCCTCTCATGATAGTGGACTTTCAAAATATCACTACATAATTTTATGACGCTTGGTTTTACAAATTTCACTAGCATTTCTCTGTACAATTTTAAGAGAACAGATTTTAGCATATGAATATGCGGTTTTTTGTTTCTTAGAAATATCCACATAATTTTGAGCTTTCCTTTTTAATTTCTGTGATGCTTTTTTGCTGTTACGTTCTTTCACTTTATCTGCATTTTCAACCAAAACTTTGATAGAGGGAATAGTAAAGAAAGAAAGTGGGGTGATTTGATTCCTTTTCATGGCCTCTTCCTTAAAAAAACTGATCAAAGGTTGCCACTGCTGGATTATACGCTCTAAGCACTTTCCAACAGACAACCAACGAGTGCTAACGTGTTTTAGTACCTTTTTTATATCAGTCTCATGAAATTCTTGAAGAATTTTCAACCTATCTTTTCTTTTCGAACTCTTTTGTAAGTAATAGTAAATGTCTACCAAAATTTCATCGATTTTAAATGGCAAACATGCAGCACTCTTTTCAGCTGCTAAGTTAATAAGGTGGCAGGAACAGCCCATAATTTCAATATTTTGGTGATGATTCTTTAACACCGCTGCTACACCTGCTTTTTTCCTATCATAACAGGTGCATTATCACAGCTAAAGGCAACACAATTAGAAATTGGAAAGTTTTCAGATTGTAAAGCACTTACCAGAAGATTTCCAATATTTAACCCAGTAGCATCTTCTTTCAAAGATGGCATAGATAAAAGACAATTCACAATTTTTTCACATAAAGGATCGAAGAAAGTTACCACTATTGGATACAGCTTTGAATCAACATCGTTGCTTCCATCAGTTGCAATTGAAAATGGATAGCACCTTAAATTTTCAACAAGTGATGAGGATTCCTTTGCAGACATTTCTTTCATAATTGCAGAAGTGTTGGCCTTTGCAGATCCATATTGTTTTGCAATACTGCTGTCAGGAAACGTTTTCCGAAAGAGCATCCCCGCGTGATCGCTGCAATTCATTGGCAAATTATGTTCGATCAAAAACGATGTAAATAAACATTTAGCCACGCTTACGCGATGCACTGCCAATGGCAAATGAATTTTTCCTCGCTTTTACCAATATTTGTGATATATTTATGTGTATTTATTATTAAATATGCACATATGCGCAAAAATTTAAATAAACATGCATCAAGAAAAATAGGTATTTAATTTTTTTAAAAAAAATCAGTATTTTAAAAAACACTGGGGGATTTTAGATGAAATCTCCGAAAATCAGAAGAAATCGTTTTTTGACGGGTGATCGGAAGACCGATAAAAAAAACGGAAGGAGTGGCACCTATGCACACACACACACACATATATATATATATACATACAGAGGTAGACAAAACTAAAAAAAAATTCAGGCACCGTCCACTTTTTCTCAGGAGCCAGCAGCACGCAATACATATATATATATATACACTGGTGTAGTCCAGGTGGTCTCGCAGCGCAAAGGCATATATTTTTCAGTCATACAATATACAAGTATTACATAAAGATAAATTGACCTCGTAAAAGGGAGTGCCAGGGCACTTCTTTTATCGGAGCTTACTGTGTATATATATAAATAATGTTAGTACAAGTTTGGGCTAAAAGTAATTAATTTTTCAAGAGTTACTAACCCAAAGAGCTATCAGTTAGCTGCCACCCAGCCTTACAAAATTACATTATATATGTCTATTTGATTTTCCACTAAAATACCAACAATCAATGGATTTTGTTGGATCAAAGTCCTTTACGGGAGGCCTATTTAAAGTGTCATCAGTTTTTTATTTAATTTTGTTGAATAAAGTGATATAGGTACACAAATCCACTCGGATAGGCTATCATTAATTTTGATGTTTTGCATAAATTATCGACATCGTGAATAAGCTACAGAAACTACAAGTGTGAACCATTCTAATCGTAAATATGTTTACTTGAAAAAAAAAAAATTATAAGTTTTGCAACAACAATTGTAAATGTTACGGAGCGATATACAGTTTCATTTGTGATTCCGGCGTTTCGAAAAACCATGGCCCCTAGTCTCCAGGTGCTGGAGTGCTCCTGATCAAGGCAGCGGTCAGTGTGGCATGAAAGCAGGGGGTGCTAAGAATCACTGGAATGGCCCAGGCTGCCGTTTGTTATTGACCTTGGCAACGTATAATGGACGATCCCTTGCTTCTGAAGCAAAACTTCAGGAATTGGAAGAAGAACTTGACAAGATCAAATGGGACATTGTAGGACTCAGTGAAGTTAGAAGAAAAGGTGAAGAGTTGGTGGAACTTAAAAGTGGACATTTGTTTTATTATAGAGGAACGGAAACTGGAAGAACAAGTGGTGTTGGCTTCTTAATCAACAAAAGAATTAAAGACTGTCTTCTGGAAGTTGAAAGTACATCAGATCGAGCAGCGAGGCTCGTTGTTCAACTAACCCAGCGATACCAACTTCAAATAGTACAGGTATATGCACCAACATCAAGCCATACCGACGAAGAGGTTGAAGAATTTTATGAAGAAATCAAAGAGTTACACACCAAAGGGAAACAACATATCAAGCTCATCATGGGGGATTTCAATGCAAGAATTGGACAACAGGAACAAGGAGAGACATCGGTTGGTAAATACGGATATGGGGAAAGGAATGAACGTGGCGATCAACTCATCGAATTTGCAGAAGCTGAAAACCTTAGCATCATGAATTCATTTTTTAAGAAGAAACCGCAAAGAAAATGGACATGGAAACACCCAAATGGGGGAACTAGTGAAATTGACTATATCCTGGCAAACAAGAAATCAATTATTGAAGATTGCAGTGTACTGAACAGATTTAATACTGGAAGTGATCATCGAATGGTGAGATGTAAAATGCACTTAAATACTAAACTAGAAAGGCAGAAGCTCATTAGGAAACAAGTATGTAAGAGGGTGGATTTAAAGAAATTAAAAGAAAATACCGAGGCATTCAAGTTGGAATTAAAAAATCGCTTTTCTGCACTGGAAGGACTTATTGAAGAAGTTGACATCTCAGAAGCAAATGAAAACATTGTTAAGACAATAATTGAAACTGCTGGGGAAATTGGTGGTGTAATATGTAAAAAGCAGAATAGCAAATTATCTGAGAAGACGAAACAACTCATGAAAAGGCGAAGACTTATGAAGGTGGACAATCAAAATACCAGTTGCAGGATCGAGTATGTAGAACTTTGTAAAACTCTGCGCAAAAGCATGAAAGAAGACATAAGAAAATTCAATTGTGAGTTAGTAAGGAAGGCCATTGAAAATAACAAGAGCCTTAGGGTTGTTAAAGGAAGTTTATCTGTTGGGAAGAAACACATCATTGCATTAAAAGGAGAGGATGGCACCGTAACAAGAAATAGGGAAGAAATACTTAGAAGAGTTGAAGAATTCTACAAAAAACTATATGAAAGTAACAGTGGATTAAACGAAGACACTGAAATAGTCGAAGGAACAGCTCCTAAAATCTTAAAAGAAGAAGTTTCATTTGCAATAAAAAGTATGAAGAAAGGAAGAGCCCCTGGCGATGATGGTATTACATTAGATATCCTAAAAGAAGCTGGAGAATATGTAGAAGACATACTTGCAAAATTCTTTACCAAATGTCTTAACAGCGGTAACATACCAAACCAATGGGATTCTGCAACAGTAATTCTTTTGCATAAAAAAGGTGATAAAGAGGATTTGAAAAATTACCGACCAATTAGCTTGTTACCTGCTATTTATAAAATCTTCACAAAAGTGCTAACACATCGCCTGCAGAAAAAATTAGATGCAGCTCAACCAAGAGAACAAGCTGGATTTCGAAGTGGATTCAGTACAGTGGACCATATTCAAGTATTAAGAGAATTAATTGAAAGAACACATGAATATGAACTTCCATTGTGTGTTGCATTTATTGACTATGAGAAGGCCTTTGACTCTATTAAAACATCAGCAGTCATCAACTCTTTAAGATCAACAGACATTGAGGATGTGTACATTGACATGGTGAAACGTGTGTATAAAAATGCAAGTGCAAAATTTCGGTTACATAAAGATACCAAAACTATCAAAATTGGTAAAGGTGTGAGGCAGGGAGATACCATTTCTCCAAAACTTTTTACTTCAGCTTTACAGATGATTTTTCAGCAGATAAATTGGAATAACAAGGGAATAAAAATAAATGGTGAATATTTAAATCATTTGCGGTTTGCTGATGACATTGTTATTTTTTCAACAAACATATAACTCCTCCCTTATGAAATTTCTGAGCACGCATATGGGTGTCATGCAAGTAAACTATAGAATTCAAACAGAGATGCACCATTGACTTGCGAGGAGGAGGATTTTCAAACCAGAATATTGTTGGGCTCCTACGAGGCATAATGTCATGATGGCAATACGAGTGTAGAAGCAGTAAACCAAAGAACACTGAGTCGAATATCTGGCACTGGACTACGAAATGTGACTAAAACATGGAATGACAGACATCTCATACTCACAGCAGTAATGAACCCTCCAGCTTGTCCTTGTGTGTTAGCACAGCACTGGAGAACTGTGACACATGCGGCCTTGTCTGCTTTTATATCTCGGGGGGTGGGGAGAACGAGACTTAATAACCTATATATTTAATGTTCAAAATCTAATAATATTAATTTCCTTATACTTGGTTGTACCTATCAAAAATATAACCAATAATATTTATGAATAAAAATTCATAATAACCAATTAAAAGAAAAACTTCATATTTAAAACTGCCGTTACTAAATTGAAATGAAATTTACTGACCTTCTCCCCCTTCGATTGTTAGATCAGATACGTGGAGATACTTTCGCAATCTTGACTTATCGGAATACAAATCTTACAAAGACTATCGGCATTTTGAACAAAATGAACCCCTGTAGACACTGCTTGTCCCTTCGAGTGTTTACCCTAAGTCTTCAGCCTAGTCATTTCATAGTTCTCCAAGATATATTGCCTCAGAATACATCTGTGATTGAATGGGTTCCCCTTGTTAGTATAAAACTATCAAGGAAAACAGATGTGTACCATTCCCCACTATTAACATCTTTCTCTCTCTTTGTAGATTCGTCAGTGGAGTGGACACACCCAATGGAACAAAGATCACCAGAAGAAATATAACAGTCAGTTTTTAGTCATGTTCAAGTCACTCATCGTAAAATTTTATCACTTTTTTTTTTTTTGCTTTTATATCTGCACAATAGATGATGACACATTACTGCGACAATTTGAAATAGTTTTATGTGTTTGATTTAGAAACAATGAATCAGTTTGGACAAATTTCTGAAGGCAGGGCATTTTTCCTACAAAAACAATAGTAAAAAGTCATCCCAACTCATATTCAACTGCATTTGTGTGTACTTCATTTTAAATATCAGGTTCTCCTGGTAAATGGTGATTATGATAAGGGCACCTATTATTAGTATAAGGGTAAGGTAAGTTTCTTCCATAAACATCCCAATTTGAAAATAATATGAATAATTGGCACAGTTAACATTTTAATGGGCTTAAATGTTTCTTCAACAGCTTGTATACCCACCTACTCTGGAGACAATGGTGTTTCTTGAATCAATGAGTACTGTTTTAGCTCATGGAAAGCCTGTCTTTTTTTTTAATTATTAGTGGATGAATAGATGAAGCTTTACAGTATGTGTTTATGAAGGATGATATCCTATGAGGGGGGAGGATGGAAAGGTTTGTATTATGGGAGGGAGGATGGGAAGGGAAAGACAGAAAGCAAGCAAGCTAAAAAAGATTTGATAATGAATAATCTTATCATATATTCCAATCACAAAATCCAGTTGTATCCAAGATCCTACCCATTTCATGATCTCCGATCAAAAAATATAACTTAACTTGTAAGAGAATTATTATCTTTTACACTTTCTATATTATGCAATTGCCTGAAAAGGGTGTATTTACTGGGTGGTTAGAAGCATATCCATCAAACAATTGCACAATGCTAATTGCATTTTGTTTTCCCCAAAACTCTGAGAAAATACGGAATGTAAAATTTTTTTATTTACAAGGACAAACAAGACCAAACCAAGCCAATAAATCCAAATGTCTATCACTTAAGGCACTGAACTTCCCATATCGGACAGAAAGGAAGAACTGGGATGCTTTAGTTATATTCACAGTCAAATAATTTTTTAAGACAGACAAGTATGCTATGACTACTAGCCCATAGGACATTACAAGGTTAAGTGAATTAGTTAAGTCAGAACAAGCAAATTCCATTGCTTAATACATAATGTTCTATATGTAAAAATGCTGTTGATTAGCATGAACTCCACATTAATTGTGAAAATTTTCCAATTCTGCAAAATATTCATGACACATTTCTCAAGTGATGGATTTTTCACAATTATAGATTGTATTTTTGAATGAAATTTTTTGCATAGCAATAGGGGTATTATGACATCTGTCACATTGAAAAAATTACTCACCTGTATGAATTCGCATATCCTTGTTGAACAATGATCGTTGAAAAAAACTTTCTCATCAGCATGTGTTCTCAAGTGTTGGTTTAAAGCAGATCGTAATAAAAGACTTTTTTGATGAATTTCACATGCAAAAGGTATTTCATCAACATGGATTCTCGAGAACACATTTAAACATTCATGTCAAAGGAATTTTTTATGATGTATTTCACACTTAAATGGCTTTTCACCAGCTGGAGATTGAAAGTGATCTCTTAAATGTCCTTTTCGAGAAAACTTTTTATGACATATTTTACACTTAAATAGCTTTTCACCAGTATGAATTGTCAAGTGTCGATATAAATTTTCACATCAAGCACACTTTGTGTCACAAATTTCACAAACAAATGGTTTTTCATCAGTATGAGTCGTAAGGTGTTTTTATTGAGAGAACTTTTTATGTCATATTTCACACTCATATGACATTAAAGGTGATCTTCTAAATGTTTTTGTATAGTAAGCTCTTTATAAAAAATTTCACACTAAATGTCTTCACACAAGTATGGGTACTAAGGTGCCAGATTGAACTACCTTTTCATGAAAACTTTTTATGATATATTTCACCCCCATACGACTTTTCACCAGTACGACTTTGAAGGTGATCTTCTAAATGTTTTTATACTGAAAGCTCTTTATAATAAATTTCACTCTAATGTCTTCGCACAAGTACGGGTACTAATGTGCCGGATTAAACTACCTTTTCGTGAAAACTTTTTATGACATATTTCACACTCATATGGCTTTTCACCCGTATGAATTCTCAAGTGTCGCTTTAAACGTTCTCGTTCAGCAAACTTTTTATTACAAATTTCACATACAAAAGGCTTCTCATCAGTATGAATTCTAAGGTGGGTTTTTAAATGTCCTTTTCGAAAAAACTTGTTGTAACATATTTCACATTCAAACGGCTTTTCACCAGAATGAGTTCTAAGGTGTGCTTTTAAATATTTTTGTTGAGAAAGCTTTTTATGACATATTTCACACTCGAATGACTTCTCACCAGTATGAATTTTAACATGCTCTTTTAAACAACGTCGTCGAGAAAACTTATGATGACATATTTCACACTCAAATGACTTTTCACCAATAGGAGATCTACTGTTTTCTTCCAAATCTCCTTGTTGAGGAAATTTTTTATGACAGACTTCACCACCATGTGGCTTTTCACCCACATGAATTCTCAAGTGCTGTTTTAAACCACCTTGTTGAGCAAACTTTTTGTTACAAATTTCACATACAAATGGCTTCTCACCAGTATGAGTCCTTAGGTGATCTTCTAAATGTCCTTTCCGAAAAAACTTGTTATGACATATTTCACATTCAAATGGCTTTTCACCAGAATGAATTCTAAGGTGTTCTTTTAAACATTTTTGTTGAGAAAGCCTTTTATGGCATATTTCACACTCGAATGACTTTTCAGCAGTATGAATTCTAACATGCTCTTTTAAATAACAGCATCGAGAAAACTCACGATGACATATTTCACACTCAAATGGCTTTTCACCAATATGAGATCTAATGTGCTCTTTTAAATCTCCTTGCTGAGGAAACTCTTTATGACATATTTCACAATCATACGACTTTTCACCCATATGAATTCTCAAGTGCTGATTTAAATTACCTCTATGAGCAAACTTTTTGTTACAAAATTCACATACAAATGGCTTCTCACCAGTATGAGTTCTAAGGTGAACTTTTAAATGTCCTTTATGAGAAAACTTGTTATGACATATTTCACACTCAAATGGCTTTTCACCAGTATGTTTTCTAAGATGCTCTATTAAATGTCCTTGTTGAGAAAACTTGTTATGACATATATCACACTCAAATGTCTTTTCACTGTCATGAGTTCTTAAATGTTGATTTAAACTCGACTGATTACCTAACTTTTTATGAAAAAATTCACATTTAAAGGATAGATTATTCATAAGAACTTTTGTGCAATTAACATATATAATCTATGGCAATAGAATATTTTATAATTCATTTTAAATTTTGCTAATTTATTAGTAGCATTAAAATAATTTAAGACTGTCAAATCCCTAAGCTTTGGAATGAGATTGGACTATTCAAGCACAGTTTTTGGTATTTCTCATAGCATGGCATTTAATAATCAAGTTCCAATTACACTTCAATGAAATAAACTAAGTTCATTAGTAAGTGGTTGAAAAACAAAACGCTTTTGCTCTTTCTAATGGACACCGAATATGTCATAATAGAAATCATCTCTGGTTTCTGAGAATTCTGAATGGCACTAATCAACTTTTTTCTTTGTTTCTGCATGAGCAAAGTTGGTGGTAAAAATGACTATCCTCGACTGTACTAAATAGTATTTTCCATGGCACATAAATCTTCCCAGTCATCAACAAATGTGGATTAAAGCTGCAAGTCATGCATTGAGTATAAACCTGCAGAAAAACAAGCACACAGAATTAAGGTATATAACACAATGTGCAAATTTAAATTCCATATAATTACACCACATACATATATGCATATACCATGCTCTAAAAGAAACTGCTGCTATTTATAATGCTCTAATGACCACAATTCTTGAGGCACTGAGATGAAATTCTACGACAGGTTTTAAAAAATATAAACCCCAGATGTATATGGGAACAAAGTATTTATGCTCTGTTATAATTAAAACACATGAATTTCAAAAAATTTGAATAGACACACTAGTATTTTTTTATTATTATTAACCATATTGAAATCTTCTGCACCAGTATTGAATCTAAAGGGTTTAAGCCAGGGGGAAATAAATTTCTTTTTCTCAAAATATTGAAAATTTGTAAATTTTGAAACACTAATTTGTCCTTGCAAAGTACCAAAGGATAAATTAAAACATGCAGCTCTTTCTGTTATTGCAAACATATTATTAAATAATTATCATAAAATAAATGACAAAGTTAAATAAAAAGGCACTAAGGAAGGTGGATACTTTTACAAGTAAAAAAAAAAAGTAACACAAGGGAACCAACCTCTTAATGAATGCATTGAAGAGCATTCTTCATAAGCATTGAATATTTTCTTGTGTATAGTGTGCGTTGCTATTAGTCTTGGCTGGATCAGCCAAGTGCAGTGAACCTTTGTTCAGTTATTCGCTTCTTTACTTGAATGCACCTACATCGATACATATGATTTCTCGCATGTTGAAGATGGAACCAGCTAAATCATAGAGTCAGCATTAAACTTAAAGCAATAAGATGTGGTGTAACAATAAAACTTTGTCCCGCAAAGTAAAACAAGAAATGTATTGACCTCAAAGCTTGTTCCAGTCGTTTTTTCACAATTATGGTATGAAGTCATAGAAGAGTTTTCTTTCACAAGATTTAGACATGTAAAACGTGCATTAACTATTGCTGCTGTGCCTGTTTGAAGGACATCAAGTACAACAGCTATTGGATTTACTTATAGTATCATGTTTCTACGCACTGGTTGTAGATTGTCATCAGTTGCATAAATTGAAAAAAAAAGAAAAAAAAAGAGAGATTATTCCTGACCTAGAATCAAACTGGAGCCCATCCGTTGATCCCAGAGTGACTTAGCGCTATTCCATCGAGGATAGGAGCCTAGTATCTCTCATTTACAAGAGTCATGCAGTGATGCAGAGGTAACGAGTTCACGTAGAGTGCTGTTATCTCAGGTTCAAGTCAAAAAAAAAACGCTTACTGACTAGCTGCTCACTGTAGTCTCAGGGTTGGTTCCCTAGCCAATAAGAGGTTTGGATTCCCCAGAAAACTGTAGTTCCCGGTATAGCATGACCCTTGCTCTGCAATAGGTACCCCCCCACCCCGGGCTCCCACAGACTAGTGCGGATTTTCCAGCTAGATAGGTTAAAACCTAGGGCTTTAAAATCTAGAGGTCTTTCCACCAAGTAAACATGACAGATTCACATAATTTATTATATTATTTGATAAATTAAATTCATGGTATATATATTTTGTAGAGTGAATCATAAAAGAAATGTTGCGAGATTTTCCGAACCATTTTTCACATGGCGATGTGAAATATCATATTATCCCAGTTTTTCATTGCTGGCATTATGTTTTGGAATTAGTATGCCCACATCAAAGAGCTATAGCAAAAAGCTTCGCTTATCTTCTGATAAACCAAACAAGCAAGAATAAGAAATCTTTACTTATGTAACCAACGTTCATTAACAAAGACACCTCTCTCTCTCTCTCTCTCTCTCTATTTGTGTATCACCACCATAAAAATTTACTGTGGAGCTTAGAAGACTGACAACATAGAATTGAATCAAACAACAATGTCAATCAATCAACGTTTATTGGCGTAGTGATACCAGCGCCGATGGTATGGCGTGATTAGATGGTGAAACGTTCGAAAAAAAAAATATTTGCCTTCGGTGGGACCTGAACCCTGACCTTCAGTCAGGTCATCATCGCTTCAGGTCCCGCGCAAAATATTTTCTTGACGTTCTCAAATCATATCCTTGATGATAATGTTGTGTTGTTATTAATCTGCATAGTGTTGATTTATAAATAAATACAAACATAGAATTGGTTTACATTTACAGGGCTCCCAGCTGACTTTTCATAAGGAACTAGGAAAATAAAGATTACTTTTTATTTAAAAAAGGGACCAATAAGGACAAGATTTAAAAAAAAAAGAAAAAGAAAGAAAGAACAAAAAGGGACCAATAAGGAATTAATACAGTGATTTGCATGCGAATTTAAATAACTGTCACTCAAAATATAAGGAGAATTTCTCGATATCCTTTTTTATTCAAATTTTTTTTGATATATTGGTCCTTTCATAAAGAGCAATTATAAAAAAAAATATATTTTATACTACATTGCCCCTACCTCCTGAAAAAATGTAGATCTAATGAACAAGAACTGAAAAATAAACAGTGCTGATTTTACTCAAAACAGAAGCCAGATATTTATTATGTAACCTCAATAATTGCTTAAATTTGATATAAAAATTAAAATCCAATCCATTAAATCATACATATAAAAATTATGGAACAATTTTGTTAACTGATACCATAACTAGCCTTGTTAAGAAAAAGAAACATGTATCGAAGAAGAATATTGATTCAGAGGTTGCAAAACACGCTGCAATAATCAAATGGACACGAAAGTCGATCTTGATATTTCTTTTATTTTTTTTTAATTGAATTTCGTTTTACCGTAAAGTGTGGAACAAGAAATCGAAAATAATTTACATTCTTTATACAAACTTCTCATATTGTACTTGCCAACTTTCAAAAATGTTCATCAATAAAACCTTCCCCCACCCACAAAACAAATGCAATTAAAACATAGTTGCTAAATGTGTATCAATTGCAGCTTATCTACACAAAATTATTGTAGCAATGAGAAATAAATGAAAAAGTTGTCAGTACATGGGCCATTCTAATAAAATACAGCCAATGAAAAAACAACAGTTCACGAAAAGGATACAAACAAATTGAATATGGATTAATGCTGGGTTTAAAATTTTGAAGTACTGTAGAACCTCAATATAACGAACTTATCTACATAGCAAAGATTTGGTAAATCCCAAGCCATGGTCATTACATATGAAAGTGTTTCTATATAATGAAATTTTTAAAGACCAAAACCGAAAACCGAGTTGTCAAATCAGCAATATCAGGTTTCCTAATACCACAGGAATACACACACAGGAAAGCACACTTAAAAACATCTATTTTTAAATGGTTGAATGTTATTTATGGGAAACAACAGTCGTTTACTGAAAAATGGGATTTTAATTGTGGTACCATATTGCACTGCCCTGATTCACGAATACATCGTTTCCATGTATCAAATTTTCTATATAACAAATTTCTTTCAATGAAGCTGTCCACTTTGCTATATGGAGGTTCTACTGAATGTAGATCGTCAGAGAAGCTTAAAACAATAAGGGACCATTCAAAACGGACGTCCACATAATTTTTGCACTTTTTAACCCCCATCCAGCTGGTCTCTACTCATCCGATTTCACTCAACTTCCATCTGTGGCGGAAGTCCAACAGACGATTACCCTCTCACCTCCTACACATTCTTCAAAATTAAAAAAAATTCATCCAACATCTCAAAATTACGTACAAAAAAAATATTTTTATTTATATCCGACATTTTATATTATTCTGTTCAGAATGTACATGTATTACATTTACCCATGGGTGGATGTAACTGATCCACACTACTTAAGCAAGAAAAAAATTTTAGGACAATGTGTTTCCACTCATCAGTGCCTGCAGAGTTTCAAGGAGGGAGCAAAACTACAGTAAAACCTATGGAAATTCAGGGGCCCAGAAGTGGGGGGCAAGTGCCCCTTTGACACCCTCTCCAGGCACCGAAGTCCACCACCACCCCATTAGGCATTCCGGCTGATTATTCCGAGGCATCTGATGAAAATCAGATAAGGTCACTTGGCTCTTTTAGCTTCTTACGTTTTCCCCCAAAACAATCAAAAATATAATACAACATGGGTGGTGTCCATCTTCTGCATTTTCCCAAAAACGCTTTTTTTTTCTGCAATCTCAACACATGCTTCAAATTGTTATGTAACTTATGTTTGGAAAAAAAAGTATTTTCCATCGAATTTATAAGAAAAAAATTAAATGGGGAATTTAAGTATAAAAAGGTGTATGTCTTTTCCATCAAATTTATAAGAAAAAAATTAAAATGTGGACGGTCCTTAATGAAGTAACTCCCTTCCCTCTCTGCGCTGTTTTGTCCGTTTGGGCCTGACCCCCCCACAAGGCAAGGACGGCCTTTATGAATGGTACCTAACCGGTTGACAGCAGATGATTACCTGATACAGCAAATCATACCTCGATTTGCATTTCCCGTAAATTTCAGTTGAAACGGACAATTCCTTCCTGGTGTTGCAATTTTCATAAACGTAAGTGCATTATTTTTGCATAAAAATATATCACACATTTTTATTATTTGATCACCAGTTTATCAAGCGTTTTTCAGGAAATGTTCAAAATCAAAAATTAAATACAATATATTACCATCTTTTTTTATTCTCGACCTCATTATTTGGGCAAATAATTTATAAATTTTTGTACACCACAGCAAATCATGTTTGCCAATCAAGGCAAAAGGATGGGGGTTAAAAAGTGCAAAAATCATGTGGACGTCCTTTGTGATGGCATCATTTTTCGTCGATTAAGAAAGTGAAATTCATAAAATATACACATACATTTTAGGCGTCAACAAAATACGTCGTGGCACGACGAGGCGAGGCAAAATTGATGCGCGCAGAAGAGAATGAACATAAAGCCATTTTATTAGAGTGTTTATAAACTATGAAATATAGGTGTTCAGTTGATACACTTATTACATTCAGAAGTGTGGCTTCAAATAACTCATAAAAAATAAAGAACATGGAATCAAATAGTGTGGACTTCGGAATTTTGGTTTGAAGTCTGGAAAGGGAGGGGACAAAGACCAGAAGCCTGGAGGAAAATTTTTTCTAATTATAATTAAACACATCTTTAAAAAAATCCTAAGAGTTTCTATACTAGAAGGGAATAAATTCATTAAAAAATTCAATAAAAAAAATTTAAAGTACTATGTGTGTGTGTATGTAAAAGGTTATATATTAAGAAAAAACTCAATAATCCGTCAACTTTAAAAAACTGTCTTAATGGGGGAGAGAATATGCTACACTTTCTAAGGGCCTAGAAATCCTGTCCTTGCCTTATCAGAAGCTGTAATCCCACCACATAGCATAGATGTGATATCCTGAAGCCTTACAACCTGTGACCAATCTGCATTCAACAATGTGGATCTTATCGCAACACAATTGCTTCCGAAAATGCCTTTGTAAATACATGAATATTGCACATTATTTATGCTTAATTAACTAATTTCCGATTAAGCATCTGTTAACAATGAAAAAAGAAAAATAGGGACTAAATGACATACAAAAAAGTACCAATACAGACTTGAGACGAAAGTATGGACCTTTATGTAAAAAACAGACCAACTGGGAACCCTGGGTAATGTTAGATGATAAATTACTTGCAAAAACAATATGACTTCTAGGTGCCTGGTGGAGATTGTATCCACCTCTAGATAACCAGTACTTATCCAGTACTTATCAGTAGTAGTAGTCTACCAAGTACTCTTTCCCACTGAGCTACAGGTGTCGATCAAACTTCCCTTTGGAAGTGAACATGATGCTTCACTATCCTGATAAGTCTGCAATTAACAGGAAATCATTCTTTTCTTTAAGAGTAATTTATAACTTAATATTACCACATCATTGGCTATGACAAGATGGTTTGAATTTAGCAAATATCAATATTAGGCTCGCCCATAGGAAGTTTGCTTCTTTGACTCATCGCCTTGGTTTAAAAAGTAGTCCACGCATTGCACAATTAATTGGGAAAGCATCTTGCATGTTTTACACAAAGTTTCCCATATTTTCATCAATTGTGATAGAATAATCTCTACTTCCTTTAATCCAATGGTTCCCAACTGGTGGCCCGCGAAGGAGTCCAAAGTGATCCACAAGATGGATCATTATTTAAAAAATTTATAAAAATGATTATTAAATGTTAAAATTAAATATAAAAATGAAATTGATAGTACATTTGTAGTATTTTACAATCTGACGGAACTTCAGAAAACGGATCGTATTAAAAGTAATTCGTCTTAACGACGTTCAAATGTATTATCATTAGATGTTTTTTTCTGTTTATTATTGCTTTTATTTTACCTAAAGAACAATTTTAAACACATTTCCCCCCGCAAAAAACGACTCTGTTCCCCCCTTTTTTTTATTAAGGTCTAGAAATCAACTCATGAGAATTTTTCAAAGTGGTCTGCGGGTACAATGGAAGTGGAAAAGTGGTCTGCGACTTAAATTGAGTTGGGAACCACTGATTTAATCCCTAGGGAAAAGTCGACTCTTCATAAAAAAAAATCCCAATTTTTCCCTATTTTCTGCCAGTTTCTTGATCTTTCCCCCATGTTTTGTTCCCTCCTCCATTTCTTCAGTTCTTCTCCATGTGTGTTTTTTGGTTTTTATCTTCCCTTTCATTGCGAACTCTTAATTTAAAGCTTGTCTAAAAATACTGTTCGGTGTCTTCTTACATGCATCAGGTCCAAGTCATCTACCTGAAACAGTAGCATAAGAAGAGGAGGGGGGCTAAGTTCCCCCCCTCCACTAGATATCAAAACATGTTATTTTCTCTAAGACCGCATAATATAATCATCTCCAAAGCCACTTGTGCCCCCACCCTATGTGTTTTGAATTGCTACGCTACTGGGCAAAATAGGCCTGGGACTAGGGCTATGCAATTTTGCCTGGTATTTCAAGTGTTAGTTTAATTATGCTTAATTATAAACATTTTAAGAAATTTTCATTATCGATAAACTTGAATCCTGAACATAACTTACAAGAAAAACTAACAGTTTACTGATGAAATATTGCAAAGGCCATATTCTTTAAGAAGTCTATTTTATCCTTCCAGTCTACCACCCATACAAACATTAAAGAGCTAAGAAGAATTTCTCCTCCTGTTAGCAAAGAGCAGCAATTTACGGGGATTTGATGATTCAACTTAGTAATGTTTAATAAAGACTGATAATAAATAAATCATAGTATAGTGATGCATTGAGCGAAACTAATAAACAATTATCAACACAGAATTATTGCAGTTCAAGTTTATTATATACCATTTACTCGACTACAAAACAGGCCATGTAAGCTAATGTAAAATTAAAGGCATTTTCTAGTAAGTGTAACGATGTAAAATCAGTGAATTTAAAATCTTGCAAATAAAAAACTAAAAATAAATTTCAAAGGAGACAGACTGTTAAGCCCCAAAGCAGAATATTTTGCAATGTTCTGCAACAAGCCTTCAGCTGACCAAAAATGTTCTGCAGGAGATGCATGTACCTGTATGTATTATATACATATTATGTGCATCTTTAAATTATGCACAACATAAATTTGCTTTTTAATAGAAATGTAGAAAACATTTGTCGGAGTGCCTTTTTTATTTCTTTATTTTAAGAAAAAAGAAAATTGGTTCATTCCACGATCGTTCTGCAATGAAGCTGTTTATTCTGCGACGTGCACTGCACTTTCCAGCATATTCTGCTTCGGGGCCGTTGAGTAAAACTCACCAAATAGCTATAGATTAATTTTTTCCGAAGTAAATAAATTCTAATATTTTACATTTCATTGTAAATTAACTTGTTATATTCAACAAATGCTACGTTCATCTTAAACATGTCTTATATGCTTAAAAACTTTAATAGATGAATTCCTCGATATGGTGAGTGTTCGCTAATGTGGGGTTTCACTGTATAGTTATTAAGCAATTTTGTAATATTGTTTACAATATGAACTCTTGGATATTTGAAATCTCTCCATTTGTCAAAAAATTTATAATACATTTCACATTCATTTCTTACAACCATGCACTGTTAAGATAATTGTTTGAAAACTTATTCAAAGTAAATTCCATATGGCACATTTCACACCTACTAGAGTTCTCACCGAAGTGATTTTCCAAGTGTTCTCTGAAATTTCCTCATTGAAAAAGCTTTTTATGAAGCATTTAATTAATTAAAAGTGATCTTACCGAATGACTTATCATATGTCCGTGTTAACTGGCCACAAGAAGACTTTTTATCATATTTCTCACTCAACAGGTTTCTCACCAGAGTGTTTTCTCATGTGATCTGTTAGATATGCTTGTCGAGAGAATGTTTGATCACAAAGTTCACACTTGAAAGCATTCTCCTCAGCATGAGTTGTCATGTGTCTAATTAGACTATGGTGATGTGAAAACTTTTTAAGACATACATCACATTGAAAAGGTTTCTCACCAGTATGGGTTCTTCTGTGTCGGCCTAAACTTTGACTTTGAGAAAACAACTTATGACATATTTCACACTCAAAAGGTTTCTCGCCAGTATGTGTTCTCATGTGATACGTTACGTGTGCTTGTCGAGCAAATGCTTCGTTACACATTTCACATTTGAAAGCTTTCTCACCAGTATGAGTTGTTATGTGCCTCATTAAACTTCGGCTGTGTGAAAACATTTTATGGCACATTTCACAGTGAAAACGTCTCACCCCCGTATGTGTTCCAATATGATCCTTAAAATGTCCTCGATGAGAAAACCTTTTAGAGCAGATTTCACATTGCAAAGGCTTATCAGCTGAAATGGCTTCCTGTGATATGTTTAAAGGTCCTTGTTCAGTAAAAGTAGTTTGATCCATTTCACATTTTGTCAGTTCCTTTCAAATGTGGCTTTTAAAAGAACACGTGGAGATATTCGATAAGCACAAATCTTTACCCTTGAATACTTATGTCACACTTTTACTTGCCATGTTGTCTGTACAATTGCTTAACAGAAATAAATTGCAGCGGAAAACCACATGATATGCATTAACCTATGAAGGAACAAACACAAAATCAAAATATATATGTAGGGAATGATTTCACAAAATTAAAGGGTGACTACAGAATCTGAAAAAAAAATTCCCTGCCATTTCCCTGATTTGTTGTGTTTGCCCTTTACACTAATTTAGAATTCAAATTAACCCCTAGACTGCTCAATTTTTTTTTTTTTTTATCGAAGTCGCTTCAACAATTGCATACTTGTTTTATTACATATTTCAAATCTACATGCATTTGAGAGTTAAAATATGTAGCACATTTTTGTAAACAAGATTTTTTTAATATAAATTTCGTGCATAAGAACAGGCTTTCATAAAAATCAATTTTAAGAGTAATCGTTTAAATTCAAAAATTCTGAAAATAAATCTTGATTAAATTATGATTTACTTTACAGAATACAAATGTAAAACATGTATACTAATGAAAATCACTTAATGAGGGTTTCCTGTAGGCCATATTCAGAATGTAAAAAACGATAACAGCAGGAACGCTTTCAAAATCAGCGGACTCCATGCAAATACGAAAATTTAGGCGACAATAACGCCATTTGTTGACCAAACTACGACTAGAAGTCTAAATATTGTAGAAAATGCATTACCGACAGTTAAACGGTGGAGAAGCGGGATGCGCTTTTAAATAGATGGAAAAATTACATACCCACAAGCAAATTTTGTTACTTTCATGTTGCCCATGGAAATCGTGGGATAAGCAGTCAGAGGGTTAAAAAAATAAGAAGTACTGCTGATTATTTAGAATAATTATGCACCATTTTATTCCAATGTTGCAGACCATATGGACAAAAATCCTTGACCATAAATAAAATTTACACATAAAATTAGATGTACAAAACAAGAGACAGTGCATAGTCTATAAAGACATCAGAAAAAAAAGTGAAAGTAAAATGGTCCTGGAGTAAATTATTATTAATTATATAGACGAGAACATCAAGCACTCTGTGGGGACAGCAAGCCCATGACCTCCCACAACTTGGCATGTAAAGTCTTCGCTGATATTGTGGGACAGGTCGCGGGGTGATTAGCATCCATAACTTCCGTACTTGCACAGAAAGGATTCTGATTCGGTGCAAACGTGAAATGTTCACATTTTCACATGCATGCCCTGTTGCAAACCTGAATGCTGCGACAGCTATTCCTCTAGGTCAATCAGGCAGTTTGGCGATAGAATCTCTCCATGGCTTGCTCTTTAATCTTTCTTTAAGGCTGAGTTTGTGGATAATTCTGACCTTGCAATGTGTGCACACATATATATAAAAATCAGAGTGTCTGCCCAAATTCCGTTTCAAACTTCCCCGACTTTTCCAGACCAAATCTTAATTTCCAGTCGCTAATTATAGTAAACAACATACAATGCATTGAAACTTACATAATAAAGACAAGTTTAAAGATCATAAAATCCACCAACACAAACCCCAAAGCCATTTATAACTCAATTACAGTGAATTTACAAATATAAAAACTATTAAAAAATGCATTCCTTTACATTAAAAACTTGCATTAATTAAATATTTACAACATTTTCATTCAGCCCTTTTTGTATTTATTATAAAAGCATTTAACTATATAATTGCAAAGCTGATGCTTCATCTTCTATACCTGAAATGTATATTACTATATATAAGGAAGAAGAGGTTTGTATGATCAAAATCCCTCACAAATTAGGTAATTTAATTAAAAACACTTTTTTTTCCAAGTTTTAGTTATATATTTGGCAAACATTTTCTCCTGAGAAATATATAGGCTTAATAATTTTATATAAATTATATTAGTTTTGGTGCAAAATGGTAACTTTTGGAAGAAGTTTAGTCAAAAGTACAAGTTTTTCAAAATTTTCAGTATGCAATGCAGTACAAAAATCACAGTTCAGGAAAATTATTTTAATAAGCTATTTATTATAACAATGAATTTCAAATTTCCCTGACTTGGGCCTTTGTATTTCAAATTTCCCTGACTTTTTCTGGCCCGTAGATACTCTGAATGTGTGTATATATATATATACATATATTTCAGTTTAAAACTGCGATTCCCAAAACTCGTAAAAAAAAAATGCTATTTTAATTTAGATTAATGGGCCCATCAGATATTTGGTACTTGAATACAGTTATAACATACATATATTTTACATCCAAGTAGCAATAGTAACTTTCGATTTGGAACGCCCCGATTTTTTTTTTTTTATAGCAACAGGGTGTAACACTATCAAAAACTCAATATTTTAACTCTGAAAACTAAACATATAAATTAAAAAAAGTGGAATTCATATAACATTTAATTTAAGGAAGATTCAGTGAAAAGAAAGAGCAAAAGATATTTAGAGGAAAACATACATTAATTTTTAAATGACCTGAACATAAGTTTATAGCTGCCAACTGTTAAATATGTAAAATCGGGAGATTTAGTGTGATGACGCATATGTGACATACATGTCACGTCATGTCAGATATTATCTGACAGTTGATGTACAATCTAAGTAAGCTCCATTATTTAACACATAAAAACCGAAATGAATACAATATCACATGGTTGTATTTATGGATTTAAAGAAATTTGAGTATAAATATTTATATATGAAATTATTTATTAATAACATTAATTGAGCTGAGAACTACAAAAAACAAATTGCATATTTTAAGTTTCTTTGAGGTATGACATGATTGTTGCCTTGACTTTTTTTTTAGGAATGTGCCCTCAAAATTCTCTTCATAACATTTTCCCTTCCTTCGACACTTATTAATTAGTGATTTTTCAAGAGCTACATTTATTAAAGAGGTCCTAAATTCAGTACTGATTATCCTCACTTTGCTAAACATTTGTTCACATTCAGTATTACTGTGAGGGTAGGCACCACCCTCTTTGCAGTTAGTTTCGGTAGGAAAGGGACTTAACTTCTTAGCCGTCTCCATGGTTCCTAGCTCCATGTGAACAATGCATTTTAATATCGAATACTAAATAAGCCACAGCAGGGGTGGGAAACCTTTCCATGTTGGAAGGCTGCATTAGATTAGTTATAATCGAAGAAGGCCACATTCAAAAAATTTTAATTAGCTGCAGGGATGTAGCAATCCAAAAATTATAGGAGAGGGGACTCTCGTAGTTTTTTAACATATCACATGATTTGGCATTAAACGAAACAGTGTATTTTGCTACTCAATGGGAACATGAGCTCCTTTCATAGGTCACTGGTTAGATATATAGAAGAGCCTGTTTATTCAAACTCTGTTTAACCAAAATGGCTGTAACTATATTTTTTATCATTTTAATAAATACTCATTCAATGCTTTCGGTAAAAATTTCCATATTCGCTTTCTAATGTATTCCAGCCGAAAGACAGAAACCAATACAACTGGTAGATAGTAGACATATAAAAAGATAGGTGTAGATTTTTTTATATGTATCGGGTATATACAACAGGGTATCACCCTAATTCTATTTCAAACTTCCCTGACTTTTCCAGCAGACCAAATGTTAATCGATTTCCTGTCGCTAATTACAGTAAACAACACACAATGCACCCGCGAAAATTTGCCCAATCAAAGCAAGTTTCAAGGCCATGAAATCAATTAATGCAAACCCCAAAGCCATTTATAACTCAATTATAGTGAATTTACAAATTCAAAAGCTGTATTAAAAAGTGTATTTCTTTACACTAAAAACTTGCACTAATTAAATATTTACAGCAACATTTCCATTTGGCCCTTTTCAAGTTCATTATAAAAGAGTTTAACTATATAAGACATTCGTAGATGCCGGCATTCAGCTCTGAAAGGCTGAGAATATAAGTATAAGCACTTTTCTGCGAAAATATACCAACCAAAGTATATACAAGTGTATATTCCCGACCATAAGGAAAACTTACCTGAATGAATGATATAAAAAAGTTCTTGATTATATCCGGAACAAAATTCGAACGAAAAATATATGGGTAGATATTGACGAAACAAGAGATGGATATGTTGTAAATATTATTGTTGCTACAATGGACTCAATTGAAGAGCAAAAACTATTTTTGCTCTTTAAGTGGATCATACTATTTTATATCTGAACAATTACAAAAGACAAACAGCACTACAATTGCCCAGCTATTCATTAATACATAAATTCTGCTTTGGCCAGATGGTATTCAATACGGAAGGTTTTTTTTTATTTATTTATTTCTGATGGATCCTGCCCCTTATATGAAAAAAGTTGGAAATCCGCTGTTTTGTTTCTTCATATGCTTCATCTAATATGTCTTACTCATGCATTGCATAGGATTGCATAACAAGTGAGCAGTCTCTATCCTGAAATAGATTTTGTTATTTACAACGTAAAAAAAATATTCGTGAAAGTTCCTTGAGAAATCAAGCTTTCGAGTAAATAGCACCAGATGTTCCATTACCCCCTCAACCAATTCTCACAAGATACGGAACTTGGACATCAGCAGTTTCATGCTTTTGCTTACATTTTGACATAATTGATTGCAACACAGGCAACAGTTTTTCGGATAAAAAAGCAGGAGCTATAAGAAGGAGCAAATTTTTGTTTTGAAGCTCCAAAATGAAAAATGAATTGACATTCATTTCGACACATTTTAGAATCTACTGAATCTTTCTCTATAGATTTTACTCCATCTTTCTAGAATCTACTGAATGTCAAGAAAAAAAAATCCTTTTGTTAGAGTCCTTAGAAGTTGAACGCAATATTTTACAAGACCTTATATCCCTAGTAAAACTAGTGAAGTCTTCGAGAAGAAATGCGAAAACATGATTTCTGTGAATCAAGACATTGAATCCATTAAGAATATAGGAAAAGTTCTAACTAGGGAACTCTACCAACTGTCACTCACCAAATGCCACGATTTTTCGTATCTAGTAGGATGTGGTACAACAATCACTTAAAACGTTAAAATTTTTCTCTATCTCGGAATAGAACAGAAGATATGGTCATATGAATATAGAGTTTTTAACGTGCCAAGCTAAAGAGATCTCGCCAAGTTAAAACAAATCTCACCAAGTTGTTTAAATTAAACGCTTTGGGCGAACGTCCGAACGCCTGAGATCACGATAAAGAACAGAGATATTGACACTAGAATTTTCGTTTCGCAGTTATCGTGAATTATGCTTAGTTTACCAAATGTTGCCATATATTTTTTAAACATAGTTAAAGCTGAATTTGGAGATCCAACTACAACAACAATTCAAAAT
>QLNU02015003.1:11363992-11396090 GCA_006491805.2 Dysdera silvatica | reverse complement strand
TTTATAAATTCATTTAAAAGAGAATTTAATATTTCTGGGCGAAAAATTACCAAACTCGTAACAAAAACTGATATCCAATGTAAAGGTTTTTTTGAAAACCGAGCGGTTGAATTTGTCCTTCAAATATTGGGTGATATTGAAAGGAATCTGTCAGCTTCAGTGTTTAACAGTGACTAAAGCGGATTTTACAGAGAAATTTCCCCGATGCGTTCCTTGTCTTTTAAATGTGAAAAAGACACTTTCGGGCTAATTAATTCATCACACGCAGTTTCGCATTCATAGACAATCCAACCTGTTATATCTATGGATGGAAAATTGCTTACAAAATTTCTTCTAGTCCACAATGAAAAAAATGGAATCTTTGGACAGTGTGTCCATCAAAATATTTTTGTTCCACCCAATGTTTTAATGAAATGTTCAAAAAATGGAAAAACGTCTAAAAATATACAAAAATATTTTTTGTCCAAAATAATTATCTATAATATGATAATATATATGGTAATATAATAATTATATATCTAACAAAGCAATATTGATTATGCATTCCTGGAGTGGTCAGATAGGCCAGAAAGAATTTAGGGGCATTTTTCCCAATGCAGGTGTATGCAAGCTCCGTATACTACCACCAGGCACATCACTTATTCAGCCTTATAATGTTTTTTTCTTCCAACAGTGAAAGTATTTTGCCAAACAAATATACCACTTTTCAGTTTTACATTATAGCAATGAGATAAATTTATAGGAAAGAAATAATATCGCAAAATTACATTCCTTCATTCACATTCAATTACCATCGTAAATTTTTACTAACATGATAATATACGCTTGATGAAAATCTACATATCCAATTCCAAGACCTAATAAATTTAAAAAGGTAGAAGAAATATGCTTTAGTAATAAAAGCGGTAATTGTTTTGAAGAGAACTGCGAAGAAGCACCCTTTATTTCTTGTAGCCATTGCTGAAATATAGTTTGTTTTCGGCATTTTTTTATTAATTTTCATACGCATTTCTAAAAACAAAATACATGCAATTTTATGTTCTTGCTCATTACCTACTGTGAAGTACACAGAAAAAGTTTTTACCTTTAATTGATTGCTTTTCAGAGTTCCCTGGAAAGCTTCAATTTTATTTGCATATATTTTTTATTAAAGTAGCCCAGCGGCGAACTTTGTTAACTAACAACACACTGGTCGGGGGTTCGAATACCCCCTTTAACTCACGGTTATTCCTTTACAGACATATAGTGGTTCTGAGGTCGCGTAAAGCCGGCGATCATTTCTTAAATAGCCCACTGTGTAGTTTTGGGACATAAAATTACCAGACCCTTCAATCAGTCAACCCTTAAAGTAGCGTTTACGTCATTGTGTTAACTCCTCAATGTTCAATGTAATATGCGACTTCAAATCTCATTCACAGTCAGCAAAATTATTTTAAGAGTCTATTTGGTTGCAATAGTACAGATAGTATAAAACCTAGATAGACTAACTAGTAAAAGTTCATTTTTTTAAGTAATATTATAACGCAACTTTTTTTTTTAAATCGATCGGGAATATAACCGAAAAAAGACACAGCATTAACGTGGGAATTTATGGGTGGAAACTGTTTTTTTTTTTGCACAATAATGCACAAACTAAAAATACAAATAGTAAGCTTATTTTATTTATAAAGAAGAGTTAGAAACTGGCTTTAAAACAAGATATAAACCAAGTTTGTTATGCACATACATACATTACATACACACACACATAAAAATCCAGAAAGGAAAGAACTGGGGGAGGGGGACGCTTAACGTTGGCATCTGCAAAAATAGAGGGGAAAACACCTCCCATCTCGTGCTCGCCCCTCCCTCAATTTGAGCACTGAATTGAAGACAGACCCCTCTGTCACAATTAAAAATTAAATTTTCTGCCAAATGCCTTACAGCGATAGTGCGGTCTTGTCTAAATTAAACGATTTGTGCGAAAGAATGCCTGGCCTGAGATCAGTTTCAGTGTCGCCAAATGGACGGGTTACAGCCAAATGCTGCTGATTTTACTAATATTCAAGATGTCATATCTTTTGATCTCTTCCGAGATAGAGAAAATTTTTAATGTTTTAGGCAATAGATTTACCATACCTTACTACATGCAAAAAATCATGGCATTTGGTGAGTAACAGTTAGTGGAGTTCCCTAGTAAGTGGTGATGCTATAATAGAACTGTCCATGTCTCCTACTACCATGGCATGCTGCTTTAGATATGTGCCAATAACCACAGTTGAAATAGACAGACCTTTTTCATAATATAAAATGCTACTAACTGACAGACATAAAATTTCACATTTGAGAATTTAAAAAGACATATCACTGTAAGGTGCAATAAGAGGAGATAGGTCATTCGAATAAACTCATCTGAAATTGTGTTGTAAGAATTTTCTATTTCAAATATTATAAAATACACAATATTACTTTTATTATATTTTTAAGACAGTAGAGGAAATATGTGCATTAAATTTCTATAGCCAGTTTTCGGACTTTAAACTCATTTAACTGCCCTTTTTCCATTGATTTAAATATATTTTCCTATATTTTTTATTGATTTAAATGTCTTATTCCATAATTTTAAGTGCTTTTTTAATGCCCATTTCAAACTTTTTAAGTGCTTTTTCGCCGACCTATTTTGCCAATTTTAATGCCTAAACTTCTGGTCTCTAGTAATAACTATAGATAGAACAAATGAACACAATTATAAAGAGTTTATTTACCTATTGAGAGATGTTTCGTTATCCATGTGCTACTATCATCAGAATGACAACTGATGCAGTTCAATGTGTGATGCCAATTAATGTTGTTTAAACTGACAGTTGCTGTTGGAAATAGGTCATAGGACTGTTAAAGCATCTCCTGTTGTAATTTTTCTAAATGGGAAAAATAATATCAGAAGGTGACTAACCATGTACAGTCATATCAGCATTAGCAAATATGTGCATGGCTAATAGTAAACATGGGCAAAACACAGGTAAATAGTATATTTGTTTGCTTGTGGTTTTACGACTTAATGACTACAATGGTCGTGCTGCGCCGGGATCTACTGTTTTTCGAGGAATCCGAACCTCTTAAAGCCTAGGGAACCAAACCCTGGACTAGGGTGAGCAGTGTGATCTTTATGAGATCTCTGAGTAAGCATTTTTTGCACCATTGGTTTACCATCAGGTGCACCCGAATTAATGGCACACTAGGTGAACGCATTATCACATTGTGCCACTGCAGGGTCCACTGATAAATAGTGTCAATGAGATTCAAACCTTGATTTCTAACACCGCAGTTAAAAGCGGGGATGCCCTTAAACAGGGGCAAGCGGGGCCCATGCCCCACGAAGCGTAATTCTCAAATTTTTAATTTTTGTAATATTGAAAATTTCCCCAAAAATATTTTTGCTTCAGCTCTCGCATTTCGTGCCATCTAGTGGTGTATGCGTTATTTCATTTTCATGTTTTGTTTTCTTACCCATACAGGTATGGGCCCCGAAATATGTATCCCAGGCCCCGCATTAGTTAAGGATGGCCCTAGCCAAAAGCATTATCTCTATGCTACTGGATGCCTTACATTCTCAACTAAAATGCTCTCGTACACCAATGCAAATTCGTTATTGGAAGGAATCACATGAGATTCAAATTAAATGATCGCTGCAAAAATGTTTGCAATGCATATCCAAATTCATATAGTGGTGACTAGTGATGGGAATCCTTGGAAAAAAACTAAAATATTAGGAAATAACTTTTGGCGTAACTGCACAGTCCGTCCCACACATTCTTTCTCCTCTGAAAATTGGTAGAAAATTGCAGTAGTTCAGCTTGTGACTTGACTGTGTGTCATATTTAGGCGTCTCTTCTACTGTACCAACCATGACGACTAGGTCGGTACTCGCTTTTTGTTTTTCATTTTTGAGTGTTCACTGCTTTACTGGTCAAACAGTTTCAATTTCCAGGCTTTTGGGTTTTCCAGACAGGTGGGGGTATATCGGGAAAGGGGTGTTGCATTCACAGTTATCACGCAGTGATTCACACTTTTAGTGTGAAGTGTTTCCAACAAGCATAACAACTGGAATGCTGGCTTGCCACCATGTTGTTTACGTCATGTTAACAACATGGATGTCTCGATTCAGCGAAGTTGAAAAAAGGAGGTACAAACCTTTATTGCTCTTTTTTTGTCGGATGTGTGTGATTTTTATGGCGGAAAACAATTTTTCTGATCTATTTTTATGCCGGCACTGTAATATCAACTCTGCTCTCTTTTTCCTTCCTTCTTCCCTCTTCTCCACCTCCTCATCCTTTCCTGCCTTCCCTTCCTCTCCATTTCTTCTCAACCTCTTCCTTTCCTCTTTCCTTCCTTGCCGCCTCCTCCTCTTCATTTCCCTTTTTTTCTTTTGCCACCTCATCCCTTCCTTTCTTCTTTCCTTCTCCAGTCATGCACATTCTGGTAACGGCACTGAAAAGTGTCATTCAAACAAGGTCTAACTCACGATTTCATATCACACTCATAATAGGATGAAATTAATTCTTGTTCCATAACCTACTCTCATATATTTTTCTCTTTCAATCATAATTCCACAAAAAAAGAAAAAAAAAGGCAATTATTCAGACATAATATAGTCCACTGCAGCGAGCGAGCCATGAAAGAGAAAGCCGAATCATGTGAAAATGCCCATATGTCTGACAACACAACCCCACCTTTAGCGACTTTCTGCTCTTTTCTAGAGGAAAAAAATCGCTGGGGGGACGTATTCTGTAACATCCCCCATGCTATATTCTTAAACATAGGTCAGATTTTTACAGGAGTGGTCAATGCGCACATGCAGATCAATCAATTCATAATGTCTCTAGCCATTTTGTTTCGACCAGTACCGTTATACGAGAATGAAGAAAAATGAGCGATCACCCTTTTTTTATTATTTTTTCACGGGTTGGAATTGAAAGGGAGGTCAGTCATATCTTAGCGTTGCCTTGGAACATCACGAAAATGAATGTCCTTGATGATAGAATACTGTTCACAAGAGATTTTTGTAGCCAAATTATTTTTTCTGAATCAGTGAAAGCCTAGTGGGGGGGGAATGCCCCTCATACCATCCCGCTCACAAAAAACATCAGATAAGGAAAGCACCGAGAAAATGAATTGGAAAAGCCTGCAATAGTGAAAATGGAAAATTAAGATATTTTTCACAGAAACTGGATTGCTTGCAGAGAGCATATTTTAACAGCTTTCAAAACATAGGTGAGTTCTTTCTAATGCATTTATCAAAATTCAGTACTAATCCCTCATAGCCCCTCTAAAAAGGAAGTTGCAGCAAGCAGAAAGGAAGTTGGTATCATTGGTAACCAAAGGGTGAAATTAATATGCAATCAAGATTAAACGATTTTTTCATTGCATGTATTCAAGACTGTTCAGTGCACTTTCATGCAACCTCTCTATATGAAATATATATTCCGCTGTATTCAACAACCAACCAATCATCAATTTACAATATGGAACATTGGTAAACAACAAATGCGTACAAATTGTGCACAACGAAAGTTCTTTTTTCAAAATCAAATATGCAACAAAACTGCAGCTATTCAAGCCGATGCAAATCCATGAAATAACGATACTTGAGACTTACTTGGTGGTAGTACAGATACTGTCCCACAAGATCAATTTTCCCCTAGAAACATGAAGGAAAGTCGCTGTAAGCGGGGTTTTGACATCAGCGATTTTAACACGTGATGCATGATGTCACACAGGGTGGAGCATCATACAGTGTTTTTCTGTGGCGGTGGTAAGACTTATGGAAGTATTGAAGTGATTGGGAAGACGTCGGAACATTTCAATATGGATTTTTTTCTTCAATTGCGGTTGAAAGGGAAGAGGAATGTTGTTGGATTGGTTTGTGGGAGAAGGTTTATTTGGTTTGGAGTAGAAGGACCCGATTTGCAAGGTGCGCTGGTATGCTAGGCCTAACGTGGATGACTGTGTAGTTAAAGAGGTGAAGTTATCCGACAGATAAAAGGAATAAAAGTTAGTATGCCGTTTTTATTTTGTTCGCTGCACTGAGAAAAAGGAGCAGGGGGAGGGGAAGAGATGGAGGAAAAGAGAGGAAAGCCAACAGCGGGAAAGGTTAAGAGGTGAAGGGGGTGGAGGTTGGGAGTGGAAAGGGAACAGGAGAAAGGGATTAGAGGGTTAGGGGGGAGTAGGAAGAGACCGCCAAGAAAATGGGTTGGGAGGGGGAGGATAAAGAATATGAGGTTAGAGGGGTATGGGTGAAGGAGTTAAAGAGAGCAAAAAGAGCGGTAGGAGTGAAGAAGAGGGAGAGGGTAGGGGTGAAGGCTGGGTGTAGGATGGAGGAAGGAAAGGGGCGGAGCCTGTATTGAGACGTAAGCAACATGGCGGCAAGCCAAGACAAAGTTGCCAAGTGTATTGGAAACACTTCTCACTAAAAACGAAATGGAACAGTATGTGTACTAGCGCCACTTACTTTTCTTCAATACAGTAAAGAAACGAAGTCCAGTTCTTAACTTCAAAGCAAACGAAGTCTCAAATTTGGTTAATAGCCAGGTTTGGGAAACCCTGCTCCTCCACGAATTTAAATGATTTCAGTTGACAAGTGTTTCAATTCCGGCTCATCTTACAAGGAATATCTGTTGTGCAAAAAAGATAATGAGAAAGATAACGCCAAACAGTGGTTCTGTAGTCCCATACAAGAGCTAGACGCAGTCAAAGATGAAGATGGATAATTCACTTCTACTCTCAATATGCAACACAACATATTTGTTTGAACAGTTCGTTTAGGAAAACGCGATGTTGATTAACGGTAAACTCTTACCATAAAGTTCAGAGATCAAATTTTAAATAACCAACACCAATACATGTATTTACTTTCAGTGTTGTTTAAAATTAAAATCAAAATATTAAAAAAAAAAAAGATATAGAAAGAAAACTACAGAAAACGGAAAGAAACCACACATACCATTAACCATATAATTTAAATACGACTTTCTATTTATAGAAATGTGTTTTGGTTTATTTTAAAACTTCTTGAAAACAAAATTCCCTTTTTGACTAAAAAGCAGTCATTCAAAACAAACTACAGATACAAAACATCAAGGCTTCGTTTTTCTACTGACTTGACTTGCAAAAATTCTAAGAGCACTTTAAACTCTGACATAATATTGCCAGATTGGCTACAAGTAGCCGATTGGGCGATTTTTTAAGTCACTCGCTATGAAAATTTCAAATTGGGTGACAAGCTACGTTTTAGGCTACTTTTAATTACCTTCAGGCTATAAATCTGAAAAATACGCTACTTTTTATTTTCATATATAAAATCACAAAACATTATTAGTATTACATAATACAATAAAAATTTTGTTTGCTGAACATTTCTATTCACAGTGAACGATAGTTTTTTACTAAAACTTAACATGTTCGATACTCGTTCAATTCATATAAAATCTTTGTGGTTTTTTTTTTCTTTAAATTCTTGTTTTGGTATTTTTTAATCACAGAGATTTTATATGTACTAGAAGGGACGTCACGTGACTCCGAAACACGTTTAACATTGAAGTTCTGTGCAAACCTTCGAGCATATATACTCTATATAATAGGATCGAATGTGTAAAACCGTGCAGCGGCATTAGTGAAGTCAATTTTCCTGTGTTACAGTACGTAATTATAATCAAGCGCATACATAGGCAGTGTCGCGACCCCCAAAATATATTTTTTCACTGTAAAAAATTCCAACTTTCATGATAAATGAAGGATGTTATTTTACGACTGGCAAATTTTGCCTCTGAACCCCTCCCCACAAAACGAAAGTCTGTATCCGCTTTTGAGTATAATGATACATGCTTGTTCAAGTTTAAATTGTACACTACACAGTAGCGTAGCTGGATGGGTTCAAGCGGGGACGGTTGCCCCGGGCGCAACAATTCGGGGAGCGGCAATTTGCTTTCAAAATATAATTTATTTTTTGTCCTGTTACCACATTCCGAGGCTTATTTATCGGCAATGAGAGTTACTCGCCCCGGGCGTCAAAATATCTAGCTACGCCACTGATTGTACTCTTCGTGATACAGTAGAAAATCGTTAACGTGGCAGTTCTTTCCACAGTTAATCTAATGTTTTTAGTTTAACTTGCGTTCCACTCAATTTTCAATATATTTTTCAATCAACAATGCATATATACAAACGATTATGTTGACCAGTTTACATATCTGTTATGCTCAAACATCGAAAACGCTCAATAAGCGAAAAAAGACCACAACGCATTGTGGCCGTTTCAAAAATGCCAAATCCAAGGGTTAAAAAAATTTCCAGACATGCCAGGAGCGTATCGGGGACGGCCCGAAACCCCCAACCTTTTTCTAGGCTGCTGCTATTGGAGCTACTACTACGCTATTCCGTCTGTATTCAGAGAATGTACGTGAGGACATTTAAAATGTCGAATGTTAGGACTGTATCGGTGGGGACCGAAGCACCCATCTTTTTATTAGGCTGCTATTGGAGCTACTACTATTACTAGTAGTTGCAAAATAATTCATTTTTATGTTTGGGCTACAAATTGTTCAAATCCGCTACTTTTGGAGCAGAGTTTGCTACTTTTTAATCTTCAGATCTGGCAACACTATTCTGACACTAGAATTCAGTCGGGACTTTCGGCCGTTCGCGATTAAACAGACGACCACGACTTTGGCGAAACCGATAGAGGGCGCTGGGGTACTCGCAGTCCCTATTTCTCGAGGAGAAAACTTCTCGTCATATAGCACCTATGCGTAGAGAATTAGATATTCTGTATCAAAATTTTTAAAATAAGTGTCGCTTATAGTCAGATTATTTGAATTTTTATGACGAAAGAGCAAAAGTTTCTCGGCAACTAGGCTATGCTGTGCTGCCCGGTCAGAAATTGTTAGTAAAAATTCACTTGGGAAAATAAGCATTAAAGAGTTTTATATTATTAAAAAACATGCAGGCTTAATCATGCATATTGGTATCCCGCCTTTTTTTTTTGTTCAAAATTAAAGTACAAATCATTAGAGGAATTCATATCGAACCATAAAAAATATGTCACATCAAAGAACGTCAAATCCTTTATTTACAAAACTAATTCATAGGATAATGTTCTAATATCAGATAATAAAGAAATACACATAATTATATGCAGACAAGGTCAAAAACATCAAAATTTTTGGAGTTCGTTATCTTTTTTTTATAAATATCCACATAACTTGGAAGACTAAATGTATGAATAACAAAAATTTTTACTCTTAAGATAAACACTCATCTCATCAAACAACAATGTCAATCAATCAACGTTTATTGGCGTAGTGATACCAACGCCGATGGTATGGCGTGATTAGATGGTGAAACGTTCGAAAGAAAACGAATACTTCCGCCCTCAGTGGGACCCGAACTCACGACCCCCCACTCACCGGGCGGAGACTCCACCCACTGAGCCCACCATTCTGCGATATAACTGGCAACAATATATATACGTTCGTAAAGAGATTATATATTGTCCTTCGTAGCTCAGTGGGTAGAGCCTCCGCCCGGCAAGTGGAAGGTCGTGGGTTCAGGTCCCACCGAAGGCAGAAATATTTATTTTCTTTCGAACGTTTCACCATCTAATCACGCCATACCATGAATGGTACATCAAAATCCTTTGTCTTTGTAACTGATTATACAAGTCGTAAGTATGCAGCTCACTTTTTTTAACAAGAAACCGATACTGGAAATGAAACAAGCAAATACTGAGTTAGCTGTAATTGATATCTTCTTAGATGGTGCGGGACAACATTTCAAACAAAAGTATACCTTAGAAGACACCACACACTTAAGCAACGAAGCATCAGTAAAAATCTGTTGGAATTTTTTTGCTACTTCACATGTCAAAGGTGCTGTAGATGGCATTGGTGGAAACACAAAGAGAATGGTGTGGAACAATATACTTGCAAAGAAGTATATTGTATTAAATTCCCATGATTTTGTCAATGTTGAAAAAACATGATGTACCTCAACTACAATCTACCACATGTTAAGTAGCAATATCAAAGTTGAAAAAAAACCCTGCTTAATACATGTTGGAAAGATGCTAAAACTATCCCAAACACATACAAGATCCACTCTGTTGAAGTTCTAGGAAGAAATACTGTTAAAACATCACTTCGTTTTGAAGATACAGAAAAATCAAAGTTTCATTTTAAACCATACAAAAGGCAAGAAAGTGAGAGTGATGAACCCATGAATGTGCAAATTCCTACAAGTACAAAGGCAAAGTTAGGTGACTGGATTGTTATTTAGATTGAGTTTGTAAAGCGTTCCATACATCATTTTGTTAGGCAGATACTAGAAGAGTTTAAAACTGAACCGCATTAGCGAGAGTGAGTTTGTTTTCACATGGGATAATCAGATTCTAAGTCAGATATTACATATTGACATCATGAAGATTTTGGTTGCACCTACCATTAAAAACAGAGGGAGGATAACATTTCCAGTCTCTGATTCACTTTCTGCATATAACATCAATAATTAAAAGCATGTATGCCTTTAATAAAACCTAATTTTGTAACTGGTAACGTCCGTAACAGTCAATGTTCATTTTATTGCAAAAATCAGAGTGAGTTAAATTAACTGCCACATTAAAATAGTTGACAATAACATGGGCTACAAATGTATATACACAGTTCTTTTAAAACTTTTTTAATTTCAGAGAAATCTGCTAACAAATGATATAACTTCCATAACTTTGTCCATTTTCTGTAACGTCCGTCACACATTTTCTTAATTTTTTTTTTAAATGATTTTGGTATCTAAATGCATACTTTCATGTGGAAATAAACAGCAGTTATATCTCTGTTCAATTATGGCTGGTTTCAGTCTCTAAATTCAAAGCTTCCAAACAAAATACACAGAAAGAAACCAAATATTAGTCTCCAAATGTAACGTCTGTAACATTGAAATAGCCCTCTTGTGACTGCACAGGTAAACAAGACGATATATGATTTTTCTTTATAAATCTCTTTCTAAGCTAGTGACCATAAAAGCATGTATCTTTTTCTTTGGTTAAACCTTTCTTCACATGAGTTGACTGGTTATTACACAGCACCATGTAATTATAGGTTAAAAATTTTCCAATACCAATCGACAAGGTGCGTATCTCGCTTTTTTCGAAATCCGTCGCATTTTTAAATGGTTTAACCTCAGTTGTTTTGCATCATTCGCTTTGTTCCTACTCTTTAAATGAAAATGCATTTGGGTTATAATATAAAATTAAATGATAATTTTTGTCAATATATACTTGTGTATATCACATCTCACAAACACGAAATTTTATGGATTTAACTCTAAAATAATGTCAAACATTATTTCACTATGCAATTCATTTAAACTGACATGCTTACAAAAACTGTTTTCCATTTCCTTAATTAAATGCATCAAACTTATGGAAGGGTACATTAAGCCACCACGGTCGATTTCTTTGAAAAAATTCGCTAATTCAGAATTCTTCTCATTATTACTTGCCATAAGTTCTCATTACAATCAGAATACTTCGATTTACTTAGAAATTCACAAAGAATACAACCAGCCGTATCATAAATTATTCTCTCTGTTGAACAAACATGTCAAGATGAGTAGGAATTTGTTGACATTTATCTAAAATGTCATTTGCACCCATGAATTCATCATTCCCTATTAAGCCATCGATAACCAATTGAAGTGATGATTCTATTGATGCTTTAGAAAATCCCTGACTTGAAGTAGAAATTAAAGCATCGACGACACATGGTAATGCACTACTATCTCTTGAGGGACGGGCCAGGTTATAAAAACTCAAACAATTGATGACAATTAGAAATTCACTTGGTGTTGGATGGTCATTGCACCCCTTTGTCTGACGGACAATGCTGAATAAATTCTCCATCTTGTCCTGACAATCTCGATGTTAACAAATAAAATTAAGATATTGAGATAGGTATGAAAGTAAAGATAAAGTGCTACTTAGTGTAACTTTGAAGCCTTCAATTGTGCTTTTGCTAAGGAAATTAAAACTTTGTTTAATACAGAAAGATTCACAATCTTCCAGAAAAATTAAAAATTTCTGTAACTGTTTTTGCTGCTGGCTATTTACTCACAATCTTTCCTTCGAAAATCTGGCAGTCATAATCAAAATTAAATTTCGCATTTTATTGACAAAGTGAAAAGTTGGTTGTGGATCTCCATATTCCAAAATCACCTCTTTGTACATATGCATTCCTTTCAAAACCTCATCACTGAATAGTTGAAAAGAGTAGTTCACACACATCTTGATTAATACTTTCTTTTGATGTACAACATTTTGATATTTAAGTTTAGTGTTTACTTTTATAAGTTTCTTTCTTTTTGCCTTTAATCTATTGTCTAATAACTGTTTTCGAGAAAATAAACATGGTAAACAACGATTTCTGGATGGAGTAACTACTCTGTTACCAGTGTCTCGTTACGAATTATTTCGCTCCCTAATTTAAAACCATGAACAGGTAACGTCACATTATCGAAGCTTTTTCTAGCCTCTGTAATCACACTCTGAAATTCATGGACAATACCAGCTCCTTGACATATTAATGATTGGTCAACTTCATATAAGATGTTTTTTAACTCAGCAGAAGAGAGTGATAGTTTTTTCTATTTCATCACACATCCATAAAATGTTACCGAAACATAAAATTTGTTCTCGTTATTTTCAACAACTACCATTTTGGCTGGTTACATTAACCCCATTTCATGAGTATCACAGATGATAAATACATTCCACCATTCAAACACAGTGATGGTTGGAGACTCAGGGAAAATTATTTTACTCCATTGTGTTGATGGTAAAGGAACATCAGTGATATTTGTGTGTTTGCAAGTTCCTCTGTCATCATCTCACTTGCAGCTGGTAAATAGCTTGTTTCTGTTTTTTTGCTAGGATTATTTTGTGGCACCTTTAAAGTTCTTTTTTTTGGGGGTGGGGGTGGGGGGGTAATTGCTTTGTCAAATAGCTAGAAAGATTTGGAAAAATTGCAGGTATGGCGTCATGGGTTAGTTTTGGTTTGATGCATGGCAAAAGCTCTTCTTCACCTTTAACAGCATATTTATAATGTGTTTCGATAAAATGTTCATCGAAATGCAAACTGCAAACAACATTATAGATCCCAAGATCTTTGTCAGCACAAGGAATGGAAATATTCTATTTTTGTAAAGCCGCTGGACCTTTCGGAATTGAAAATAAAATATTCTTACTTTCATCGCTTTTACAGCCATGTACATTTTCTGTCACATTTTTTTTTTGTTTGTAATATATACATATAAGAGATCTTATATGAATTGAACAAGTATCGAACATGTCTTAGTAAAACTATCGTCCACTGCGATTAAAAACGTTCAACAAGCAAAGTTTTTATTGTATCATGTAATGCTAATAATACTTTGTGACTTTATATATGAAAATAAAAAAAGTAGCCCAAAAAGTAGCGTGTCGCCCAATTCGAAATGTTTGTAGCGAGGGCACTTAAAAAGTCACCCAATCCCATACTTGTAGCCCAATCTGGCATCAATAATTTTGTGTTTTACTCCCAATGTAAGAGTATTTGTAACCTGTTGGATTTTGATAAATTTATTATTATTATTAACGAATTCTAAGCTCTCCTATAGCTCTCTGAGCTCCCTTTTTAGACCCACTCCTTTGTAAGAAAGCATCTAGCTACGGCCCTAACCCCATTTTTCCAGTCGAAAGACTCTTTCATTGTAGGTGAGCAATGCAAAAGATACAATACAGCCACAGACATCTGCATATGGTGTTTTTTCACTTAAGGGTGTTCAATGTAGAGCCTCTAGTTCAAAGCGATCTTTCTTTCGATGGCGACTCCCTCAGGCGTGTGTTAAATGGGTGTTCAATAGCCCATCCCGTCTAAGCCCCCCCCCCACAAGATACAGAAATAGTTTTTCTAGCCGTTAGTCATCAATAGAGAAGGTCGTAAAGTAATGTCAGCGTTTGAGTTTGGAGAGAAAAAAGCCTGATGTACAGTTAGCAAGGTAGTTAGCAAGACTGTGTACAGTTAGCAAGGAAATGGATGCGTTTAAAAAAAAATTTCATGAAAATGCACCGAACTAATTAAAATTGCATTTTTTTTAAATATTAGTAAATTATTTGGGGGAGGGGGCTCAAACCTGTATCCAAATTTATTGGGGGTGTTCGAGCCACATGGGGCCATATAACTCCACGCCCATGTATATAGTGATCACACTCTCACCAATACCATTTGTAGCAAGAGAAATTTTTTTATTTTTTGTAGTTTCTTAGCAGGAAAAATGGCTTTCGGTATCGGTTTTGTAGAGAAAAAAAACTTTTTCCATCAGTTTTGTAGAGGGCAAACACCACAATTGTATATTTTATACAGGAAATTGGTTTTCACATGAGTTTTGTAGTAGGTAAAAAATAGTTTAATCAAATGAATGAGAATGAGTATGATAAAGATGAAAAGTCAAATGTTTCATTGAAAAAGTAAAACTTCATAAATATCAAGTTCTTCGTTTCTTTTTCTGTAATTTTGAAACCTCTTCCCTGTTCTTCTCTTGAAAAGCTAAAATCGTTGAAATACGTATAGGAGGTTACTACCACCTATAATCGTGAAGAATTAAATGCGAAATTGAGAAACATCAACATAATTTAATTAACATTAAGTACAGCGAGAGACAGAGTATTCTACACATGCTTTCGATATAAGGTGGAGAGAACGACTGTTGATAACACTAGCGTCTAACACCAGCATCTAATTTTAGCGGCGGCAGCCATTGCGCATGCGTGTCACTATGACATCACGGTAGTCTGACTACCTTCGAGAAGCAACACTCAACCAAATACAAATATAGATTTACTACTTTATGTTTACGTTGTATTTTTTAAATTTTCTTTTTTAAATATTTACATAATGTATGACCCTGATTCCGATGACTTGGAGGATTTTATAAAAACACTTGTGCAATGTGGAAAAAAAAAGAGTATAAATATTATTTTATCGCACTTTGAGACATGTAAAAAAAAGTTCATCCCAATGAACAGTTTAGGCCAGTAAGGGTGGCGACCGCCCCTTCCCCCACTGGAATTTTTTTCAAAAACTGGAGCCTATTGATATTCTAAAAATTAAACGAAGAAAAGAGCTAATTTGAAAAAATCCCTACCTGCAAATGAAAACCGAGAGAAAATTTTTTTTATTTAAGAAAAAATACCATTTTTTCTCACACCGCTCGAAACAGGCCCTTTCGCCCACAAAATTATTTTTAAAAAAAAGCCTTCATCGAAAAAGAAAAGTATGGCCTATTTTTATATGCGTGGGGGAGGGATCAAGAACAAAATTTGCCATGGTCTTGGCATAACACTCTTCATTTATTATGAAAGTTAGAATTTTTTAGTGAACAAAAATATTTTTGTGGGTCATAACCCTTGTGACCTCCCCCTATATCCACGCTTGATTATAATTACATACTGTAACACAGGAAAATAGAAAAATTGACCTCACTAATGTAGCTCCATGGTTTGCACTTTCGAACCTATATAGCGTATATATGCTCGAAGGTTTGCACGGAACTGCAATGTTAAACGAATTTCGAAGTCACGTGACGTCCATTTGGGTTCATGTAAGATCTCTGTGATCAAAAGTACCAAAACAAGAATTGAACCACAGAGATCTTTTATGAATTGAACGAGTATCGAACTTGTTATGTTTTAGTAAAACTATCGTTCACTGCGAATAGAAATGTTCAACAAACAAAATTTTTATTGTATTATGCAATACTAATAATATTTTGTGATTTTATATATAAAAATAAAAAAGTAGCATATCGCCCAATTCAAGATTTTTATAGTGAGGGCACCCAATCCGCTACTTGTAGCCCAATCTGACATCACTGTCATAAACTATAACCATATTTATGTACTGCAGCAAGAATTTCTAACCTCCCCCACCCCTTCTCTTCTTTTATTTCAAAATAATTACTATATCAAATTTTCGCAATTCACTAAGAATAATCTAATAACCACGGCTCCAATAACATTTTAAATCAGTGCAATTACAGTAAAGCCTCTGAACAGGATTTACAGGGCCCCTAGAAGGTTTAGTAGATTGGACCACAACAAATTACGTTGAAGCCTACATTGTTTGTTAACTTATTAAAAAGTTCCATGCTGGGTCCCCTGGGCCATAGGTGTATGTCAGAAGTTCATAAGGGGGGGGGAGTGGTAGGCTCAATATGGAGGGCCAACATAATTCAGTGGTATAAAATTTGCAATACAAAAAGACTAAATTCATCAAAGAACGTTATTGCAATAACAATGCAAAACTTTATTTACAACTTGCATTCATTTATCCACACAATTTCCACGTGAAAGGTATAATACCCTCGAATACAACTGCAATGTTAAAGACGGTTCTTGGAATAAGTGTTCAAATGATTCTTTGAATATCTTTACAAATGAGAAAAACACCTTTTACCACTTAAAACTACACAAATAATCATCTGTGCATGCTTAGAAGTAATTCTATAAATGGCCACAGTGATGATTTTCAACGTTTTGTGTAACCAATGTCTTGTGTACCTATATGTGGACTGAGACTTTCCGGACAGCCTGTACTATGGAGAGCATTTTGTTGCAAGATATGATTACTCTTCTCAGGGATAAAACAATTAATAAATGGTCGATGCACAAAGCCATGGGAACAGGATTATTTATTTTTTTTTTCATTTGTGAATTTTTACAAATCGTAAAATGGTTGGTTGTATTTTTATGGCGCAAGGACAACAATGGTGATTCTGTGCTAATAGAGGTGAGACTGAGCATACACTTTTAGATAGTAAAATAAAATAATAATAAGTTCGGAAAAATTACTATCAGAAGGGTATTTTGAAGTATTTGTATTAAACAATGTTATGTGCTACAATTTACTTACATTCGATAAAAAGCAATCCTTTAATTTTTGTAACACAATTTACCATCACAGTTTTTCATTTTCAGATGTTTAAATCTGCTTTAAATCCTGCACTCCAGTGGGACTGCTGGGGCATCATTCAATATATGGCATTTTATCCCATTGGCTAAATAGCCTGGAATGCAAAGAGTTAAGAGTAAATTTCTAAATTTCACATATGGCTCATTTCACACCAAAAACTTTTCACAACACGAACTTCCATGTGTTCTATATTTTGTTTGTGGTTTTACGGCTCAAAGACTACAATGGTCATGCTGCGCCGGGACCTACTGTTTTCCGAGGAATCTGAACCTCTTAAAGCCTAGGGAACTAAACCCTGGACTACATATCTACTATTGAGATACGTAGTACGATATAGATCTACTATTGTTATGAGATCTCTGAGTAAGCGTTCTTTGCACTATTGGGAGTCGAACCCGGGTTAACGGCAACCTAGGCGAATGCATTACCCCACTGCAGGGCTCCATGTGTTCTATAAAATTTCTTGATAAAGTTTTTTATACAGAATCGAGTAATTAAAAAAAAAAGATCCTACCAGTTTATTACATATGCGTCTATAAAAACTGGCCACAAGCAAATGTTTATGGCACTTCTTGCTCAAAAGGTTCCTTGAAGGTACATTTTCTGTGATTTATTAAATATGCCTGTCAGGAGAAAGTTTGTTTACAAGTTTCACCCTTGAGAGCTTTCTCCTTATCATGAATTGCCATGTGTCGCATTAAACTAGAACGCTGAGCGAACGTTTTATAGCATTCATGGCACTCATAAGGTTTCTCACCAGTATGAGTTCTTTTGTGTCGGTTTAAACCATCATTTTGAGTGAACATTTTATGGCATATTTCACACTCAAAAAGTTTCTCATCAGTATGTATTCTCATGTGGTATATTAAATTTCCTTGTTCTAGGAATGTTTTATTGCAAATTTTGCATTTGATATTTTTTTCACCAGTATGAATTTTCATGTGTCGAATTACAATCCAGCCACGAGAAAATTTTTTATGGCATACTTCACATTTAAAAGACTTCTCACCAGTATGTGTATTTTTATGTGTTTTTAAAATTTGGCGACGAGAAAATTTCCTATGACAGACATTACACTCAAAAGGTTTTTCACCAGTATGAGTTCTTATATGATTATTTAAATGTTCGCGTTGAGCAAACCTTTTAAGACATTCATTGCACTGGTAAGGTTTTTCACCAGTATGCGTTCTAAAATGATCCTTTAAATGCGCTGGATAAGGAAAATTTTTGTGGCATAACCCACATTGATACTGTTTATCTGTTGGAGTTTTTGTTGGAAATTGGTTTAAAAGTCCTTGTTCAGTAGAATTATTATTAGCCATATATATCTCACATTTCATTAGTTTCTTATAAATTTAGAATTTGATAAACTTTACATCACGGAGTTATAAAAAACAATTCTGCGATTATTTTTTTTTTTCTTCTATCTTATGGCAAAGACACTCATGGTCATGTTGCATCAGGAAAAGTTTTCAGAGGAATCCGAACCTCTTTCTTGCCTAGGGAATCACACTCCAGACCATGGATGAGACCATGGATTAAAAAAACAGGCAAACACTGTATATCTGTTGGAATCAAACCTGGATTCGCATGTTAGCCAAATGTGCCACCGCTATGCCACAATAGGGCCAATTTGATAATTAAAACTTTAATTGTTTTTCAATGAAACGATTTTTTTTAACTGTGTGGATGAACATAACCATGGAAAAAATGTTTCTCTGAATACTTCATAATGTGTATAACCTACCATTTCATCTTTTAAAAATTCTAATATTTTCAACTCGACTGTATGAGTATGTACTACATCTGACACGTAAAATACTTTATTCTTGACCGTTGAACAGCACTTTTGGTGCCATATCTTCTATGAGAGTAACAGAAATGAGAACTGCAGCTGACAACCACATACTGTACACTAATCTATGGGGAACAAGCATAGAATTAAAACACATTCAAACCTTTTTTTTTATGTAACTTAATTTCAAAATAAAACTTACAAGGGGAACCTACAGGGAGTGCCCCACCGATTTTGATGAAAGTACAGCCAAAATAAGGAAATACGTGTCTCGGCATTCGTGCCAATGCGGCTAATTTCCAGAGACATGGATTTTTAAAGATTTTGCATCCGATATATGAGCTTAAAATACGACATCCTCCGCAAGCCAATCGATAGCTTAGTTGGTTACCGGCCTAGCGCTTCGTGTTTTTGCGTTCGATGCCCGTGGAAATCGGTCACTTCTTTAATTTTTTAATATGTATTCTTTTTACATATTTATTTATGTATTTTTATTAATAAAAATACTTTGCTTACAATCAAATTTTGTTCATAAACTTACTTTAATAAAATTCATATTTTTGTAGTTATGCTAATTGTACGCTTATTGGCGGTGATAATTTCTACTCGAATTTATTTGCTAATGTAGCTGTAGTTGCTGATGTGTCCAGCCTGTTATGTAGTTAAGTAGATCCAGCACACATTAATAATGTTTTTACAAATGACGACGGCACCTCTTCTTCTACTGTTGAAGTAATTCCACCTCATTGTACCCCATACTGTCAACCTCGTGATGTGTACTTCTGCCGTCAAGTAAAAAATTTCATTAAAAGGTTACAAAATTGTGTTGAAAGCTTACAAAAAAATAGTCATTTAAACACGCGAGCAGATAGATGCTTTGAATATCCATTCACTTATTCACAATCAACTTTCGGCGCCGAATTTTAAGAATACGTTACAGTACTCTTGGTTTGTTGCAAAGTTAACAAACGAAAGAAGCGTTTATGAAAATGTAGATGGTATTTGTTTTCCAGATGATATTAGACAAAGAAAATCAGTTGTTCGAACAATTCATTTATAAAATGCTCACGTTGTAGAATTTTTTTATGTTTTTATTGTTTTTATGATAATTATCATCCAAAATTGTGTACCAGTATACAATTCCGACATCTCCGATAGTGATACACAAAAAATATGTTCACATCAGTCAGTTTTAAAATAAAATTGATTGCATTTTATAAAATAAAATGTTTCTATATAAATGAGATGCACATAAAATGTTTATATGTTATAAAATAAAATTATGTTTATATGTTATAAAATAAAATGATGCTTATATGTTATAAAATAAAATGATGTTTATATGTTATAAAATAAAATATTACATACTAAAAATACATTTTTCAATAGATAAATATATTTTAAAAAAATATTAGGCGTAATAGATGCTAATAGTGAATGACTGCAAAGGCCAATAATGACAAAATAAGACGAATTGCTGCAGGAATTGTTAAAACTTTCAGAAAAACTCTTCCCATCCTTAAATAAAACAAAACTGCGTTATTGGTGTAATTTCATCCCTTCACAGGTGAGTATGCAAATTTGATAATGAATACGCAAATTTTATAAAAGGTATATTCACATAAAAACTTACAGCTAACTCCTAAACTTTTTGTACCTTTACAACTCTTCAATAAAATATTAAAATTCGTGTAAAAATTACAACTGCGATAAATGGTATCACAGAATTAAATATGTAAATATGAATTTTATTAAAGTAAGTTTATGAGCAAAATTCGATTGTAAGCAAAGTATTTTTACTAATAAAAATACATAAATATGTAAAAAGGATGCATATTAAAAAAATGTGATCGATTTCCGCGGGCATTAAACGCAAACACACGAAGTACTAGGCCGGTAACTTACCAACTAAGCTACCGATTAGTTTGCAAAGGATGTCTTATTATAAGCTCATATATGGGATGAAAAATCTTTAAATCTTTAAAAATTCATATCTTCGTAAATAAGTCGCATTGGTATGAATACCGAGACATGCATTTCCTTATTTTGGCTCTACTTCCATCAAAAAAATTTCATCAAAATCGGCGGGGCACTCACTGTGGGTTCCCCTTGTTAGTTTAATGTGACTTAGTTTAAAAGTAATAGATTTGCTTGTAAGCAAATTTATTAACTTCAAATTTCTTTCGGAATAATTGATCCGTATATCTGTTTATATAATACAGGGCTCATATACACATAGGCATAGACAGGGGGAGGTTTTGGGGGTTCTAATCCCACCCCCCCTCATCACAATGAAATTTTGTATATTTAACATAGGAATATATGAGTAGTAGCTCTGTAACCCTTCCCATTAAGCCTATAACCCCCTTATGAACTTTCTGCTTATGCCTGTGTATTTCTTTACATGAAATTCATGGATAGTTAAGAACCAAAATTAAAAAATTCAAGGACCCATCAACAAACAGGAAGTAAATGAATTATAAAAATAATCTATGCACCGACTTCACTCTTATAATACCACTTTTAAGAATGAACCAAATCATGAAACAAGTTCGAGAATGAAAAGAAATTCCCTAAACGTGATCAAGTAATTAACATCAAACAAGATTACATAAATTCACTGAAGCCAACAATTGAAATTCATGAATTTTAAATTTATAATTACACACAAATCTAAATATAATTTAATATATAATATCTATTTATACAGAGTGGACCACAGTACGTGTATACAACATTTTTGAAGTTAACAACTTCAGTAATAAATAAAATGGAAAACTAGTAATTGATAACAATAATAGGGACCTTTGGTAATAATACGTTCAGAATAATTTGAAGTGTCCACCATTGGCAACGATGCACAGCTTCAAACGTGTTGCAAAATTTTCACTGTTGTAGCTCTTTAGGTGCATTTCATGGAAATGTCAACCTTACACGTAAATTTTAAATTTCAACTGAACATGTAATGTTATACATCAAATTTGAGCTAATAAAATAAATTTACCAAAACATGCTAAATTTTTAGTTTTGTAGAAAGATATTATAAGTTATTCAGCTAAGAAACATAGAATAGAATATTTTTCGAAAACCATATAAAGTAACAGCAACGTTTGCTGAATTTTTTACTTGATGGTTGAATACATATTTATAAATAGTGATATGTTACACTGTCACACATTTATATGGCTTTTAATTAGTGCAAAAATTATTAGAATACAGAGAAGCACTTTTGTTATTGGGAAGAATAGCAAAATCCTCAAACGTCTGTAACGAAAAGGTACATTTTTTTTTTAATTCTAGAGAAAACTGCTGCATATTCATCAACGCCTTTTAATAAAAGTTCACAAGTTTGTGATGTACATTGCTAGTTTAGATGTACACTGCGTTACAGATGTTACTGTTGTGGACATTACATATGACGGATGCTACATTGTCAGTAAACAATGCTTTTAAATGAAAAATTTTTTCTATCTGCTCGTGAATGGGTATGGCAATGTGCCAAAAGTAGTTCTTAAATCTTCAACCAGAGAGTGGAACAATCACTTTTATAGAAAACGTCTGTTAACAAGTTGTTCCATAGTATTGTATGTCACCCTAAACAACATTTCTTCAAATATGTTTTAAATCTGTATCTTTTTAAACATTTTTTATTTTGGAGACACATGCTGAATTTAAAAATTTTACACAATTTAACTAATTAATCTATGTACTTGTTTTGCAAATGGCAACACTGTGTACAAACAATATGGCTGCTCTTCTGTGCAACTGAAAACACATGTTTTCAGTAAGATTCTCCATATCCGTTACCATTTCTAAAAGGTATGTATAAATATTAAAGATAATTTTATTATTGGAAGTTATTGTATTTTATTACTGCAATAAATTTGTAATGATATTTAATCAACAAATTTGTAAAGCTATTTATTGCAAAGAAATAGCATTTTATTAATGCAAACATTTAAGTTTTCTACTTGTTTTGCATCATATCTGCTTATCTTTGCAGGTAAATGATGGCTAAAACGAATTCTAAGGAAAGAGCCATAAAATGTTGAGCAAAAAAAAGTGAGGAGGAGAAGGCAACGATCAGAAGGAAGGATAGGATGAGGAAACAGGCGAAGTTGCAGGAATTGAAGAGGTTAGGTGAAACCAACAAGCCAAAGTTATCCATTTTGAAAGAAAGGAGTGTCAAAATAGTTGAGAGGGTTCGAAAATGTAGGGCAAGAAAGAAGGAAGCACTGGTGCAAGATATGCCATTGAACAATATTCCAGTTAAGCCTGCATTTGGAAGTCGTCAATCGTCTGGGAAGCTGCAATGAGAACCATTAATGCACTACCAAAGAGCCCAAGTCCATAAAGCCTTCCATATATTAGTTTATTGGACAGATACAAGAAGAGTTTGAAAATGAATCATTTCTAGCCAAGTTTTTGAAACTGAACCGTGTTAGCAGAGAGAACCGCATTAGAGTGAGTTTGTTTTCACATGGGATAATCAAGTTCCAAGTTAGGTACAACATACTGACATGAAGATTTTGGTTTCACCTACCATTAGCAACAGAGGGAGAATAACATTTCCGGTCTCTGATTCACTTTCTGCTTATGACATCAAGAATTAAAGGCATGTACATGCCTTTAATAAAACCCAATTTTGTAACTGGTGATGTCCGTAACACTCAGTGTAACATTCGTAATAGTCAATGTTCGTTTTATTGCAAAAATCAGAGTCTGAGTTAAATAAACTGCCACATTAAAATAGTTGCAAATAACATGGGCTTTAAATGTATATAAATAGTTATTTTGTAACTTTTTTAATTTCAAAGGAATCTACTAACAATGATGTAACTTCCATAATTTTGTCCATTTTCTGTATCGTCCGCAACACGTTTTCTTAAATTTTTTCTGAAGTGATTTTGGTATCTAAAAGTATACTTTCATTTGGAAATACATACCAGTTATGTCTCTATTCAATTATGGCTGGTTTCAGTCTCTAAATTCAACTCTTTCAAACAAAATACACAGAAATAAACTAAATATTGGTCTTCAAATGTAATGCTCATAACACTGGAATAGCCTTTCACTGGCGTTTTGTTCCACTCCTGGCACAGGATTGCTTCAGCAATTTAAACTTTTATGGCATTTACAAGGGTACCCCATTCACTGTTCACTGCACTTTGATATCAGACCTATGGAAGATGATAGTGCTTGACTTTCTGATCACGAATGTGAATCATTTGTCTGCTAAAATGATATGACAATTTTTTATGAATATTTGAAGTCCAAAAATGACACTTTTACGCCAGGTTTGATATTTTTTAATCGCACTGTATGTGAGCAAAAACAGGTTTGAAGTCGGTAAGATTATGAAGGATCATCGTATTTAACGGATAAAAATAAAAAAAATCGGCTCAGCTAATTTAAACAGTATAAAAAAATTAATATGAAAAATGAACTTTTAGCATAGATATTTGGCGAATTTGGCGACAATTTTGAAGAGTTGGCGGGACATTTAAGTTTCGCATTCCACTAGCTATATAAACTCGTCCGCAAGTGTAACGTCAATATAGTTGTACGAGTTTCCGATTGTGAGAAAATGAAAAATATAGTGAACATAATTCAATCCGTTTTGAATTTGGTCGTTAATAAATACGACACGCTTCCGTCGTTAATAACTGACCAAGAACTTAAGGAAAGTCGGGAAGTATTGTCGAAAATCGAAAACATAATTTTTAATAACAATGTCAGTGAAAGTATCAGTTTAGATTTTGAAGACAATTGTGATTTCCGTATCGACGAAGAAAGTGATATTAGTATAGTCGGTGACGAATATTATAACTGTACTGTAAAGGGCGATCAATTGGCAAATGAATTCAGTTTAGAAAATATGCAAACAATTGTTCAGTATTTTGACAGTTGTAAAAAAAATAAATTCCAGAAAACAAACAGGAGATATCCAACAGTAAAATACCCTACTTATATTTCGAGGTTTAGAAAATATATATCAAATATGGGCACAAATATAGAAAAGTATAAAATAATAAAAAATGAAATGTTAGCCAGATTTACAAAAGCTAGGGAAAATTATTTACCTGTTCATGATATAGATTTGAAAAGATGGGCGATCCTGAAATCCCAAGAGTTAGGATTTGAGGATTTTAAATGTTCCGATAATTTTAAGAGCCAAAACAAAATAGTTGCGCGGAAAGTAACAAAATATATCACTCAAATATACACCCAGAATATGGGCAACATAGAAGATAGTGCCATAGAATTTATTTTGCATACGAGAAATGTTACTGCTAATATTATCCCCCAACAAATTTTTAACTCTGATCAAAGTGGTTTTAATTATTTTCTTCCAAATTAAAGGCAGCTATCGCATAAAGATGAAAAACGGACATTTTCTTTAATAGGGTCTGATTTTGGCAGAACACATTCATATACAATAATGACAATAATATCAATGAATGGGGAACTGACAGGGAAAATGTTACTTTAAGAGAAGCTGCGGGAAGATTTGGCCTGACTGTCAAAAAGAATTTATTTCAACCTCCAAACTTATATATTACATGCTCCAAGTCGGAAAAAATGGACAAAATCAAAATGAGAAAGTGGGTAGAATGTTGTATGAAACCCATCATGTCTCCTCCTTCCTGTGTTTTACTAAGCTAATGGACAGGTAGTACAGACCCAAACACTTATAAAGATTTTCCGGAAAATTGTATATCCTTGCAAATACCCCCCAAAGCAACATCCCTCATACAATCGCTGGATGTTTATTTCTTTCGACAATATAAAAAATTTGTACAAAAAAATAATCAACAGAATAGCAATCAATGAAATGGATATTGACATACAACATCGAACTGAGATAATAAAAATGCATTCTTTGGTTCACAATCAATTACAGTCTAAAAAATATCGCCCTACGTTACAATATGCTTTGTTTAGGTGCTGTTATAGCGATCATGATCCCGGAAAATTCAAAAATGTTGAGGAAATTTCTTTTGAAATTGAATACAACAATTGTAGCCGAGATAATTGCAAAAATCTGTCATTCTTAAAATGTGCCCACTGTGATCAATTGCTTTACTTCACTCTTTTCTTTTTTTGTACTGTATCACTTTTACGACATTCCTGAGATGTACACAGTTTAATTTTTCTCATTTTTAAATAAAGAGCATAATTCAACAATTAATCCACAATTTATGGTTAAATAACTTCATGAAATAAAGTACATTTCATGAAATTTTGTTCACATTTTTTCTAATTACAATAAATGCATTTTCAAATAGCCTACTATTAAGTTTTGTTCACAATTTTTTTAAATTCCATGGTTGCAACAGCATGTGATATGCAATGACCACATCCAGGTTGCCTAAATATAGCAACTTTTCATTATTCGTACACATCATTTATTCATACTCATATATGATACTCATATATATATTAATACATCCATATATGGATACTCATATATTCAGCATCTCATATATGAATACTCATATTCATTCATACTCATGTATGCATACTTACAACCCTGGAACCAAACCCTGGACTACAGTGAGCTCTGCAATCTTTATGAGATCTTTAAGTGTTCCTTGCACTGTTGGGAGCAGGATTAACGGCACACTAGTACTGCACCACCGTAGAGCCGTTGTGAAAACAGACGAAAGTACATTTGATAAAAGGAAGGACTAAAAAAGGTAGATGAATGAGGAATGGGTTTTTGGAGGAGAATAAGGGGGGGTGGGGTCAAGAAAATGTTTTATATAGACGAAAATATGTTTGGTAAAAAGAAGTACAATAAAGATAGATGGGGGAATGGGTTTTGGAGAAGTGCAAAAGAGGTCAAGAAAATGCTTTTATGAGGTTGTGCAAATGTGCGATGCAGAAACGTTATGGAATGTCATAGACGAAAATCATCTTGACCCGTATTTTTCGAAGTTTATGTATGTAAGTATTTTGGCCACTCTTCACAATTATCATGGTCACCAAAGGTGCTAATGTCATGCTAACTTCCTTCTCAGATAACGTCATCATGGATTGACGTTTTGCAACTGGCGAATTTTGCTAAGTGTTTTGAAAAAAACGCACCGATGTTGTGGTATGAAGTTCGCTAAAACTGGAATATGACCGATGAGGTTTCATTTTCTTGCATAAATACATCCTGCTTTTCTTTCATCCATGTTAATGACCGCCGATTGTACAGAGGCAAGTATTTTTTTGCTATTGCAAGCTTTCAAACAGCAGGAAATTGCATCTCCGTGCTCTTACTGATGTGTTTTAGTGGTGGTGGTGGGGGGGGATCACCCACCAAACTTTCACCGATTCAGGAAAAATACCAATTCGCAAAAATCCCCGAAAGAAACATGGCTGTCGCCCAGAGCTTGTTTTAGAAATGATATAAGCCAGGCTTTGCGTACACTGAAATTCACACGCAGATGTGGCGCTTACAGCTCTCAGATTCAATTTTAAGAGTATAGGATGAGTTTTGGCAACTGGGATAAATGTATTTACTAGTATTTTTAAGAAAGAATAAATACAAAAATATAAAAATATGTATGTTTGCAAACAATATTCCATCATAGTGATCGGAAATACATGCAAAACAGCAAGTTATGGTGACGCAATCCTAGAAAGAAGTGGTTGGTGTGATTAGCGACAAAAAACAGGGTGACGGTACAGAATACATACCCTAGTGCTTTTTTCCTCTTGAAAAGAGTCAAAAGTAGTTGGAAATGGGCTCATGACATCACATACACGGGCATCTGGACCTGCAAGGGCATTTTCATGTGTTTAGTCATTGTTTTGGTTGTGTTCAGAAGAGATCGTGGGCTAGATCGCGTTTGAATGATGCTTTCCAGTGCCGATTCCAGAAAGCATAATATGCGAAGAGGGAGGTGAACAGGGTCGAGGAGGCATGGAAGTGGGGAGGTGGAGGAGGAGGAAAGGATCATGGATACCAGGAAGGGGGGTGTAGTGGTGGGGGGGAAGAGGGCTAGAAGGCATGGTGGGGGCATGGAGTGAAGGAGGGGGGAGAAGAAGGAAGTACGGAAAAACCATAGTCACAATAGAGGAACTGTTCAAGGCCTACTTCACAGAATTTGCATGGTGACGCCGGCACCCAAATAAACCAGAAAAATTGTTTTCTGCATTTATAAACACAATAAAACCGCATACATATGACAAAGAAGAGCGATAAAGGTTAGTACCTCTTTTTTTCTTAACTTCACTGAATCGGGACGTCTGTGTTGTTAAGATGACGTAAATAACACCACGGCAAGTGAGTGTTACTGTTGCTATGGGTGCTGGAAACACTTCCCGTTAAAAAGCACTAGGGTACGTGTTCTGTACTATGGCCAAAACAAGGATATAATATGCAGCGCGGTAAAAAAAAAAAAGCAGGAGTGCTTTACCCAAAACTCAAAGTAAAATCAAACAAAAAATCGCCAAAACGGAAGCGGTTACCGTATTGTCAAAAAGCGCCATTAATTTTCGGTATTAATCAAAATTAATATAAACGAGAAAATTATACAAACATAACACGTACCACTGCACGGATCATACATTCAATTCTTTAAAATCGTATGGAACAAATACGGAGTTCCTTCCTTTTAAAACTTTTTTGTTACAACAATTTCTTCTAGCCGAATTTAAAATTTCGTATTTATAAAAATGCCTTCTTCTGTTGGACCGGATTGCCCCCAGAGCGAGTTATAGCAGATGCTTTTAGCTTTTCTGCCCAGGAATAAAAAAAAAAATTGTATCGCAATATTATCCACAACCATAATTTCACTACAAAAACGTCGTCTTTCTTGATTGCGTACCTGTTAAAATCACTGCAAAACCCTTTTCTTTCTTATTATTCTTGGCACTGGTGGTCAAATGCGTACATTACAGACGCTTAAAGCTTTTCCGACTCGGGACAATAATCTACAAACCTGTTATATATATATATATATATATCATCATCATCATCATATTCAACCATTATCTATCCACTGCTGGATGAAGGTCTCTCCAAATGCTTTCCACACAAGTCTATCCTGAGCAATTCGCTTCCACGTCACCCCAACCTGTTTTCTTATTTCATCCACCCATCTAGTTTGAGGACGTTTTCTAGGTCTTCGGTGGTCTCTTGGAATCCAGTTCAGAATTTCTGTTGTCCATCGTTGATCAGTTCTTCTTGCAATATGCCCAGCCCATCGCCATTTCAGCCCTTTTACTTTAACAATGATGTCCTCTACTCTAGTTTGCTCTCTCACCCAAGTGTTTCTTTTTCGATCTCTCCTAGTTATTCCAAGCATGCACCTCTCCATGCTCCTTTGCGTTGTCTGTAACTTTCGTATTGCTCCAACTGTTAGACTCCATGTCTCTGATCCATAAGAGAGGACTGGCAATACACACTGGTTGAAGACCTTTCTTTTTAGACACAAAGGCAATTTCCCCTTCAGGATAAAACTGTTTCTTCCAAATGCACTCCAGCCAAGTTTAATACGTCTGTTGAGTTCTTTCATAATGTTGCCATCCATTGAAATCAGCTGGCCAAGGTAAATATATGAATCAGCAATTTCTAGCTCAATGTTGTCAACTTGTATTTTTGTTTCCTCTACGAAATTATTGAACATGATCTTAGTTTTTTGTAGGTTCATCTTGAGTCCAACTTCTTTACTTCTAGTTGAGAGCTCCTGTACCATGTCTTGGAGTTCTAATGGGTTCGTTGAAAAAATAACAATGTCATCAGCAAACCGCAAATGATTTAAATATTCACCATTTATTTTTATTCCCTTGTTATTCCAATTTATCTGCTGAAAAATCATCTGTAAAGCTGAAGTAAAAAGTTTTGGAGAAATGGTATCTCCCTGCCTCACACCTTTACCAATTTTGATAGTTTTGGTATCTTTATGTAACCGAAATTTTGCACTTGCATTTTTATACACACGTTTCACCATGTCAATGTACACATCCTCAATGTCTGTTGATCTTAAAGAGTTGATGACTGCTGATGTTTTAATAGAGTCAAAGGCCTTCTCATAGTCAATAAATGCCACACACAATGGAAGTTCATATTCATGTGTTCTTTCAATTAATTCTCTTAATACTTGAATATGGTCCACTGTACTGAATCCACTTCGAAATCCAGCTTGTTCTCTTGGTTGAGCTGCATCTAATTTTTTCTGCAGGCGATGTGTTAGCACTTTTGTGAAGATTTTATAAATAGCAGGTAACAAGCTAATTGGTCGGTAATTTTTCAAATCCTCTTTATCACCTTTTTTATGCAAAAGAATTACTGTTGCAGAATCCCATTGGTTTGGTATGTTACCGCTGTTAAGACATTTGGTAAAGAATTTTGCAAGTATGTCTTCTACATATTCTCCAGCTTCTTTTAGGATATCTAATGTAATACCATCATCACCAGGGGCTCTTCCTTTCTTCATGCTTTTTATTGCAAATGAAACTTCTTCTTTTAAGATTTTAGGAGCTGTTCCTTCGACTATTTCAATGTCTTCGTTTAATCCACTGTTACTTTCGTATAGATTTTTGTAGAATTCTTCAACTCTTCTAAGTATTTCTTCCCTATTTCTTGTTACGGTGCCATCCTCTCCTTTTAATGCAATGATGTGTTTCTTCCCAACAGATAAACTTCCTTTAACAACCCTAAGGCTCTTGTTATTTTCAATGGCTTTCCTTACTAGCTCACAGTTGAATTTTCTTATGTCTTCTTTCATGCTTTTGCGCAGAGTTTTACAAAGTTCTATGTACTCAATCCTGGAACTGGTATTTTGATTGTCCACCTTCATATCTCTTCGCCTTTTCATGAGCTGTTTCGTCTTCTCAGATAATTTGCTATTGTGCTTTTTACAGGTTACACCACCAATTTCCCCAGCAGTTTCAACTATTGTCTTAACAATGTTTTCATTTGCTTCTGAGATATCACTTTCATCAATAAGTCCTTCCAGTGCAGAAAAGCGATTTTTTAATTCCAACTTGAATGCCTCGGTATTTTCTTTTAATTTCTTTAAATCCACCCTCTTACTTACTTGTTTCCTAATGAGCTTCTGTCGTTCTAATTTAGTATTTAAGTGCACTTTACATCTCACCATTCGATGATCACTTCCAGTATTAAATCTGTTCAGTACACTGCAATCTTCAATAATTGATTTCTTGTTTGCCAGGATATAGTCAATTTCACTAGTTCCCCCATTTGGGTGTTTCCATGTCCATTTTCTTTGCGGTTTCTTCTTAAAAAATGAATTCATGATGCTAAGATTTTCAGCTTCTGCAAATTCGATGAGTTGATCGCCACGTTCATTCCTTTCCCCATATCCGTATTTACCAACCGATGTCTCTCCTTGTTCCTGTTGTCCAATTCTTGCATTGAAATCCCCCATGATGAGCTTGATATGTTGTTTCCCTTTGGTGTGTAACTCTTTGATTTCTTCATAAAATTCTTCAACCTCTTCGTCGGTATGGCTTGATGTTGGTGCATATACCTGTACTATCTGAAGTTGGTATCGCTGGGTTAGTTGAACAACGAGCCTCGCTGCTCGATCTGACGTGCTTTCGACTTCAAGAAGGTAGTCTTTAATTCTTTTGTTGATTAAGAAGCCAACACCACTTGTTCTTCCAGTTTCCGTTCCTCTATAATAAAACAAATGTCCACTTTTAAGTTCCACCAACTCTTCACCTTTTCTTCTAACTTCACTGAGTCCTACAATGTCCCATTTGATCTTGTCAAGTTCTTCTTCCAATTCCTGAAGTTTTGCTTCAGAAGCAAGGGATCGTCCATTAAACGTAGCCAAGGTCAATAACAAACGGCAGCCTGGGCCATTCCAGTGATTCTTAGCACCCCCTGCTTTCATGCCACACTGACCGCTGCCTTGATCAGGAGCACTCCAGCACCTGGAGACTAGGGGCCATGGTTTCTGGTGTGTCAACATAATGGAGGAATTAGCCATAATTTCACCACGCTGGCTAGACGGGTTGGTGAATTAGCCCTCCCCTTCCGCCTTTCTATCCGTGTAGCAAATATTAATTTGCCACATAAATAGAAAGCTCAGCCTGCACCACTTGAAGGCGGGGTAGGACACTAGGTTACTGGCCTGGCCGGTTCCACACATCGTCACATACGTTCAGCGTGTGGGTCTCCTTCCAGTTAGATACCAGCAACCCTTTTGCTTTTATATATATATATATGTGTGTGTGTGTGTGTGTGTGAATGATGCTGTTACGTTTATAAGCTTATTACTTTCTTGCTTATATATTCCAGATA
>QLNU02015003.1:11329401-11363892 GCA_006491805.2 Dysdera silvatica | reverse complement strand
ACCACTGTATTCTATATTGTAGTCCTTGCCTGGAAGACGTAGACCCTTCACCATTGAAAAATATCGAAAAATTGGGTTAAACATTTTAAGCCTTGTGAGTAGTATATCATGAGGATCTCATCAGGATGTGGTATCTCATCAGGAAAACTACACAACAATCCTCCTTGGTTTAAAATTGACTGCATACTTGGTAACGCTGTCAGGTGTCCAACGTAAACATTAGTACATTAAATACTCACGAAAACCAGGTCATTCATAATCAGGATGCAGTAGGAAATAAATGCTGCTATCTCTAAATGCGACATCAACTTTATTAGATTCAATTCATCAACTAAATTCAACAACAAACTAGCATAATGTAATACTGCAAAGCTTGACCAGAACGCAACTCCAAGAAATATTATAAACGATTACTCTCCTGCATAGGTGCTTAAGAACAGCCTCTAATTTAACATCATTAAAAACAATATAACATAGCAACAAAACATTGTCTGTGTAATTACAATTACCACAGTCCAAATTTTCAAATTACTTAAAAATTAATATAATCAATAGAAAAGAAACTAAACTGACAGAGAATAAATGATGGGGGTGGGGGGGATGACAAGATTGAAGGGATAGAAGGGCTTTGTAAGACAAGAATTAAAACAGAAAAAGCAAGAAATAGTATGGAAGATAGGGGCCAATATGTATTTTACACTATTCATTTTGAGTTTTTAAAATATGCATTAACTTATAATTAAAAACAAATTAATTAGTATTTTTAGTTATGTAATAAAAGAATAAGGTAAAACATAAAGTAAAACCTAATCTCAAATGCAATCATGTCACAGACTAGATTTGTCTTTCTTTCTTTCTTTTTGGTTTTACGGCTCAAAGACTACAGTGGTCATGCTGCGCCGGGACCTACTGTTTTTCGAGGAATCTGAACCTCTTAAGGTCTGGGGAACCAAACCCCGGACTACAGTGAGCAGTGCGATCTTTATGAGATCTCTGAGTAAGCGTTCTTTTTGCACTGCTGGGAGTCGAACCCGGATTAGCCGCGCAATAGGAGAACGCGTTACCACACTGCGCCACCGCAGGGCGGACTAGATTTGTGATAATGTGAAACTCACAAATAACGACAGTGTAGAATGTTTGCACATACGACTAACAAAAGAAAGAGAAATGCAAGTTGCGAAGCTTGTGCAACAACCAAGCCTTCCTGTTTGGTGAATACACTGATCTTTAGCACTTTTACCCATACATAGCTCCTTAGAGGCTAGCTGTTGCTGCAACACAGGTGGCTAACAGATATGCTATTTAGAATATCGGACCATTGATTGAAGTGTTCGGGATCAATTCATTTAAACTGCAATAATTTTTGTGGAATATTTCAAGCTAAATGAACATATTCTAATAAAATAATAACAATAAAAATATTAACACAATTTCTTTTTCCTTGTAATGAAAAACTGGTTGTTGCGCAACACTGTGACTTGATCACCAGCTGTCACTGTATATACTCACTCATGCCTAAAAACTAAGGATGGTGACAGAGTTTTAACTCTTAAAATAGCAGTCAAAATAGTCTTGGGTACATAAGTGAAAAAACATAAATAGTTTCATAGGCACCATTTAACACAAACATACCTCATTTTGTTTAGAATGACTAAGTCACACTGCTCACTGTAGTCCGGGGTTTGGTTCCCTAGGCCTTAAGAGGTTCGGATTCCTTGGAAAATAGTAGGTCCCGGCGCAGCATGACCACTGTAGTCTTTGAGCCGTAAAACCAAAAAGAAAGCAAATCAAGTTAGAATGACTAAGTGTGGCACTGTACCACAACACTCAATAAGATAAAATGTTGCAGGGGCATATTTGTTAACTCTGCACCACTATTGCATTCTTTTCTAGATATAGTCAAATATTGCCATTAAAATGAAATATGATGACTCTGCTGAATCCAAAGCATCATGTAACTCTATTACATTATATAACAGGGTTCATACTCCATTGCAAGAAAAAAAATAATGACTTTTTAAGGACCTATCGTAATAAAAAATTAAAGCTGTTTCCTGAAAGGGAAAACATATGTGCAGTTTTTAGCAGATGTTTATTGACAGTTTTAACATGTGCATTAAAAATAATTACTGATGTAAAGTAAAAATCACATAATAAAAATTACCGTCTTAAAAACAGTAATCATTACTGGAAAATCTCATTTTCTTACGAAGACGCATATGAAATATAAGGTAAAAATCTGTTGTTTTTTTTAAATTGAGTTAATGCCATAAACAGAAAGCTTTATGTTCATTTTATCTTGTCATAAACAGTGTAAATTTAACTTTATTAGTTCTCTGCCAAAACACAATTTTCAAGGGGTAACTGCATACATCTCCATGCAGTCAATTATTTCAACAACAGATATATTTCAAAACTAAGGTTTTTGACTTAAACCACTTTACCTCGCAATGGCTTATATATATATCAGGGCCGTATCATGAATCTGGGCCACCGATACGGCCCTGACTTACGTTTCAATTGTCCACCTGTACACTCTCTGAATACGGACTATCGTAGTCGCAGCTCTAACAGCAGCCTACAAAATGGATGGGGCTTCAGCCCCACTCTATACAGCCCTCACATAGACTGTCTGAATACGGAATATTGTAGTCGTAGCTTAAATAGCAGCCTAGAAAAAGGATGGGGGCTCCTGGAATCCCGATATGGCCCTGACATGTGACATTTCAAACGCCCTCGTGTACACACTCTGAATATGGAATATCCTAGTTGTAGCTCAAATAGCAGACTATAAAAGGGATGAGAGGCTCCATCACTCCCTTGACATGCAACATTTCAAGGGCCTTCGCATACACTATCTGAATATGGAATATCGTAGTAGTAGCTCAAATAGCCTAGAAAAAGGATGTGGACTCAGATACCATCCGATACGGTCCTAACATGCAGCATTTCAAGTGCCCTCAAGTACATTCTCTGAATATGGAATATCGTAGTCGTAGCTCAAATAGCAGCCTAGAAAAAGGAGGGCTCGAAACCCCTTTTCGATACATACTTGACTGCTTGGTGGTGATTTCAAACTAAGACCACGATCTATGGACAATGATCGAGAATTACGAATGAAGACCGGTAATTGCGAACGAAGAACGGTGACTGCGAACTAAGATCGCGAACAACGAACTAGATCCAGGGGTGGTTGTAAGTCCAAACCAGATTCCCTGAACATATGAGGAAATTTCCTGGAAAGTTACTTAATATTTTTAGTAAAGACGCTAATTTCCAAATAAATATAAGAAATTATAAGAAACAAAATAAAATTTTTGCAATTAAAAAATCAGGAAAGGCAAGTTGAAATTCCGGAACGTAATCACTCCTGTAGATAGCGAACTATGAACGATGATTATGAACGAACTATGACGAAGAACGGTAGTTCACAAAAAAAGTTATCTGAACGAACGGGTCATTTTTGTGAATAGTTCAAAAAGACCATTATGTACATACTTGTGTTTTATGTTTATTAAAATTAACATGTATTCTTCAGAATGCTGGTAAGCATTTTTATTGTTCTCCTTTTCGATAATTTCTTATTTCAGTTCCAATTAATAGTGCACCCATAATTTTTGCTCTAGTGAGGGCTGAAACGTAAAAACATGATTTTTTTGATTATAATTGCTGTTAATTTTAATGAATTTAAAATGTAAATTTTCAGCCCAAGAAAATGCCCAGGACCCATTGCCCCTCCCCCCCATTGAAGGTACGTCATTGGTTCCAATAAATGGGTTCCTCCGATTTAGTGAATCTCTTGATTTAATGATTATTTTCATTGGTCCCATGACAATCATTAAATCAAGGTTAGACTGTTTGTAATATCTAATATTCCATGCTTATATATATATACATAACACGGCATTCAATTAGATGCATGCAGCTTTTCCAAATCAAAGAAAAAACATTTATACAACTAATAATTGTAAAATAATTAAGTGTTATAAAGTTTGTAACACAAAAACGTTATCGTTATGAGTGCACATGATTTCAATGACATTTTAAAATTAAAATTTATGAAAGCACTGTTTCCACATAAAGGTTATATAAAACATCTTCAAAATACAACTGCTTCACAAAAGGAAGTCTTTTGAATAACAGTACAAATAATTCCTTGTATGTACGAATATTTTTCTAAAAGTTACGTTCATCTTCCTCCTTAGTCTCGTTTTTACATTATAACTTATGCAGATATTCGTCTGGACCAGGGTTGTTCAACATATGGCCCGGGGGCCACAATCCGGCCGGCCAACTGTGTTAATCTGGCACACCGACAACTGTTTAGAATAAAAAAAATCATAAAACAAAAATTTTAGACTTTTTTCAGAAATAAGGGAAAACAGCTGGGACAGCATGGGTGTTCCCCTTCCATATTGCAAATAAATAAATAAACAGAAGGAACTATGAAGGAAGGCTTCTAGTTGTTTTTGTTTTTTTTATGAAATCATACTGGTCCGTGAGATCCTTGAAAATTTTTTAAGTGGCCAGCTGCCCAAAAATGTTAGGCAACCCTGATCTAGATCAATATCTTGATTGAAAAGCAATAAGAGCGTAGCTGGTTGTTCATATTTTATATACAGGGTGTTTCAAAACTAATGGAACAAACTTTTAAGGGTGATAGAACACACTGAAACAAATACTTTTCATTTAATAGAATAGAAATAGAAAAATTTAAATAGAAAAATAGAAATAGAATTTAATAGAATAGATAGAATGCATGATCAAAAGTGAATAGATTACATGCTAAAAGGTGTTTTCTATTTCTACACACACACACACATAGTTTTATGCAATGGAAAAACACAATGGGCATGAAACATCAAAATAAAGCTTTATTTAAGACAAAACTAAATGTCAACTGATTGACATGATGAAATGAAAATGGCAGACATTAAGTAAACGTACAAATTAAATCACATGCATAAACATTAATGACCTCACATAGAAACACTTCTGAAGTTGCCAGGATTCTGACATTTCTGCCATAACATGTATTGTGAATGGCAGCACTGGAAGATTCCTTTTAAAGACAGTTGGCGGTGAAAGTGAGAAAATATTCTGTGATGGAGATATGCCTTTTTGGGAAGTGCTTAAGCGGTAAAACCTTTGCGTTTCCCTACCATCACCATTGATTAGACTATAGACAAAATGCATGTCTGTCTTTTCCACATTGCTATACCAATCCATTCCAAATCACATAGGACCTTGCATACGAAAATACTATACATTTCATACATGTGGCTGAAAAAGCTCTCTGGCATCTGAAAGTGCACACTAGTGTGAAACCTTTTCACTTGTGGCCATGTATTCCATGATGATAAAAATACAATAATACAATGGGTATATTTGTAACAAATTAAATCAATTTATTACAACTATGCCTATAGTGTTATTGTATTTTTATCATACATATCGCACAGTGAGTCAATCTCCAAATCCATGCATTCTATGATGAAAAGTGTTTATTTTGGTGTTTTCTATCATGCCTAAAAGTTTGTTCCATTACTTTTGAAACACCCTGTATAGTGACCATCGAACATGTGATAAAAAGTTTAGCATGACATTCAAGTTATGATACATTAGCATACAATCAAACTTAATATGTATCAATCCAGCCAAGTAAACTCAAAACAAGTTTGAAAACATATTTGGAGACATGTAAGTATAAGCTGTCTCGATATCATAATCATTTTTTTCAATTTAACGTAATAACTTTCACTGTCTTCAATAATATCCATACAATAGACAGCAGACCTCTTCCTTACTACAAAATATAACTCTTACAACCAACAAATACCTTGATTTTTAAATTATAAACAAGAAAATAAATGGGAGAAAGAGTGGGGGTGGATTTAATCAGTGATGCAAATAACAAGTCACTGGGTTGTTCAGGATAATTTTTTTTATCTTCGGTGAGAATATACATAAACATTGGAGCCTCATTAATTTGACAACATGATACATCAATATTTCGGATAACTCAACCTTTCTTAAGATTTGTTTGGTCTGATATATTGTACAAGGAGTAAAATCTTACTAACTCAGCACTTCAAAATGAACACTCGTTTAAATTACCAAAGTTCACGTTTCAGCAATTCTTTAGGAGACGGTAACTCGCCAAATGTTTCTTGCTTTGGTGTATTTGGTAACTTTGGGTGGTGATACATTTGCAAGCATTACTGATTCAGGAATTTATGGTACCTGCATTCAGTGCTAGAATCCAGCAGGTGTGTGTGTGTTGGGGGAGGGGGTCCTCCCACTAATAGATGGAAAGTACTGGGGAAAAGAAAGGGACCTTAAATTGAAAAAAAAAATTCAAAACACCTTACAAATTACAATTTCTAATGTGGTGGACTTGCAATACATACGTGTGTGGCCGCCATAATGAAAGGTTCAGAAAAGTCAGTACAGTTATCGTCTACTGGAGTAACACTCATGTTCCTCGTAATTTTAAAATACTGACTTAGAAAACTTGACTAGCCTGCTTTAAATGTATTCTAACATCGACTAATAAATATTTGCATATGATGCTCTTATAAATCTTTAGAGCCAGCCACCAAATCTTGCGATGGTGGGATGTGTTTAGAGATCTGGTCTAAGCTAAACAAATAAGTGCCTAAACACCATTTTAAATAAAAGCAAAAAATATTTTATTTCCATGTACTATGGAAGATATTCTGAGGAATACATACTAGGATTTTTTTTTCTACAGTTCTCATTATGTAAACTCTTAAATATTTCTTTGTAAGTAAATTCCACATTTCACACCTAAAAGATTCTGAACCAATGTAAACATCTAACAGGGTTTGTATTTCTTTGCATGAAATTTAAGGACTTTTAAGAATCAGAAATGAAAAAAAAAATTAAGGACCCATCAGCAAATAGGAATCCAATTAATAAGAGATAAACTTGTAACCAACTTCACACTTAAAATACAATTTTAAAAATAAAAGTTAGGATTTACTATATAACTAAATATGATCTGAGAATGAACACAATTATGAAACAAGAAGAGCTGAGAATGAAAAGCAATTTCCTGAAAGTGATCATGCAGTTAGCTTTCAACAACACAATATAAATCGAAAAAGGGTGATAATTAACGTTATTGGATTTCAGTTTTATAATAAATTATAAATATAATCCAAGATATTATATTAATAAATTAAACTTTCCTTCAAACCATGGAATCGAACATCATGGACAGTACAATCCCAGCTGTAGAATTTGTGATGGACTGTTATTTAAAATAGTTTTACGACCTTCCGCAAAGTGTGCTGTGAACTTATTTTTCATTCCTCCAGTTAAGGATATGAAGATGGGTCAAAAAATCACATTTTCATTATGAAACCATGTAAAAACAAGAAGTTATAAAAAAATATCTCTGGGGAAACATTATCACCAAATCGAACCTTTCTCGATCAGCAGAATAGATCGCTGCCGCAAACTGTGTGATGCCAGTTCCATAAGCTCTGGAGATAGACTGCTTTTTAAGAAAAATTTGACACAATGCCCCAAGATTACGCTATCCCTTTCTTTCCTCCCATTTGAAAGTTCCATCTTTATCCTCTAGCAGACCAGTGTGTCAATTGTTGATCCAATTCAGAACGGACGAAGAAGGAATCGAACAAGACATATGCAACATATGTGCTAGGTCCAGATTAAAAAAATTGACACCAAATTTTTAGGGGTGCAAAATTCTAAATTGTGGAGACTTTTTTTTAATTGTAGTTACAACTGTAGTCAATCTCTACTGTAGAATTCTGTTAATTCACCCTCCTCGGGGGGAAAATGTCCCCCTACCTCATTTTGTCTTGATTTAAAATTATGAAAAATTCTTTGAAACAGCTATTTATCCCAAATATTTGAAAAATAAAAAATTTCATGAAATAAAATAAATTAATTAAAAAAATTCAGTATTCTATAATGCTTATGAGGTAATCAAAAGCGCTGACTTCGCCTTTTGTGATTTTCCATCACAGAATATTTCTTGTGTGGCTAGCTAACTCTTAAAAACAGGTAGGAAAGTCTGCCCTCCTGAAAGGAAATGGCTGTGTTGAATACTGTACATACATACACAAAGTAAAATCTCTCTTAACAGAAACTTAATTATGAAATATGTAGTGCAGCAAGGAAAGGGGAGGGGCAGCTCCAAAAGATTGATGAATCCATGGCACCTCACACTTTAAACCCGGCTCTGATTGAAGGATGATGTACTAGTCATTCTTGTTCTAAAGAAATACTTAATAGCAATTTTCCAGGTGAGGTGGGGTGGGAGAGATCAATTTCCTTTATGTACGCTCCCATTGTTCGTAAAAGGCACATTATAATCTTCATAGTGTGAATTTATATTAGTTCTTTATGTTCAGGTGTACCGTGAGAAGAACGGCAGTAATCAAAATTAAAGATAAAACATAATACAGAGAATTGTTAAGGAACAGGAGAACAAAATTAAAGGCTTTTTGCAGATTTTGTGCAAAAATAAGGAATTTCAAGGACCAAAACTCATTTCTTAAAAAATTCAGGACTTTTAAGGACCATGAAGTGTTGCCATGCCTAAGTGTTATCTACCATTTCTTAATTTGGAAAGTCCTTTTATGAAGTATTTAACATATAAAAGCATTCTTATCACCATGATTTACCATGTATCTATTTAAACTGTTGCAGTGAGAATATATTCATCCTATATTTCAAACTCAAGAACTTTTCTCATTAGTACATATATGTTTTCATGGGATTGAGGAAATGTCATTGTTGAAAAAAAAGTTTTGCTATGCATCAGAGTCAAAAGGTTTTTCACTGGTATGAGTTTTTCTGTGCAACGTTAAACTTTGGCGATGAGAAAATTTTTTATTACATATACCACAAACGAAAGGTTTCTCTCCAGTATGAGATCTTCCATGTGAGTTTAAACTTTCGCGATGAGAGAATTTTTTATTACATATATCACAAATAAAAGGTTTTTCCCCAGTATGAGATCTTTCATGCAAGTTTAGACTTTGACGGTGGGAAAACTTCTTATGACATACATCACAGTCAAATGGTTGTTCACCAGTATGAGATATTCTATGTCGGATTAAACTTCTATTATGAGAAAACTTTTTATGACATATTTCACAACTAAAAGGTTTTTCCCCAGTATGTGTTATCATGTGTTTATTTACCTGTCCTTGCTCAGAAAATTTTTTATTACATATACCACAAACAAAAGGTTTCTCTCCAGTATGAGATTTTCTATGAGAGTTTAAACTTTGGCGATGAACAAATTTTTTATTACATATATCACAAATAAAAGGTTTCTCCCCAGTATGAGATTTTTCATGTAAAATTAGACTTTGGCGATGAGAAAACTTCTTATAACATACATCACAATCAAATGGTTTTTCACCATTATGTGATAATCTATGTTGGTTTAAATTTTTACTATGAGAAAACTTTTTATGACATATTTCACAATTAAAAGGTTTTCCCCCAATATGTGTTATCATGTGTTTACTTACTTGTCCTTGCCCAGAAAACGTTTTGCAACATATTTCACACTCAAAAGGTTTTTCACCAGTATGTGTTCTCATGTGGGAGTTTAAATCAATTCGCCGAGAGCATGCCTTATTACATATTTCACATTTAAAGGGTTTCTCACCAGTATGTGTTCTCATGTGGAGGCTTAAATCTGACTGTCGAGAGTATGTCTTATTACATATTACACATTTAAAAGGTTTCTCGCCAGTGTGTGTTCTCATATGGCATGTTAAATTTCCCTTTTCTGAAAACATTTTATTACAAATTTCACACTTGAAAGCTTTCTCACCAGTATGAATTTTCATGTGTCTAATTACATCATGGTCACGAGAAAATTTTTTATGGCATATTTCACATTTAAAAGATTTCTCACCAGTATGTGTTTTTCTGTGTGAGTTTAAATTTTGTCCACAAGAGAATTTTTTATGACATATATCACAAACAAAAGGCTTTTCACCAGTATGAGTTCTTTTGTGTTCAATTAATTGTTGGCGTTGAACGAATTTTTTAGGACATTCATTGCACTGAAAAGGCTTTTCACCAGTATGTGTTCGCAAATGAATATTCAAATGTCCCGAATAAGAAAATTTCTTATGGCACACTTCACATTGAAAAGGTTTTTCACTGGTATGTGTTCTGATATGAATATTTAAATGTCCCGGACGGGAAAATTTTTTATGACACAATTCACACTGGAAATATTTAGCTGTTGGATTTTTGGGAAATCGGTTTAAAAGTGCTTGTTCAGTAACAACATTATCATCCATTTCACACTCCATTACTTTACCACTGATGTAAATTTTTATGTACTTTATATCATTGGATTTAAAACTATAGACTCATAATAATAATTATTATTGTTTTATATTGCATTCTATGAAACAAAGACAGCAGAAATCACTGGTGCAGGCACAAAAGTTTTTAAAGGAATCCAATCCTCTTTTTTAGTTATGGAAGCAAACCACAGAGTGCAAATCTGCTGAAAAAGACAGGCAAATACTGGGTATCAGTTGAAATCCAAGCCAGATTATTTGAATAGTAGGCAAATACATTACCACTGTGTCAAAACAGGATCAATTTTATAATTAAAACCCTAATTGTTTTTAAGTGAAATAAAATCATTCAAACATAGTAATGAGCAACTAGGACACGAATATTTTCAATTGGATAGTATGAGTACATATGACGCTGTTTGATGCACAAAAGGCCTTAAACTTGACCACTGAACAGAATTTTTTGTGCCACATCTTCTGCGATATTAACAGAAATGAAAATTGCAGTTGACAACCACATACCGTGCGCTAACCTGTGGAAAAGCAATCATAGGATTAAAATACATACTATCACAGGACAAACTTAAATGGTTTCATATAATTAAGACAGATAAAATAAGGCTCGGAAATTAATACAAGCATATCTATTATCCTCAAACCTCTTCAGGTACAATTTAACTCTATGTTTCTGTTTTCCATACACATTTCTTTATATGAAATTAAGGGAGATTTAAAAACCAAAATTTAAAAAAAAATAAATAAATAAATAAATAAATTAGCGGTACAGCAACAAACTGGAATTCGATAGATTACAGAGGTAATCTAAATAATAATGATAATCTAATCAGTTCCAGTTCCACCTCTGTGTCGATCAATGACTCAATTAAAAATGGACGAGGCAGGAACTACATTAGACATCTCCACTATTTAAGTTGGCATAACTCAGGGTTGCCCAATCTTTCTGGGTAGCGGGCCACTTAAGAATTTTTCATGAATTTCAATGGCCAGCGGTTTCATTAAAAAAAAACTTAATGAAAGCCTTTCTACATAGTTTCTTCCTGTTATTCATTTGTTTACTTGTGTTATGGAAAGGGGTCACACATACTGTCCCTGTGGTTTTTGCTCATTTTTGAAAAAAAAATTTTTTTATTCCAAACAGTTATCATCAGGTTAGCTTTGCACTGTTGAACAACACTGGAATAGCTTAATGGTGAGAATTGTTGGTTAGTTATGTTTTTATGGTGCAAGGACAGCAAGGGTCATTATGCGCCAAAACGAGAAGAAAGCAGGCACAGATTTATAAATACGCATATTGAGTAATTGCCCAGAATGCTAAATTATAAAAGCAGCAAACATTATTTCTAAAATAATTGCAGTTTCTCTACTGTAGAAAGAACTCTATCAAATGCACACTATTCATGAGAGTGTCTTGTCTTCCCCTCCTTTTTGCTTTGGTTTGAAATTCTGAGAAATTCCATGAAAGGGCTCACTTCCCCAAAACAATGGGAAAAACTTCCCCCTCCCCCTCATTTTCTATTTCCAAATGTTTAAAAATAGTCCCTATCTCATATTTTTCATCATTCACCAAGATTGGTTTAACAACCCTGTTCAGGAACACCACTGATCTAACATGACTGATTGCATAACTGCAATTGATGTAAAACTTTTGAATAGCAACATTATCCTACCAAGAAATTCAAATAAAATCATTGTTCTATCTAATGCAACACTATTTCCAAACTTTCCAAGATGGAGACAGTTGGTCTTAGTGATACGTGATTGTGAGAAGTTTTAGTCGACTGTCCCGATTATTTAAATGTCTCACATGATCTTGGTGGTCGTGGGGGCTGAGCTTGAAATGTCCGATTCTGAAAATTTTATCTGTTCTAAGCAATCAATTGATCTATATTTATTAATTTTAATTATATCTATTAATTTACGAGTCAAATTTTGTTTATTTATCCGATACATCTCTAAAATCAATTCATTGAATGATAATGAAATCACTGGTCTAGATCAGCAGTCGCCAACCTTTCAGACGTCACAGACCACTAAATTCACATTTTAAATCCCGCAGACCACATTCCGTGAATTTAGTGCAATATAAAGGTGGAAATTGTCATTCAGAATATGAGAATTTCTTAGAATATTATTTTTGTTTTATTATTAATAAATCATTAAAAATGCAAATAATGTCCAGATTTTTCTGCAGACCACCAAAATTTTCTCGCGGACCACCGGTTGGCGACTACTAGTCTAAATCATGAACCAAAATATTAAAAAAATTTATGCTGAAATGCCTAAACACACAAAAATTTTATTATTTTTTATACCAAATCAATTAACGATGTGAGAATGCCAAAAAATAAAAAAAATAGTTTACACATGAGAAACACTCAAATTTTTATGCTTAGTATTTAGGTTATATTGGTAAAATTTGAATAATTGTTTTAAAAAAGTATACAACACTAAAAAAAAAAAAAATTATGCTAAATAATGCCTTTGAACTGTGGGGGAAAAAAAGGACAGTTTCTTTTGTGTCTAAACCTAATTATATAATACCATCTGTTCTAAATATTTAACTGAAGATGTCTTGCATTTCCAGACCAGAGAAATTATCAATTACTTTATTAATCGTAATTTTTAGAGCGAACTCTCTATGTATGAACAGTAAATTTATTTTCACAGATTGTATTTCTTAGGTAAGACTTGATCAACTTCAAATTGGAAAAGCTACGTTCCACAGAAGCTGTAGGAAGTGGAAGCAGAGCCAGCGTTTTCAACAAGATATGTACACTTGGGAAAAGATCTTTATAACATTCATCTATCGTCAATTGTGCATATAGTTTTTTTTTCAACTCCCTCCATTTCAGACTCCATATTTCCTATTCTCCTACATAGGCATCTTCCAAATAATATCTCAAATCTTTTTTATACAACTCAACTGCTTTTTTATTTTTCAAATGGCACATCACAGAATGCAGGAATGATGAAGTGAAGTGAAGATATGGTACCTTGGTGAGTCCAAAAACGTTCTTTTAAAGAAGAAATTACATCCTCTATGTAAGGAATATAGACAGTAAGTCGATATTAAGTTCCTGTAGCAGTTGGTGGAGGGTTTGGTGTATGTCTCTGAAAACCAGAGATTCTTTGCATGCAATGAATAACGCTGAAATGGAAGGCCATTCTTTATGCTTGTGTAAACAATTGATGAAATTCGAAAGTGGTGTTTTCTCGAAGATTCACAATGATTGTCTTAGTCTCATTAACTCGCCTAACAGCATTAAATAGATCAATATTCTCTTTTTGAAAGATTATAAGTTAGTCCCAACAATTTTGAGACTACAACCAAGGCTGATAGGAATGATGGTATACATATAGCCTGCTGTTTAAAATAAGTAAGTCTTTTTTTGGAATGATCACCTGGCAAGTCGCTAAGATGCTCCAAGGCTGACACGATTGGCATAACCAATTTTTTTTTCCATTTTTCAAAGTGTAACACAGCTTCATGACACTCACAGAATCTGGTTTCACAAAGGACCTTAAGTCTACAATTATCACCACTTAGTTCATGTTCTTTAATTGTATCTTCCAAAATTTTTATTCGCTTTGCACTAGCTCTATGAAAAGTTCAAGTTTCTGATATTACGCCCACTGCGTTCTGAACACATTGGACTTTAAAATAATCTGAGAGGCATAGATTTAAGCAGTGGGGTACACAGTGGATATAAATAGCGTTGGAGAATTTTTTCCTTAAACAGGCTTGAACAACTTGAAATTTACCTCTAATGGCAGAGGCTCCATCGTAACCCTGTCCTCTTAAGTCTAAATACTCAGAGTAAACTTTTTTCTATGATGGCTGCCAGCGCCTCACTAGGGACATTGTAGATGGGAACAAAGATAAGGAAATTTTTCTTGATCATAAAAGGTTTGACATTGGTAACATACCGTAGGCAAAACGAAAACTGCTTAACTTGAGGTATGTCCATTGTTTCATCTACTAAAACTGTATAATATTCTTATATATATGGCTTTCTTGTACTTGTTCCATTACCTTTTTCTGAATAAGATGAGAAAAGCAATCAATTAAACTGTTCTGAATGCATGGACTAGTGTAAATTGCAATCTGTGAACTGTTTTCCAAATGAACTTTTATCCAAAAAAAAAAAAAAGAATGCAGGATTTGTAATAAAGGCCATTTCATAATTTTGAATAAGCCAGCCACTTATATTCATGCTATTTACGTTGGGAAATGTTGCTGGAAACCTATTGTGTTTTCTATTGGAAAGCAATAGTTCAATGAACGAAGGTTTCCACAAAGATTTCATTTTTTCCACCTTTTGACTGCTGGTAAGCTCAACATTGTTGTACCTTCATATTTCAATGAACTGTTATAGATTAAAATCAGGGGCGCCGAAAGCTACCGCAGGCCCCAAGGCTCTCTTTAACCAGCTCCATGACCCCTTCCCTAGGCCAGGCCCTCCCACAGCATAGGTCCTTGCCAGCGCGGGCCCCTAAACTTCATTTGGGCCCCCAGGATACAGCCCCCCCCCTCTCATCGGCTCTGAAAGTTACAAAAGCAAAACAAAATTTTGTGGCTGACAGAGTAATCTGCATGAAAGGGAAAAAAAAGAGAAAGAAGGTCATGTCGTGTGCATCTGTTGGTGGACTGATAACTTATAGCTACATTTTTTTCTCGGGCTATTATATCATGTACCCAAGCAAAAATATTTAGATATGAATGATTCATAATAAAATATTTTCAGTGAGTTAGAAATGCTATTTTTTAGCTCATGGTTTTTAGTTTCGCTTTCCGTTTTTCACTTCTTCATTCGGGGGGGGTTGTAACCCCATCAATACCCCTCTTGGTATGCCTATGATACAGATATACATTTGTGTGCATACTCCTGTGTATGTCTGTGTCTATTACTAGGCCTATATATTTATTTGTTAACCTTATATACAACTAAACCTAAATTAGTATTCACACATTTGACTAGCCTAGATTACACCCATATTTAATTTACTTATGTTTACATATCCTGATTTATTAAAAAAATGTGTTAATTAATTGAATTATGGGTGTATTAAGAATAATAATATGTGAAAATTTCATACATGTTTTACACCTAACTTGTGGGATCCCCGTTTACTTTGAAATAAGGACTCACGATACAAATTAAGGTCCGAACAGATTAAATCTGCGTAGTGACTGCACTAAGTCCCTCATTGTAGAATTTGTGTGGGCATCAACTCTTTCAAATGTTTTTAGCCTTAACTGAAACATGATTTTATTTAATGGAATAACTTCTGAATCTGTATAAATTGAGTTATTGGTAACGAAGCAGGGAGCATGTGTAAGTTTCCTGAATACCCTTCTTTCAAAAACAATTTTTTTGAGTATTGCTTTATGGGAGTGTCTCCATGCACCTACCACATAGCTGAGAATGAGTTTAATAGTTGCTTTGTATAAAGAATCCGTCACTTGATTTAGTCCCACTTCATTGAGCAAAGAAAGGAATTCGTTACTTTTTAAAATTATTTTACACGAATTCTACTCTATTATTTTCTTTATCTCCTTATATGAGGAATATAACAGAATAATACAATAATGTTTGCCACCCACGTATATTTAGCTCAAGCTAGAGCTTTTTTGTTTTTGGAGAAAAAAATAATAAATTCCCCACGAAAAACTCACAAAAATCTCGCCCCGGAGGCTTTTCTGTGTTGACCATTATTTGGCAATTGTGTTATCCCTGTGAAGGGTAATAATATCTTACATCCTAATATACGGAGAAAAATGCGTTTGTTCTTGTCCTCGTTCGTCTAGTAGGTCAAGACACCGCGGGCTCAACGCGGGGACCCTGGTTCGAATCCAGGATGAGGACGGCGCCTCTTTTTCTCCAAATATAAAAAAAGCTCTAGTTTGAGCTATATATATACATGGGTGGCAAAAGTTATTGTATAATAAATTCCCCCACGAAAAACTCACAAAAATCTCGCCCCGGAGGCTTTTCTGTGTTGACCATTATTTGGCAATTGTGTTATCCCTGTGAAGGGTAATAATATCTTACATAATAGAATAAATATGACTGACTTGAAACATTGTTATATATGCCATGGCATGTAACTGCAATTGGATATATTTTACATATTGTGATAAAATTAAACATTTATATTTTTTCCTGACTAATACTTTTTTTGACACTGTTTAAACTCTAACTAGAGCATTTTTTTTTTTTTTTTTTTTTAAAGAAGGAAAAAGAAACAAAGTTTCGACTCTGAGTTGAACCAGGGACCCTCCATATGAACTGGTGTACCTATACCTGCTTAGCCACCAGGTCACACAAACAATGCTTTTTTTCTTCATATATGAAGTTTGTGAGATATTACCTTTCTCAGAGTATAAACATTAATATTTTTTTTCTGGGTAGCATTTTTTTGGACACCAACATTTAAACTAAAACTAAAGCTTTTTTGTAAAAAAAGGGGGAGAAACCCTTCTGCCTCAGAGCCAAACCAAGAACTCACTACATAAAATATGAACCAGTGTATCTATCCTTGCTTAACCACCCGGACACAAGAACAATTGTTTAATCATATATAAGGTTTGTAAGATAGTATCACCCTTATGAGGGTTAATTGCCAACTGGTCAACCCATGAAGACACTGGAGCATGTTTTTGTAGTTTTCCATGGTGAATTGAAATGGCTAATATTTCTTACACCCATCTTTAAATCCAAACTAGAGGGCTTTTGTAAAGAGATGCTGTTCTAGCCCAAAGTTGAACCTTCCCTTTACAGAAAAAAAAAGCTGTAGTCTGAGTTTAAATGTGGGCATTAAAAAATGTTAGCTATCTCAATTCCCTATGGTAAACTGCAAAATCATGCCCCAGTAGCTTCATGTGTTGACCAGTTTGCAATTTGTCTTAACCTTCAGAAGGGTTATAACACATTACAAATCATAAATATGAAGAAAAAAAAGCACCATTCCTTTGTCCTAGCTGCAGAGTAGGTATAGGCATAACGGTTCGTATGATGGGTCCCCGATTTGACTCAAGGTGAAGGTCAATGTATTTTTTTCTTCTTTATCAAAAAAGCCCTAGTTTGAGCTTAAGTATGAGCATCAAAAAGTAGTAATTGTAATAATACCTTACATTATTTTTTCTCACATTATTAAAATGAATTTTATTACATTTTCTAAAATGTAAATTATATATTTTGTGTTTTTTATTATGTGTCAGAAAAACATCCAAAAAACTACAAATAAAACAGACAAAACTGTGCTGGAATTTTAAATAATTTAATTGTCCAACTAAAGCTAATTATCAAGAAAAGAATATTGCGTGTCACACACTATTCATTAATACACACATCATATTGGAAAAGAAGCACATAAAAATTATAACTTCGAGCACAGCTTAAACATTACAGTATAATTAATTAGTATTCCAGGCAGTACAATTATATAATACAGAATACAGGTGGCATATTCAAGTTTTTCCATGGGCAAGCAAACGTGAAAGGAGAACTAATAATTTGAAATTATTCTTGTAATGAAATTATGCACCTTTCCAAACAAACTATTTAACACAAGTACATTTTGTTTGGCCTAGAATGACTGTGACTTTGCATTAAAATAATCAATGAAACAAAGCATTATAGAAGTGTATTTGCTATCTTTGCATTCTATTCTAGATATAGTCAAATATTCAGATTAAATTGATATATGACAATGATTACACAGGTCTGCGATGGAATTTTTTCTTATTCGAAAGGGTGTTTCTTATGTATTTTTGAATACAGATTTCAGGAAAAATACTTAAAAAATTCTATCACGTACAGTTTTGACACAAATCGAGAATTTCTGTCTGGTTGCCTACCTACTAGGAGAACTACTATGAAAACGTGTAAAAGTAATATTTTTGCTTAGAAAAGAGGTATTTTATCTCACCAATAATAAATTGAAACGTAAAAAGTAGAAAAATGTTATCAAAAAGTAAAAAACACAAATAATGATAATACAAATCAAAGAACGTTTAAAAAAATAATTCACGGTAATAAATTCCAAGTAATTTGAAGCTTTTCAATCCGTTATGTATCGAAAAAGAATGCAAAGTTTGAGAAAAAAGATTGGAGACTCTTCATTGGCTCATCACAAAGAAGTTTTAAAGCTGTCCTCCTTCAAAATGGCGATAAATATTCCTCTGTATGGGTTGGCCATTTAATTAATTTGAATGAGAGGTATGAGAATTTAGCCTTGATCCTTACCAACCTTAGGAATACAAATGGACCATCAGTGGCGATCTGAAAGTACTCTCTATGATCCTTGATCAACAGAGTGGCTAGACAAAGTACTCAAGTTTCCTCTGCATATGGGACAGTCGTGCTAAAGCCAAGCACTGGACTCAGAAGGTGTGGCCAAGCAGGATGCTAAAAGTTGGGGGAAAAGAATGTGCACTTTGAATCTTTGGTGTACCCAAAAAAAAGTACCCCTGCCTCCATTTCAATCAAACTTGTTATCATGAAGCAATTTGTAAAAGCCCCTAAATGATACTTTTAAGTGCCTGGCAAGTAAGTTTCCAGGGCTGTCAAAAGCAAAGCTGAAAGAAGGGGTTTTCGTCAGTTCTGACATTCGAAAACTCACGACAGATGCAATCTTTAAAACCAAAATGGAAAACATTGAGAGGTCAGCTTGAAAATCCTTTAAAGAAGTTGTAAAGAAGTTTCTTGGAAGCCATAAACACATAAGAAACATGCTAGAGAACTTCAAAGCCTTGGGCTTCTTATAGAGCTTGAAGATTCACTTTTTAACTGCCATCTATGCTATTTCCCAGAAAATTTAGACACTATAAGTGAACAGCGAGGAGAGAGAGATTCCACCAGGACATGAAGGAAATGAAATGGAGGTATCAGAGCCGGTGGAACGTCAACATAATAGCAGATTACTGCTGGATGCTAACTAGGGAGGAGGCGCAAGCAGCGCACAGGAGAAAGGGTTCTAAACAGAGCTTCGAGGGGAAGGAAAAGAGACATTATAATGATTTTTAACTTTGTGGTGGCTATGACAAACATAACCAAGTAATAAAATGCAAACCACATCCTATTTTTAAGTTTTTTTGTAAATGAAGTTTTTAACTCTGCCAGTTTTTTGTGTGATTTTCCTAGGCTTTCATCTTCACTTCAGGAAAAACTTACGTGATAGATAAGCTAGGCATTTCTGAACTGAAAGTACCGAAAAACATTAGAAACACCTAAACAGTGCAGAAAAAAATTAAAAAGTATTATTTTGTAGACCTGTGTTATAGATGAATGCAAAGCACTTTGTAACTATACTACATTAAATAGCAAACACTTCCTTTACTTACAAACAAAAATTTTCTGTCATGAGATTAGAAACATTGAAATCACATTATGATTTTCATCTTCGTCGGTTAAAAGCTACCAAAATATGTAAATATGAATACCATGACAGAATTTACAATAAAAAAAAATAGTGAGAAATTAACAGCGGTAAAATTAATAACAAGACTGACTTCTTAACATCTAGATTGCAAAGGGGTCATATGAAAGACAAAGTAGAATTACCAAGTGTTAAACGCTATGTAATATACATATACAGTAAGACCTTAATATTCTGAAGCTGAAAGCAAGCACAGATGTAAGGGGGTAATTTCAACATCACCCCACTTTGAGCCGGGCTTTCATCATAGTAAATGAAATGAGAAGTACCAGACACTTGGATAACAATAGAAATCTGAAACAAATCCCTCCCCCCCACCACTTGACAGATTTCTGGCTCTTCCCTTTTCTGAAAGCTCCATAAAAGAATTTTGATATACTTCCCTTTTCTGAAAGTTCCATAAAAGAATTTTGATATAGATATAGAAACAGTTTTTCTATGTAATATATAGGTACTTGAAAATCACGTGATTCAGCAAAAGTCCGAAATATAGGTATACTTATTTAAATAAATCGAACACTACGCAGATTAAATTAAACAACAATATAAATCAACGTTTATTGGCGTAGTGATACCAGCGCCGATGTTATGGCGTGATTAGATGGTGAAACGTTCGTAGCTGGTATCACTACGCCAATAAACGTTGATTTATATTGTTGTTTAATATAGGTACATACCAAGTAGAATCCAAAAGTTTGGGGACTGTGCCTATCTATGACAATACACGCATGTTGTTGAAGTTGTGTCATCTGAAATACATCCTACCATCTCTCTCCTCCATAGCCCGAATGGTTTAGCCCATGGAAAATGATTGCATTGTGCACAGATATGTTGTGCTTCGATTATTCAATCCTTGTTCGTCAATCTAAGAATCAAATTTTCAAGATCAACGATGCAACATTAAATTTTATCAGCATTTAGGTGAAACAGCTGCAAAGACTTTCAAAAGTGCTAACGAAGGTGTATAGTGACTCTACAACAGTGTTGCCAACCTGTCCGAAGAAAATTTGTATCAAAGGAAGGCAAAATTTCCCTCATATTTTTTTTAAACAAGATAATGAGTTTTCATATTTAGATACCTATATGCATCTTTCGATGTAAAACGGTAAGAAAATTATACCGTACAATTCCTACAACTGTATATTGCGACTAATATATGTAAAAAAAAATATTCTTTAAATTTAGAGTTCTTTTTTTCACCCAAAATATTGATTTTACAACATATCCCCCTTTAACAATGACTACCTCAATATATGTGCATTTAGGTCATTGAATCTTTTTAATTTGTTCAATGAACTATATGTGCATTTAGTTCATTGAACAAATTAATAAGATTCATATTCATTTAAAAAATTGCTGCTCCAATTATGCCCAATACAGGTCTACCTTTTTGTGTAGCTTCAAATGATTGTTTTTTATTGGAATAAAGAGCAAATTACTGCTACCATATTCAAGGCGTCCTGTTGAATGGGATAATTGAATGGGAAATAGGATAATTTTAAAAAATACTCTCGCCTTAATCCCTGTCAGCTGTTTTATGGAGAAAAGATTGTTTTTACAGCTTTAAAAACATTGCGATAAGTAGGAACGAAGTTGACGACATTGTGACCAAAGGGTGAGATTATTATGCAGTGACGCCCAATTATTCAAAGAAAAGTTTAATACAACCAAACAAACCATTTTTTAACACCAAATTGCTTTTTTTTTTTTGCATACACCACCACCTTATTAGTGAGTAATCATCACTATAAAAAAACGAAGCAAAATAAACTGAGTTAAATTTAGAGTAGTTTACTACTTCTTTAGGAGATTTCCTAATTATACGTGTGCATGCATTTATTTAAAAAAAAAAAAATTCTGTCGTATCACAGACACTGAAATTTCCCAGTTTGTCAGTTTTTTGTTATTTTTTCCCTTTTTCCTCACAATGTTAAAATTTTAACAAAATTTCCCTCGTCCATGGGAAATTCCCCACACGTTAGCAACACTGTTCTACAATGGCGAGAATGGAGGTGTATGAGCATAGGTGCTAATAGGGGGGTGCAATTACACCCCTTAGCTTATGAAAAAAGGGGGAAAAGAGGACTGAATCCACAAGAAACTATAGTCCAACAACATTATTCAATTGGAACTTTGCCCTGAATGCACCCCCTTGCATATAATTCTGGGGGTACACATGTGTATCAGTGGTGTTAATGGTCTAAAGAAGCTGAAAATCCATCACAGAAATAAGTGCTTCGGTCCAACTGTGACCGCATGGAACAAGGATGACATTATTTTGATGGCACAGCATGTTCACCAGGATTGTCGAATAATCACTGATAGTATTGTGAACACTACTTACTTACTTAATGTGAACTGGCCATACAGTTTGATGGAGAATCTTAACTTGCACCACATGTGTCAGCATATAATCTCTCGCTTTAGTCTTTTGACATAAGAACTAAAGGAAGAATATATGTGGTCCTTGGACAAGTTAATTAACGAAGCTGATAATAATCTAACTTTTTTGGATCAGACCATCACATTTTCATAAGATTATCACATATTTATCATTTAAAAGCACTCTTATCAGCACGATTTAATATGTAATTATTTAAACTGTCACTTTGAGAATATTTTTTATCACGTATTTTATACTCAAAAAGTTTTTCACTAGTACAAGTTTTCCTGCAATGATTAAATGTCATTATTAAGAAAATGTTTTACCACATATTTCAGACAACAGGTTTTTCACTGGCATGAGTTTCTCTGTGTCGGTTTAAACCTTGACGATAATAAAACGTTTTATGACATATATCACAATCAAAAGGTTTCTTATCAGTATGAACTCTACTATGAAGGTTTAAACTTCGGCGCTGAGAAAAATTTTTATGACATATTTCACACTGGAAAGGTTTTTCACCAGTATGAGTTCTTACATGTTGGTTTAAATTTTGACGATGAGAAAAAATTTTATGGCATATTTCACACACGAAAGGTTTTTCTCCAGTATGTGTTCTCATGTGATCAGTTAAATTCCCCCGTAGCGAAAATGCTTTACAACACATTTTACACTCAAATGGTTTCTCACCAGTATGTGTTCTCATGTGAGAATTTAAATCTGGTTGTTGAGAGCATGTCTTATTACAAATTTGACATTTGAAAGCTTTCTCACCAGTATGAATTACCATGTGTCTACTTAGACTATTCTTACGTGAAAATTCTTTATGACATGTTTTACATTTAAAAGGTTTCTCACCAGTATGTGTTCTCACATGACACGTTAAATTTGCTTTTTCAGAAAATGTTTTATTACAAATTTCACATTTGAAGGCTTTCTCACCAGTATGACTTGTCATGTGTCTAATTAGATTATGGCAACGAGAAAATTGTTTATGGCATACTTCACACTCAAAAGATTTCTCACCTGTGTGTGTTTTTCTATGCGAGTTTAAATTTTGTCCACAAGAAAACTTCTTATGGCATACATCACAAACGTAAGGTTTTTCACCAGTATGAGTTCTCTTATGCAGGCTTAAAAGGTGACGCCGTGCAAAACTTTTAGGACATTCATTACACTGAAAAGGTTTTTCACCAGTATGTGTTCTGAAATGAGCATTTAAATATCCCTGACAAGAAAATTTTCTATTGCACAATTCACATTGAAAAAGTTTATCATCAGGATGTACTTTCATATGATCTGTTAAAGTTGCTTTTTCTGAAAATGTTTTATTAAAACTTCCACACTTGTCAGCTTTCTCACCAGTATGAACTGTCATGTGTCTAATTACACTATGGCCACAAGAAAATATTTTATGACACACTTCACACTGAAAATGCTTAGCTGTTGGAGATTTAGAGTCTTGATTCAAAAGCCCTTGCTCTGTAAAAACATTATCAGCCATTTCATATTTCATTAGTTTTTTACAAATGTAAATTTTTATGAACTTATATTATTGAATTAAAAAAAATCATATATTTTTTTTCTTCTTTGGCACAAAGATAGCTAAAGTTACATATATGCAAGGAAAGATTTCAGAGAAATTTGAACCTCTTTCTCACCTATGAAATGAAATGAAATGCAAAAGTAAAAAAAAGACAGGCAAACACTTAATATCTACTGGAATCAAACTCAGGTTATTTGCACAGTATAGCCAAATATGTAACCGCTATACTGTCACAAGATCACTGCGATAATTAAAACTCTGATAATAAAAAATAATATATAGCTCTATAATATTTCATAACATGTGCCTGCCATTTTACTTCAAAGAAATTCTAATATTTTCAACTAGTCTGTATGAGTAAATATGGGGCAATTTGATGCACGTAAGACTTTACCTTTGACCGTTGAACAGTATTCGTTGCGCCATATCTTCGGTGAAATTATTTAACATAAATGAATTGCAGTTGATAGCCACACATTGTACACTAACCTACAGAGGAACAAGCATAGAATTAAAATACATGACACACACAGTATAAATTGAAATGGTTTTATATAATTTAATCATAAAAGAACAAGGTCAGGAAATTAATAATGCAACCTCCACTGATAGATTTTACAGGGTCCAAAAAAAACCCGAATCAACAATTCCAACCTGGTGGACGGTCACTTCGCCTGTTGCTTTTGGCAACACTTTAAAAAATTCAAGAGGGAACCAACATGGAAGAACACAAGGAGCTATTATATTTATGTCAAAAGGTCATGAATGTCAAAATAAAACTCCAGCTATGAAAAATTACCAGAATTCCTTTAACGAAAATTTTTCCTAAATTGTGCGGGAGTGTTCGTGACCACTTCGAACTGCTTTGTTTGAGCTATTTCTAGAAAAGAACCTTCCAAGGTCAAATAATACTGTTGAAGAGTAATTACAACAGTAAGTAAAGTAGTTAATTTTCTCTAAAAATTTATATAAATAATAACTTTTTCTTAATAGTAAATTAGCTCATAGTAAACAAGGTGAAACAAGTATTTCACTTGTTAAATTTATGTATTTCCATTGATTTTAAAAAGCATTGTTGCATGTAACCTAAGTTACCAGAAATCAGTTTTTATTTCAAGTGGGAGAAAAAGAAAACTCTGATATTTGTAATTAGTGTTTCTCTTAGTTCTAAAGGTGCACTAAACAGAAATTCATTGTTTTCTTTTGCGATTTTTTTTCCACCTGTAATTATGCAATAGTTAAAAACTGTAATGTAAGTTACCAATATGATGAGATGTAAGTTAACAGTGAAGGATATAAACTTCATTTTGCATACAATACAAAATAATGAAATATTTGCTACTAATAGCTTGATCAGTCAAAAATTAGGATAAGTTAAAAAAAAAATTGTTATTGTTTCTATCACCTCCTGTGATTCAGTTTTTACCCTTAAGTAATGACAGTTTAGAATCTTTAGAGTCAAAGCTAAACTTCTGGACCTGTTTACATAGCTTTTAAGATTTAAAGTCTTTAATTCTAATTTTCTAACGTGTTGACATTTATTAGTAAATGAATTTTGGGGTTTAATTATTTACAAAATTACTTTTTTCGTTCTATAAATTTAGAAGATCACTATGCCTTTAATGGCTGCTGAAAATGTAAAACGTTATCGACAGAAGTTAAAGGAAAAAGGTGGATATGATGAGTATAAAGTTAAGGTAAAAAGGTGAGTTCAGAAATCAAGGAAAAAGAAAATTATAAAAATTAATGAACTTCCCTTGTCAGTGCAAAAAAAAATTATTACAGGAAACTAGAAAACCTTGTAAAATTATGAGGTGCACAACACAGACAGAAAGTACCGTATCTCGGGGTTACTTAAACCGCTTTTCAATTTAAAACATCTGCGAATTCAACATCATTTACTTTAGAGATTAACTAGTTATTATAAAACTTGGGTCTACAGTTACACTCTATGTTCAGATGTATGAAAGTCTTCTACAACATGTATGTTAAAGACAAAAATGGTGGCTTAAGTTACCTCTCAATATGGGGTAACTAAAGCCAGCAGAAGAATTCAATGTTTGACTTAGGTTAGTTGGTGATGGGGTATCAAAATTCATATAAAGGGCTAAAATAAATGTACATATATTATTGTTCAAGATATTTATTAGTAAAAATATAAGCGTAAATATATATATTTTTGCATTTTTGGTATTTTATATGTTTAATTCACACTAAAAAAGTTCAAGATGTTTAATTTAACATGTGTTGCCAAAATCGGTGTTCGAAATTTACCCAGCATAATGGCTTTATACAATAATTTTCAACACCCATGTATAAATAGCTCAAGGTAGAGCTTTTTTTGTTTCTGGAGAAAAGGAGATGCCGTCCTCCTCCTCCTGGATTCGAACCAGGGTCCCTCCGTTTAGCCCGGAGTGTCTTGGACCGCTAGACGAATGAGGACAGGTAACAATAACGCTTTCTCCGTATGTAAAGGTGTAAGATATTATTACCCTCCGCAGGGATAACACAATTGCCAAATAATTGTCAACACAAAAAGCCTCCGGGGCGAGTTTTTGTGAGTTTTCGGGGTGGGGGGGATTTATTTTTACTCAATAATTTTCGACACCCACGTAGAAACAAGCTCAAACTAGATCTGTTTTTGTTTAGGAGAGAAAAAGATGCCGTTCTCCCCCAGCCACTCTGGTTTGGTGGCATTTGTTACTCCGTACAGGGAGCAACAATGAATTTAAAAATATTGAAAAAAACAAAACAAAATGGAAATATAATCTAGGAAGTATAACAACCGTAAGAGTATTGTTTGAGGTTATGTTTAAAAATGATTTTAGTGAATTTAACTTAAAAATGTGATTTTGGCGATTAAAGTTATGGACTGTATAAATTTATGACGAAATTATCCTAAATACAAATAAAGGTTTATAAACTTAATTTTAAAACATACACACTATTAAAATATGTGGCCCAAAGCTTCGTCAAAATATGGAATTGATGGCATGAAAGTTAACAATCAAACTCAAAACAGTGTTGCCAGAATCAGTGTCCGAAATCTACTTAGGTTAGTGGCTTTAGTTACCCCAGCGGCTTAAGTAGCCCTGAGATACAGTAGTTTAAATCAAAAGTAAACTTTTAACAACCACTCCAGACTTACCAAAGGTTTATAAGACAAAAAATAGTTTAGGAAAAGTTACAGCCAAGGCCTACCGAGCATTACCCAACTCCCCAAAGAGAAAGACTGTTATAAAGAAACTGCATGACAAATTTGTAGTTGGAATAAGTGAATCTGGAAAAACGAATGAAAAATGTGTCCATACAACAGCTTTGAACTCAGAAACTGTTCAGGAAGTTCAAAAATTTTATGAACGTAATGATTTAACAAGACAGGCACCAGGGATTAAAGATGTAGAAACAATTAGAGATGCCAATGGCATTGAAACAAAAGTTCAGGCCAAACACTTACTACTTTCAATAAGGGAAATGCATGGTATCTTTTCAAATAAAAATCCAGATTGTAAGATAAGCAAAAGTAAATTTTTCAAGTTGAGACCTAAACATGTGCTATTGAGCAGCAAACTTCACCGTAACATTTGCCTTTGCACACTTCATGAGAATTTTAAAATAGCAGTAGAAGCTTTGCACACAAGTCATCAATTCATCTCTTTTTCCAATGTAGTCGACTCATTTTTGTGTGCTGATCCATCTGAGAAATGCTGGGTCAGCGAATGCCAAAAATGCCACGTTCGATTAGAAGAAGCCCTGGACAATATTATCGAAGATGAAAATATAAACAGGGTATGTTTGGAAAATAAAGCAGCGGAACAACTGCAAAAAATTCTGCAAGTTCGTACATCAAGAGACTTGGTCGAGCATGTATAATAATAAAACTTGACCAGCATTTTGTGAACATGTGCATATAAAACATGAACAGTCTCTAATCTACAGACAGCAAGTTGAATTAGCAGTGTTGCCACCCTTCAATCGTAAAATAGGCATAATTCAGATAGATTTTGCTAAAAATTACACATGCTCATTTCAAGACAAGATCCAAAGTGCTCATTGGCAGAAAACAAGATTTCCTTGTTCACAACTTCATTATTGCACTCTGGCTCTCAACATTCCATGGTATTAGAATCTGATAATTTAATTACATTCGAAGGAAACCATTGTTGCTTTTATTCACTGTCTGCTAGATCAACTACCTCAAGAGGTAAATTATGTTCATATATGGTCTGATGGACCAAGTTCCCAGTTCAAAAACGGATACATTGCTGGAGCTATAAAGATACTTGAAAAACATCACAAAATATGCTTAACCTGGAATTTCTTTGCCACATCACATGGAAAAGGTGTTGTGGATAAAATTAGTGGAGCTGTTAAAAGGATACTTCCGTATTATTGCAGCCCACAAAATATATTGCCAAGATAGAGGATAATTATCTCCAAAAAATCGCCAAAATCTCATGACTTTTTTTATATTATATTAGGCCTATACGTTGTTTTGGGGAAGGTTTTTTGCTAAGCTTCGTTTCGTAAGATTTTCGACATTGCATTGCTTTTTTAAATAGTAATATTAGTATTTTTGGAATTATGCAGTTAACAATCTTTAATTTACCAAATTAATGTAAATTATCTGTATAACGATAATTAAAAATGTTAGGATACAAAATGGGAGTATTGTTCTACTATTTTTATTTTGGTGAAACTTGAAAGTTGCCAAATAATAATGGGGGCCGTTATAATACGGAAGTAGCATTAAAAGAAATGTAAGAGCTGCAGTGCTTAAAAGAAAATATATTGTTACTAATGCTGAACAGTTTGTTCTTGCAGCACAAGACCAACTATAAAGAAACAAAATTCAAGAAGTAAGTTTTCATCAAATTGATGAAATAAATAATAAGTTAAAGCTATCAAAATTGTTTTCAGAGGCTCCTACACTGGAAAATATTAAATTATTTCATCACTTAAAATATGAAGGCAAGGTCATACAATTTTGTTTAAATAAAAATTCTCCTAAAGAGAACCTTGATTAACAGAAAGTCAATGATTGATGAATTACAATGGTGAATTACAATGGCGAACAAATAGGTGAATTACAATGGTTCTCTTTATCCAGGTGTAATAACCTGTATTGAAAACGATGACTTTAAAGTCAGTGTTATGGTTGCAGTAGGTTTGAACCGGAAGTAGCCTGACAACGCAGATGAAATTTTCTACCATAAGAAAGATTTGATTTGATTTGTCAAATTAAACCACCAGTAGGGGTTAATGCTAGTAGACATTATAAATTGGAAATCTTAAACTTTCTGGAAAATTTTATTTTTTTTTATTCAACTATTTCTTGTGTATAGCACATATTTAAAACTTTTGACATTGTTAAAACAAAAATTTAAATTTATTTTAAATTAATGCATTTTATGTGTAATAAGAATTCAATATTATCCTGCTAAATTATTTCACTCCATTGTGCTTTGTATTTATGTAATAGCAGCCAAACGCGCCAAATATTGGTATTAAAAAGCTTAGTTTTTATAATTTTTTAAAATACTCTGAATGACCTTTCGTGTAATTTTATCTGTTAAATGCAGTCACCCTCTTTATTCAAATTGAGTTTGAAAGTTATTGCATGCATATACAGTGCGAATAAAAAAATGGCAAACTTCACCTAAAAAGTGCGATATTTGGACTTTGAATATTAATAAAAAAATTTTATATGCTATTCACAAAAAAATGATTTCATATTCTTAATAAGGAGCTTAGGGACTATCATTTGTGATAAGTCTTGTCTCAAAGTACGAGCTTCCACAAAAGTGGTTCCCTTGTAAGTGTAAATTGCATATTTTGTGTTTTTTATTATGTGTCGGGAAAACACCCAAAAAACTACAAATAAAACAGACAAAACTGTGCTGGAATTCCAAACAATTTAATTGTTCAACCAAAGCTAATTATTAAGAAAGGAATAATGTTTGTCAGAAACTATGCATTAATATACACACATTATATTGGAAAAGAAGCACATAAAAATTATAATTTCAATTACAGTACAAGTACCATTCTTGGCATTACAATTATATAAGTGGCATATTCAAATTTTTCTATGGGCAAGAAAAGGTGAAATGAGTACTAATAATTTAAAATTATTCTCAATTCTTGTAAAGGAATTATGCACCTTTCCACATTCAGTATTTAATGCAAGTACAGTTTGTTTGGCCCAGAATGACTGTGACTTTGCATTATAACAATCAATAAAACAAAACATCGTAGAAGTATATTTGCATCCTCTATTCTAGATATAGTCAAATATTCAGATTAAAATGATATATAAGAATAATTATAGATGAATCCAAAGCACTTCGTAACTATACTACATTATATAGCAAACACTTCATTTATTTACATACAGAAATTTTCCGATATCACAGTGGAAACATTGAAATCACATTATGATTTTCATCTTTATCTATTAAAAGCTATCAAAACATGTAAATAGGAATACCATGGTAGAGTTTACAATAAAACAAAAGTGAGAAATTCAAAGTGGCGAAATTACTCACTTCTGATTCACATCGAGATTGCAGAGAGGTCACATGAAGGACAAAGTAGAATTACCAAGTGTTTAGTGCTATGTAATATATACATATACAATAGAACCTATGTATCAAAGTAATATAGGTATATACCAAGTAGAATCCAAAAGTTCAGGGATTGTGCCTATCTGTGACAACACAAGCCGGTAGTTAAACACATGTCATCTGAAATACATCCTACCATCTCTCCCCTCCATAGCCAGAAGGGTTTAGCCCATAGAAAGTGATTGCACTGTGCACACAGATTGTGCTTTGATTACTCAATCCTTGTTCTGTAATCCAAAAATCAAATTTTCAAGATCAGTGATGCAACATTAAATTTTGTCAGCATTTGGATGAAACAGCTGCAAAGACTTTTAAAAGTACCGTATTTTCCTGTTTATAATCCGCGGATTGTGTTAAAAAAGTTTAACAAAGTTATTTCGACACTGGTGTAAGGTTTAAAAACACGACGTTTCGGGAGCCAACTGCTCCCTTTTTTACGTTATTATGTTTGAACGGTTACCCGACTAAATTTATCGCTCGTAACTAATGTGGTGTTAGTGGTGGAAACAGGAATGTAGAGGATGAGACTAGGAAGACATCAGTGGTTTTGCCATATGTGGCGGGTGTCTCAGAAAAGCTGTCTCGAATTCTCGGTCGTGTGAATGTTAAGACCTACTACAAACCTGTCTACACCCTGCGTGATCTATTACTTAAAGTTAAGGATCGCGTCCCTGAGGAGGAAAAATCTGGTGCTATTTACCAAATACCGTGTGGAGACTGTGACAAGGTGTATGTTGGACAGACGGGAAGATCGATACGTCTACGAGGGAAGGAGCATATGCGTGCGGTAGCTAGGGGAGACGATTCAAGCCAGTTGGCTGAACATGTCTTCAGGGAGGGTCACGAACCAGATTGGCATTCGATGAAAGTATTACATCAGAATGTGACGAATCCGGGGAGTAGACTTTTTCTGGAATCATGGGAAACCTACGGTTTGAGGAGTCGTGCAATAAACATCGCAAAACCTCTACCAGAACTTTACAAGGTTTTTGCAAAACCTCGAGTTGGGGGGTGTTCATCTGACATGGTCGGGTGCGGGGGCTTTCCCGTCGAGGGTTTCCCCAGCTGGAAATGCTCCGCACCAAATGGCGTCAGATGGGGATTCCCAACATGCGGGTATATAAACTTAGGACTTTCACTCTTCATTCTGCCTTCACTTGACAAAGGGAGCAGTTGGCTCTCAAAACGTCGTGTTTTTTAAACCTTACGCCAGTGTTGAAATAACTGTTTGTTATGGAATCTCTGGTGAAACTCTGTTTGTTTCGTTAAATGTTATAAATTCAAAAGTGTTATATATTTGTTTAAGTATAAACATTTGTTAAGTATTTACGCACTGTAACATTTTATATTAATACAGAAATTTAAAAATTTCTGTATTCTATTATAAATTTAAGTAGCTATATAAATTTTTGTGTTTAAATAGCAAAGTTTGTTTACCCGTGAAATTTATAATGAATAGAAATAAGAGCAGGCATCTTGATTGACATTATAAAGGTGAAAATTTACGTGTTTTTAAATGTATCAGTTTCTAAACAAATTATGTTTTCATACATGTTTCACCTTTATTAACCGTGAAAAGTTTACGTTGAAAATTTTTAGAGACAAAGTATGTAAATGCGTCAAATTAGAGTTCTCACCCCCTAGACATTTGTCTATATAAATATTCATGCGTATATATATATATCGCACCTTATCATTTCTGAATTTTTTATAAATTGTTCGGTAAAATAAATTAACGCAACATTTCTATTTTGGAAATTTATCAATTCCATAAGCTTATTTATATATCCTTACGTGTATGTACGGTTTTATGTATGTTTGTACGTTGATATACATGTTTTTAATGCAGTGGGGATATTATGGAAATTCAAATTTAGTTTTACAATCTTCAACTGTTCAACATCAGAAACGTTCTGCAACCACACCATGGGCGGATTTACCATTTTGCCACCCCTAGGCTATTTTTGCCTCCCCAAAGTTACTTTTTTGCCGCCACTTACTACCCGTCCGCCACTCCACCCCCAACCAATAATAGGAACATAAAAATTGTTACATTCAATATACGCTACAAAAGTTTATATTGACAATAAAAATGTTGAAAAACAAACTCATAAATTGAAACATAAACATTAAACAATATTAACTTATATTGAAGTATTATCTCTTCTTGGTATATAATAAATCAAATTCAATTTTATTGAAATAAATTTTAATTTTAGCAAAAAATAAAAGTCTATTGAACACTAGTATTTAAATGGAAAGCATGACGTCTAGCTTTCTTCTTGGCAAAACATCTGATTATATCATCAGATACCATCAGATATGGTATTGATTTTGTTATATCAGACTCAATACACAAAATTTTGCCGCCCTAGTCTATCGCCTAGTATAGCCTATTGGGAAATATGGCACTGGCCACACCGCAAATAGAGGTTAGTTTTCTAGAAGAACAACTGATGGTTGATTTAGACAAGTTTTACTGCATTATCTAGATCAGTGGTTCTCAACCTGGTCCACGATGATCTAGAGCAGCGGTCGCCAACCGGTGGTCCACAGAAAAATCTAGACATTATTTGCATTTATAACGTTTCATTAAAAATAAAACAAAAATAATATTTTAAGAAATTCTCATATTCTGAATGACAATTTTTGCCTTTATATTGCACTAAATTCACGAAATGTGGTCTGTAGGATTTAAAATTATGAATTTAGTGGTCCGTGAGGCCCGAAAGGTTGGCGACCAGCGCCTGATCCCTGAAGTACAACATCTCTGCCTGGATAAATCTCTCCATATCTGATTTAAAAATAGTTTGTGTATAAAATAAGACACAAAAAACAACGTTTTAGAAGCGTATTTATGTCAAGATTGAGTTCGAGCTACGCGTTTCGGGCGATAAAAGTTCGCCCTTCTTCGGGAGTGAACACGTGGAATATCGTCAACAAACGAGGTTGATTCGCGGATGTAACTAGAGTTGAGTTATTAAGTGAAATGTTGACTTCCAAAAGTAGGAAGTCAAGTACTACGTGGTTTTTGTAGTGCGGCCACTCTTCCCAGAAATTACCAAATTGTGGAAAAGTTGGCTGTCTGTTAGTAGAGGTGGCAATTATGGCGGGACTATGGATTAATATCAGAAGGAGTTAGGTGGAGTACATTTCGCCAAGCTGAGCTGAAGGAAGGAGTTGAGCTGTGGTCATTCACAATGGAATCACGAAACATGTTAATGAAGAAAGCTTCGGCGAAGTCCAGTTCAAGTGGTGAATGAGGTTGGTGAATGATACGAGCGTCGAAAAAGTTAAGGCGATGGTTGTGTTCGTGGCTGTGAACAGCAATGGATGATTTGTGCACCTCACCTTTCTCAACGTCTCGGAGATGTTATTTCAACAGATGGATGAGGGCACGTTTTGTCAGTCCTATGTAGGAAAGTCCGAACTGGCAAAAAATTTGATACACGCCCCAGCGTTGGAGTGTGGAAATGTTATCTTTGAGTCTAGAGGGCAAAATCTTGTTAATAGGCGAGAACGTAACTTTGAATTTGGCTTGCCGAAGGGACTCATTATCTGATGAAATTTCTTTGCTTAAGACCATCGCTCGCATCCGTGGGTACTGTCCCAGCATTATCGATGCTGCCGTTTTCAAATTCTCAAAACGTTCTTACAGTACATCTCTTAGTCGAATATCTTCAAATAATTACATTGGCTTCGTAACACTCCCTTACGTGCCCAAACTTAGCTCCGCCATTGCCAAAGTCCTTCGGCAAGCCAAATTCAAAGTTACCTTCTCGCCTATTAACAAGATTTTGCCCCCTAGACTCAAAGATAACATTTCCACACTCCAACGCTGGGGCGTGTATCAAATTTTTTGCCAGTGCGGACTTTCCTACATCGGACGGACAAAACGTGCCCTCATGCATCGGTTGAAAGAACATCGCCGATACGTTGAGAAAGGTGAGGTGCACAAATCATCCATTGCTGTTCACAGCCACGAACACAACCATCGCTTTAACTTTTTTGACGCTCGTATCATCCACCAACCTCATTCACCACTTGAACTGGACTTCGCCAAAGCTTTCTTCATTAACATGTTTCGTGATTCCATTGTGAATAACCACAGCTCAACTCCTTCCTTCAGCTCAGCTTGGCGAA
>QLNU02015003.1:11315726-11329301 GCA_006491805.2 Dysdera silvatica | reverse complement strand
ACGATAATTAAAAATGTTAGGATACAAAATGGGAGTATTGTTCTACTATTTTTATTTTGGTGAAACTTGAAAGTTGCCAAATAATAATGGGGGCCGTTATAATACGGAAGTAGCATTAAAAGAAATGTAAGAGCTGCAGTGCTTAAAAGAAAACACATTGTTCCCAATGCTGTGTTCTTGCAGCATAAGACCAGCTATCAAGAATCAAAATTCAAGAAGTAAGTTTTCATCAAATTGATGAAATAAATAATAAGTTAAAGCTATCAAAATTGTTTTCAGAGGCTCCTACACTGGAAAATATTAAATTATTTCATCACTTAAAATATGAAGGCAAGGTCATACAATTTTGTTTAAATAAAAATTCTCCTAAAGAGAACCTTGATTAACAGAAAGTCAATGATTGATGAATTACAATGGTGAATTACAATGGCGAACAAATAGGTGAATTACAATGGTTCTCTTTATCCAGGTGTAATAACCTGTATTGAAAACGATGACTTTAAAGTCAGTGTTATGGTTGCAGTAGGTTTGAACCGGAAGTAGCCTGACAACGCAGATGAAATTTTCTACCATAAGAAAGATTTGATTTGATTTGTCAAATTAAACCACCAGTAGGGGTTAATGCTAGTAGACATTATAAATTGGAAATCTTAAACTTTCTGGAAAATTTTATTTTTTTTTATTCAACTATTTCTTGTGTATAGCACATATTTAAAACTTTTGACATTGTTAAAACAAAAATTTAAATTTATTTTAAATTAATGCATTTTATGTGTAATAAGAATTCAATATTATCCTGCTAAATTATTTCACTCCATTGTGCTTTGTATTTATGTAATAGCAGCCAAACTCGCCAAATATAAGTATTAAAAAGCTTAGTTTTTATAAAATTTTTTAAAATACTCTGAATGATCTGTCGTGTACTTTTATAATTTTATTCGTTAAATGCAACCACCTTCTTTATTCAAATTGAGTTCAGAAATTATTATCTTCATATACAGTGCGAATAAAAAATATCACACTTTACTTAAAAAGTGTGATTTTTGAACTTTGAATATTAATAAAAAAAATTGATATGCTAGACACAAAAAAAAATTATTTCATATTCTTAATAAGGAACTTAGGGACTATCATTTGTGATATGTCTTGTCTCAAAGTACGAGCTTCCACAAAAGTGGCTTCCTTGTAAGTGTAAATTGCATATTTTGTGTTTTTTATTATGTGTCGGGAAAACACCCAAAAAACTACAAATAAAACAGACAAAACTGTGCTGGAATTCCAAACAATTTAATTGTTCAACCAAAGCTAATTATTAAGAAAGGAATAATGTTTGTCAGAAACTATGCATTAATATACACACATTATATTGGAAAAGAAGCACATAAAAATTATAATTTCAATTACAGTACAAGTACCATTCTTGGCATTACAATTATATAAGTGGCATATTCAAATTTTTCTATGGGCAAGAAAAGGTGAAATGAGTACTAATAATTTAAAATTATTCTCAATTCTTGTAAAGGAATTATGCACCTTTCCACATTCAGTATTTAATGCAAGTACAGTTTGTTTGGCCCAGAATGACTGTGACTTTGCATTATAACAATCAATAAAACAAAACATCGTAGAAGTATATTTGCATCCTCTATTCTAGATATAGTCAAATATTCAGATTAAAATGATATATAAGAATAATTATAGATGAATCCAAAGCACTTCGTAACTATACTACATTATATAGCAAACACTTCATTTATTTACATACAGAAATTTTCCGATATCACAGTGGAAACATTGAAATCACATTATGATTTTCATCTTTATCTATTAAAAGCTATCAAAACATGTAAATAGGAATACCATGGTAGAGTTTACAATAAAACAAAAGTGAGAAATTCAAAGTGGCGAAATTACTCACTTCTGATTCACATCGAGATTGCAGAGAGGTCACATGAAGGACAAAGTAGAATTACCAAGTGTTTAGTGCTATGTAATATATACATATACAATAGAACCTATGTATCAAAGTAATATAGGTATATACCAAGTAGAATCCAAAAGTTCAGGGATTGTGCCTATCTGTGACAACACAAGCCGGTAGTTAAACACATGTCATCTGAAATACATCCTACCATCTCTCCCCTCCATAGCCAGAAGGGTTTAGCCCATAGAAAGTGATTGCACTGTGCACACAGATTGTGCTTTGATTACTCAATCCTTGTTCTGTAATCCAAAAATCAAATTTTCAAGATCAGTGATGCAACATTAAATTTTGTCAGCATTTGGATGAAACAGCTGCAAAGACTTTTAAAAGTACCGTATTTTCCTGTTTATAATCCGCGGATTGTGTTAAAAAAGTTTAACAAAGTTATTTCGACACTGGCGTAAGGTTTAAAAACACGACGTTTCGGGAGCCAACTGCTCCCTTTTTTACGTTATTATGTTTGAACGGCTACCCGAGCAAATTTATCGCTCGTAACCAATGTGGTGCTAGTGGTGGAAACAGGAACGTAGAGGATGAGACTAGGAAGACATCAGTAGTTTTGCCATATGTGGCGGGTGTCTCAGAAAAACTGTCTCGAATTCTCAGTTGTGTGAATGTTAAGACCTACTACAAACCTGTCTACACCCTGCGTGATTTATTACTTAAAGTTAAGGATCGCGTCCCTGAGGAGGAAAAATCTGGTGCTATTTACCAAATACCGTGTGGAGACTGTGACAAGGTGTATGTTGGACAGACGGGAAGATCGATACGTCTACGAGGGAAGGAGCATATGCGTGCGGTAGCTAGGGGAGACAATTCAAACCAGTTGGCTGAACATGTCTTCAGGGAGGGTCACGAACCAGATTGGCATTCGATGAAAATATTACATCAAAATGTGACGAATCTGGGGAGTAGACTTTTTCTGGAATCATGGGAAACCTACGGTTTGAGGAGTCGTGCAATAAACATCGCAAAACCTCTACCAGAACCTTACAGGATTTTTGCAAAACCTCGAGTTGGGGGTGTTCATCTGACATCGTCGGGTGCGGGGGCTTTCCCGGCGAGGGTTTCCCCGATTGGGGTTTCCCCAGCTGGAACTGCTCCGCACCAAATGGCGTCAGATGGGGATTCCCAACATGCGGGTATATAAGCTTAGGACTTTCACGAACTCTTCATTCTGCCTTCACTTGACAAAGGGAGCAGTTGGCTCCCGAAACGTCGTGTTTTTAAACCTTACGCCAGTGTCGAAATAACTGTTTGTTATGGAATCTCCTGGTGAAACTCTGTATTGTTTCGTTAAAAAAGTTTCAAATTTCGTTGAGCGTATTATACGCCGCCGCAGATAATCTGATAAAAAACATTCACCATCAAAAAAGCTCAAAATAAAGTTTTGAAACAAATCCCTTTTATGTTTTATAAATTAAATTATTTACATAATAAAAATTTTTTTTTTTTTTTTCTGTGCAATTTATTACTTATATTTTTAATCATATTGTGTATTTTTTATTTTTTGTGACACTACATTATCGGCAGTATATATTTTGGATTATTCGCCGTAAAAATTGCCGTGGATTATGCAACGTTTTTTGTTTTGTTTTTTACTCGGAAAAAAAGGCTTTGCGGATAATACCCTGCTGTGGATTATATACAGGAAAATACTGTACTAACGAAGGTGAATGGTAACTCTATGATGATGAGGTTGAAGGTGTATGAGTGGTGTTAGTGGTCTAAAGAAGGCTGAAAATCCATCACAGAAATAAGTACTTTGGTCTAATTGCAATCGCATGGCACGAAAACATTATTTTGATGGCACTGTGTGTTCACCAGGATTGTAACTTAACCACAGAGGGCATCATGAACACTACTTACTTAATGTGCACTAGTGATGCATTTTGATGGAGAATCTGAACATGCACCGCATTTGTTAGCATATGGTTTCTCTCTCTTTCATCTTTTGACCTTAAAACAGGTCTTGGACAGGTTGTTGAACAAAGCTGCTAACGATCCAACTTTTTCGGATAAGATCACCTCTTCATAAGATTATCACATACTTATCATTTAAAAGAACTCTTATCAGCATAACTTAATATAACTATTTAAACTGTCACCTTCGGAATATTTTTTAACATATATTTTATACTCAAGAAATTTTTCACCAGTACAGGTTTTCTTGTGACTGATTAAATATCATTGTTAAGAAAATATTTTACCACATATTTCAGACAACAGGTTTTTCACTGGCATGAGTTTCCCTGCGTCGGTTTAAGCCTTGACGATAACAAAACATTTTATGACATATATTACAATCAAAAGGTTTCTCACCAGTATGAACTCTTCTGTGAAGGTTTAAACTTCGGCGATGGGGAAACTTTTTATGACATGTTTCACACTCGAAAGGTTTTTCCCCAGTATGAGTTCTTATGTGTTGGTTTAAGTTTTGACGATGAGAAAATTTTTTATGGCATATTTCACACACAAAAGGTTTTTCACCAGTATGTGTTCTCATGTGATCAGTTAAATTCCCCCGTAGTGAAAATGCTTTACAACAGATTTTACACTCAAATGGTTTCTCACCAGTATGTGTTCTCATGTGAGAATTTAAATCTGGTTGTTGGGAGCATGTCTTATTACAAATTTGACATTTGAAAGCCTTCTCACCAGTATGAATTACCATGTGTCGAATTAAATTATTCTTGCGTGAAAATTCTTTATGACATATTTCACATTTAAAAGGTTTCTCACCAGTATGCGTTTTCATATGACATGTTAAATTTGCCTTTTCTGAAAATGTTTTATTACAAATTTCACATTTGAAAGCTTTCTCACCAGTATGAGTTGTCATGTGTCTAATTAGATCATGGCCACGAGAAAATTGTTTACGGCATACTTCACACCCAAAAGATTTCTCACCTGTATGTGTTTTTCTATGTGAGTTTAAATTTTGTCCACAAGAAAACTTCTTATGGCATACATCACAAACGTAAGGTTTTTCACCAGTATGAGTTCTCTTATGCAGGCTTAAAAGGTGACGCCGAGCAAAACTTTTAGGACATTCATTGCACTGAAAAGGTTTTTCACCAGTATGTGTTCTGAAATGAGCATTTAAATATCCCTGACAAGAAAATTTTCTATTGCACAATTCACATTGAAAAGGTTTATCACCAGCATGTGTTCTCATATGACACTTTAAAGTTCCTTTTTCTGAAAATGTTTTATTACAAATTTCACACTTGTGAACTTTCTCACCAGTATGAACTGTCATGTGTCTAATTACACTGTGGCTACGAGAAAATATTTTATGACACACTTCGCACTGAAAACACTTATCCATTGGAGTTTTAGGGTCTTGGTTTAAAAGTTCTTGCTTGGTAAAAACATCATTAGCCATTTCATATTTCATTAGTTTTTACAAACGTAAATTTTCATGAACTTAATATCATTGAATTTAAAAAAAAAAAAAATTATATATTTTTTCTTCTTCAGCATGAAGGCAGCTAAAGTTACACATGTGCAAGGAAAGATTTCAGAGAAATTTTAACCTCTTTCTCACCTATGGAATGAAACACAAAATTATGGATTCGTCAAAAAAAGACAGGCAACACTTGACATCTACTGGAATCAAATCCATGTTATTTGCACAGCAGCCAAATATGTAATCACTATACTATCACAAGACTACTACGATAATTAAAACTCTGATAACAAAAGTAATAAATATTTGTTCTATAATATTTCATAACATGTGTCAGGAATTTCACTTTAGAGAAATTCTAATATTTTGATCTACGCTGTATGAGTAAATATTGAGCAATCTGATGCACAAAAGACTTTACCCTTGACTGTCGAACGGTATTCTTTGTTCCATGTCTTCGGTGAAATTAACATAAATGAACTGAAGCTGATAACCACACATTGTACACTAACCTATAGAGGAACAAGCATAGAATTAAAATACATAATACATGCGGTAAAAATTGAAACGGTTTCATATTTAATTTAATCACATAAAACACGGTATAATAATTAATAAAGCAAATCTAGTATCTTCAAATCCCTTCTAGCATAATTAATCTGTACCCCACTCCTTCCTGACGGCATAACAACAGTTACCGATTTAAGCACTAACCGAGAAATACTACCACATACATATATTGAATGTTCATTATACTGGTACTGTTACAATCTTGCCACACTATGACCTACAAAAGTGTTTTTCAATTAGTTTTCATCACAGACCACTTTGGATCTTCTTTTTCCCCGGTCGGCGAGCCAGAAAATATGAAAACGAAATTATCTTATGCGCTATATAGACAGTGTGGGCTTATCTCCTTCTAGAAATTTTCTGATTCAATGAAATAGCATTGAGGTAAGACTTTAGCTCATCTTTAAAAAAAATACTTTTGATTTCATTTTCCATCATATAATCCTGATTCAAGGGTGGGGAGAGGGATCAATTCATCACCCTTTCCTTTAATGTGTCAGTAACTCAATATGAATCTAAGTAGAAGAAACCTCACCATATACAATCAATGTGTTGCAAAAATGTCTGTAATGTACAGTGGAGTCTTGATAATTCAACACATTATGAGGCAAGTGATTCATGTCAAGTATCAAATTATCAAAGTAGAGGAAAATTAAAAAAAATGTATATATATATATACGAGGGTTGGAACTTTAATAGTGGCAACTATTTGTTTACAGTTGACACAAAATGGATGCATGTTACCAAGTTTTACTGCCCCTAAATGTAGTCACCTGCATAGTGCACAACCCGTTGCTATCGATCTGGAATTTGTACGATATCTTTACCAACGCCTGTTGTGTTGATAGTTCGAATGGACCGGTCTACTGCCTGAAGAATCTCTGGAACAGTTCTGAAACGAATGTCACAAAGTGGTTCCTTCATCTTAAGAATCAAGTCAGAGCCACAAGGACTTGAGTCTAGGGAGCATGGTGGATGATATAGAACTTCCCAGCCCCATCAATCCAACAAATCAGCCACAGCTTGCGCTGCATGAGGGTGAGCATTGTCCTGCAAAATGACGGGTGGGTTCTGCAGAAAGTGTCACTGCTTCTTTCACAAAGCTGGTCGCAGGTTGTGTTCTAAAAATCAACAGTAATACTGCACAGTGACAATCTGCTGTGGGGTAAAGGTATGCGTTAGGATAACACCATCACAGTCGTACACGAGCATCACCATAACTTTCGATCTTTGTGGTGACCCGTGATGACACCATTCGTTCGATAATCCCTTGGCGTTACTGCCTGACACATTACCCTTTTCTCTCTTGAAATCATTTTAAATTGTGCTAGATTGGCTTGTGATATATGTCTGTATGATGCAGGGAGAAAAGGTGTAATAAGTTTTCTTTTTTGCTTCATGTTCACTGTATTTTGTTCATTTCAGCGGAAACGTCTAAGCGTCTGACTCATATTTTTTTTATGGATTACATATGTAATAAGATTTTCTCACCACAAACATCCACCCTACAAACTGAGTACTCGCTTTTGGCTTTGCAGAATTTTTGTGGTTCGACATTATACTGATGCACGAGTACTCGAATCTTATATAAACGGACAGCAAGGATGCAGCCCAAAGCAGGGAGAGAGGGAGGTCTCCCATCACAACCCCTTCACTGATTCACAAAAACTTCTGTAAACAACATGGCAGCTGGTCACTTTGCCGATTGCGGCAACACTGACTAGAATTCAGTGGGTAACGTCTCGTGCAGTGACATCGATCCCTTTTATAGGGATTTATTTGGGATATTAACCTTAAATGTAGGAATTTTACCCCAAACGTAATACGATATGGATACACCTATAAAATATTTTTAAAAACTATGATTCCATTGAAATCCCAAGCTGAAATTTTGCAGAGCTTTCAGGAATATGGAGTTAAGACATATATATATATATTTATTTACATTTTTTTTTTAATCACTTTCTAAATTTTTAAAACAACCTGAAAATTCAAAAGTAACCAATCATGTGGCATATATTAAAGTCCATGAAATTCTGAAGAGAATGGTATTTTTATTTTAAAATACCTCAATTGTGGGGATGAGCCTTTTAGGTTTAATATAATAATGATAATAAATAAGGCCAAAATTACCCATTTTTTCAATTAGGATACTTTTACTAGAAATGAAAGGGATAGAAAATAGTAAGGTAAAAGTCGTTGGACCATACCCGTATCCAGGGATTGGGGGGGGGATCTTAGGGACCGGTCCCCCCCAAAACTAAATTTTTAATGGGACTTGGCTACGGCCTTGCAATATATGATTATAATAATACATGCTGCAAAAGTTTTTGACCCCCCCCCTCCCCACCACGAAGTTAAAGTCTGGTTACGGCCTTGCATTGGAAGGGGAATGACTCATAATAGTACATCCAAGTATTGCAGTTCTGTCAGGGCACTTGTCGCTCTAAAGTGCAGACACTGGGAGGGGGGGGGTCATATGTGTCATGACCCCCAAAAAATATATTGTTTCACTGTAAAAGATTCTGACTTCCATGATAAATGGTGTTATTCCAAGAGCATAGCACATTTTGTCCTTAACCCCCACCACCCAATGAAAGACTCTGTCAGCCCCTGGTCACTTTTGTGTTAGTTTCATTATTTTCTGTAACGTACGGAAGTATGGTTCAAACCCCACTTTCCCGTTGTCAGAAAAAATAAGCAAATATCAAACCCAATCCCCAAAAGCTGCGTACATAATACTTGAACGACTCCTAATTGAATCCGAATTTGTAAAAAGGGGATATGTTATGTCTTAAATGAATGGCACACATATCCCCTTCCTACAAATTCCGATTCAATTGTAATATTTTTTATAACAAACCCTGGCTAAGTATACTAGTAATTAGAATGTTTATTCAAAATTCTAATTTAATGAACTCACATATAATATACTTTTGGCTCTAATACACGGTTCGTTACCGCCCTAAAATTAACGCACTCTTAGCTGAATCTAGCGCAGTGTTTCCAATAACACAAAAACTGGCAATTGGCGCACAGTGACTAGCTGCCATTGCTCTTCCCCCAGGCTTTCATTGATACAGAAAAAATAGTGATTCCCAAAAAAACCCTTGCGTCCCAGAAAACCATAGCGCCCTCGCTCACAGCTTATTTGTGTTTCGTACACACCTACGTGAGGTCACACTCTCACGTGATACGGTAATCAAGCGGAATTCGTAGCGTTTTCAAGGGAATAGAGCGAGTTTTGGGTAACGAAAATTATGACATTTACTCTACCTTTGTCTTTCAATGAAAAAGCTTTCTGTGTCGCAGCAATTTAAAAAATTGAAAACAATTGTAGAATAAACATAACAAATTGTAGGTTAACGTTCCAGTCGCCGATTTAAAAGAGTTTTGGGCGAATTCTAAAATTCATAATGAAAAGAAAAATCTACAAGACCGCAGCGTGAGATCGATTGCACCAAATGATAAATTCTCCGTCTTCTGCGCGGACTTCGCAAAAAGCACAGCTAATTAGATTACTACAGGCCCGCTCACGTGAATTTTAAGCGTGTCCCCACTTTCTGTTGGAGTAAATACTAGGGTTGATCATAGGGGACGCCAAATGACATGGGTAAACATGCCATGTGTTTTCATGTGTTTACAGTTCACTGAAGAAGTTTAAAACGTTTCAGAGTTTTCCGTAATTTTTACATGTTATTTTGCCGTGTTAACAACGGCATATGTGTTCCATTTCCTAAATTGCAATCAGGAAAAAAGTAATGTGTCGTTCCACGAGTTTCGAAATAAAAAAAACCTTCGGATTACAACTATCTCACGTAAAGGTAATTTGTTTCCCTTTATAATTTTATTCTGTAGTAGCCAAGCTAAGGTGCATTAATTGTTTTAGGTTCATCCAACATCAAAGCTATATATGCACATTTAATGTTTTCATCTATTTGAAAAATATATGTTGGTTGTCAACAAACATAAAAGTGTCGAGTTCAAGCGGATGCGCAGAAATGCGACAGGAGAAGGTATTTTTTCCTACTTTTCTAGCCAAGTAAATATTATCTGATGGAAACACTGGTAGGACTTTTTGCACAGCAACTCGATTACTACAGGCCTGCTCGCGACATTTGAATTTCCATAACACTTTTAGCATTAGGACCGATTTAAACAATCTGATTGGCTAACGATGCCATCACTTATAGGTTTGCTACGCAATTTTGGTCGCCAATGTAACAGGCACCAAAAGATCAACCACTTCAGAGTTCGTAATCGTCCTTTACGTAAATCAGATTTTAATCGCGGGGGAATTTTAGAACGACACTCTTCAATAATACTCCCAATTTATTTTTAATATTACCATGAGTTGGTTTTTTCTTTGATTTAAACTTAAAATGTAATAAATGGTTAGAAATCTTTAAAACAAAACAATATTTTTGAAATATTGTGCTGCTAGCTTATATTTTTATAGAAAAATCATCTTTTGCCTCAATTTTTGAGTAGATGGCGGCTGAAATTTTAAAGAAAAGGATAGATCATATCGAGTGCGCCGAGTAGTAACCACGTATTTAAAAAATAAAAAAGTATCTCCCTTGATTCCTGGAATTGCTTTCCTTGATTGAAATTGAAAATTAGTATTTTCGAAATACAGTAAAATCTCCCTAAGGCGACCATCGTCGGTTCCGTGAAAAAGAGATCGCTCAGAGAGGTGGTCTCCGAATGGAGCTAAATTTAGAATTGGGTCTATGGAGGGGGGAAGGAAATCCATTTCCAGAAAAGATGGTCGTTAAGAGAAATGGTCGCAGAATAGAGGTGATCGTTAAGAGAGATTTCTGTCTATAATTGAAAATTATTTCCGAGTTGTTTTGTATTTATGGAAAATGCATATTCGGCAATTTTCACGATAACCACAGTTCCCCAAAAACCATGAAAAAAACACCACCACCACAACTGGGTTGAGTTTTTCATGTAAAAACCCGGGTATTTGCCAACCCTGTTTGCCCTGCATCCAAGTTAAGTCTATATGAATCCATTATTTAATAACTCATTAAATGATTTGAATAGTTAGAAAATACATTACTTTTAAAAACGTTTGCTCAATTACATTTCTTATTTATTTATATAAGTCGAACACTAGGCAGATTAGATTAAACAACAATTTTTATCGATGTTTTTTAGCGTAGTGATCCTGAGATGATGTTACAGCGTGGTTAGATCTAACCACGCCGTAACATTGGCGCCGGTATCACTACGCCAAAAAACATTGATATTGTTGTTTAATTTATATTTTATATACGTCGGTGAAGTCGTGACGTCACAACATGGCTGCTGGGCACAAACAACAGATTGGGCCCATTGACTTAACATTGACGATCGTAGTAATTAGCATTTCTTAAGCTTGCAAATAAAAATGGGTTTATATTTTGTAGCTTGTTGCAACCACCGGACTGTCGGGAATAAATGTTCTTTTTATAGATTCCCAAAAGACAAACGCAAACATGCACTTTGGGCAAAAATGTCCAGGTATCTATAATTTCTATCAAAGGTCATTCAAATCACATCAACCGGGGCATTGACCTTTAATTTTCAGATTCCAATGATTTTTGATTTATATTTACCTATGGAGCAAATTGCAAATTTTCATAGTTTTCGGAGGTTCCGTTTTCCTGGAATTAATTTTTGGAAATTAAAAAATAAAATAACTTTTTCATTGATCTTGAGTCACATTCATGTAAATATCTAAGCACCTGTTTTAGCTAGAAAGTTCATCTTGAGCTCATTTTAAAGCCCTCTATATGCGCTTTCTCTGTGATATACATATGTACTGAGAAGATTTTTTTATCGTTTTTAAAATATATATATATATATAAACTCAAAACAGCATTTTTGAAATAAAAAAAAAAAATTATATATATATATATATATATATTAAAGGAAAACTTCATTTGAGTACTTTTGCACGAATTCAGGGGATGGGACAATAATGAGATCAATGTTTTAAAAAAAATCTTCCCAACTGCATTAGAATTTTTAAAAAAAATAAAAAAATTCTGCCTGTATTTTCAAATAGTTCACAAAATAGTCATTAGCCATTAACTCTTCCAATTATATTTTAGAGTAAGTCACACATTGAAGGAATGTGAAGTTAGTTATATAGTACCGTGCCTCTCTCTTCGCCCCAAGAATTTTTTTCTGTATTCGCCTGTACGTTGGACCAAATTTCTGATATTAACATAAGAGAATTAGAAAGATGAATTTTAAATTTAGTGGTTTGTTTAATAAATTTTTATATTTGGTTTTTATTCAAACTTTTGTGTTCATGTATGTTACAAAAGCATTTAATTCCGCACTGCTCACTGTAGTCCGGGGTTTGGTTCCCTAGGCCTTAAGAGGTTCGGATTCCTCGGAAAACAGTAGGTCCCGGCGCAGCATGACCACTGTAGTCTTTGAGCCGTAAAACCAAAAAGCAACCAACCATTTAATTCGTTGTATTTTATTTGAAAAAAAAATTTTTTTTTTTGGTGGAGGGCTAATATATGTATATATATTCAAAACATGTCCATATACTTTGGGTAGTTTTGTTCAGAATTCTTGTTATATTAATAAGTCTTGATGCCGCAATCATTTTCTTTAAAAAATGTTTTGATCTTTTATGAAAATCAATTCTTTTCTCCTTAAATTTACAGTTTTGATTTTATAGATCTTTAATTTTCCATTTATTTTTTGTCTGTAGGGGATATGGCAGAATATCTAATAACTTGAACCATAATTATAACCCCCATCAACGACGTAGTCAGGTTTTTGTTAAGGCTGGCCCCTTAAAATAAATTTTTATAATTTATTTATTTTTTATTTCCTTGAAGTGGGGTACGACCAAGCCCCCCTGAAAAAAAACGGATCTTGTATATATACACACTGAAAGAACAATTTATCTTCTTCGTTCATGAAATTATTGAAAAAAATTTAATTTGTTACGAATCTGTCAAGTGTTTTTATGGCCCTTTAATTTCCTGCAAAAATTTTTTTATAAGCGCACTGAGAGTTACACAGCAAAATATGTATCGCTTCCAGAAAAATAATATACGTGTATATAATAAATTGCTCTTTCAGTACATGTGTATATATATGCATACATAAACGCAGACTGGGTACAGTATCTGAATACTATATACTTTACTCTTCATGGAAGCATGAATTTGTTCTCGCATTTCTTCATTATCAGGGTCATAAAAAAAAGATCGAACATGTGAAGAACGTATAGCGTTTTCTGCACGTTCGATCAGTTTCGGCTGATCCGAAAAAAACACGGAAATTTCATAAAATGAGAACATTTTAAATCTATCTCATAAGCATAACATAGCAAATGGCAGTTTGTTTGTGCCCAGCGCCATATTGAAACGTCACACTTCACCGACGTATAGAAGGTTTCGTCGTTATATACGATGTCGTTATAACCGATATATTTAGTATGGAGTAGAATAGCAAACCAAACTTCTTGTAAAAATTCCGTCGTTATATGCGGTTGGTCGTTATAAACGATTTTCACTATATATGAAATTTCATTATCTTTTTCTTCCAGAATTAGAAAAAATTTGTGGCTTTATAAGACGCTGTAGCAAAG
>QLNU02015003.1:11281609-11306503 GCA_006491805.2 Dysdera silvatica | reverse complement strand
ATATGTTCTTTTTGCATATTTATGTGTATTTTTATTAGTAAATATACTTTCCTTAGAATCAGATTTTGTTCATAAACGTACTTTAATAAAATTCATATTTATGTAGTTATGTTAATTGTATGCTTATGGGCAGTGATAATTTCTACTCGAATTTTAATTGTTGATTATTAAAAAGTTGAAAAGTAGAAAAATTTTCGGTGTAACCATCCAGCCTATTATGTAGTTAAGTAGATCCAGCACACTTTAATAATGTTTTTACAAATGACGACTGTACCTGTTCTTCTACTGTTACAGCAATTCCACCTCATTGTACCCCATACTGTCAACCTCGTGATGTGTACTTCTTCCGTCAAGTAAAAAATGCATATCGAAATTTTACAAGAAAATAGTCATTTAAACATGCGAGCAGATAGATGCTTTGAAGATCCATTCACTTATTTACAATCAACTTTCGGCGCCAATTTTCAAGAATACGCACAGTATTCTTGCGGGTTTGCGAAGTAAACAAATGGAAGAAACGTTTTTAAAAATATAAATGGTATTTGTTTTCCAGATGATATTAGATGAAAAAATCTAGTTGTTTGAATAATTCATTTATAGAATGCTCATGTTGTAGAATTTTTTTATGTTTTTATGATAATTGTCATCCAAAATTATGTACCAGTAAACAATTCCGACACCTCCGATAGTGATTCACAAAAAATATGTTCACGTCAGTCAGTTTTAAAATAAAATTGATTGCATTTTATAAAATAAAATGTTTCTATATAAAGGAAATGCATATAAATGAGATACACATAAAATGTTTATATGTTATAAAGTATTACATACTAAACATACATTTGTCAATAGATAAATATATTTAAAAATATTAGGCATAATAAATGTTAATAGAGGATGACTGCAAAGGCTAATAATGACAAAATAAGAGTAATTAACTCGGTTTTCTTTTTTATTTAATGGAATTGTTAAAAGTTTTCAGAAAAAATCTTTCAATCCTTAAATAAAACAAAACTGCATTATTGGTGTAATTCTATCCCTTCACAGGTTGACAATGAGTACGCAAATTTTATAAAAGTTATATTCGCATAAAAACTTACAGCTAACTCCTCAACTTTTTGTACCTTTACAACTCTTCAATTAAATGTTAAAATTCGTGTAAAAATTATAACTGCGAAAAATAGTAGCACAGAATTAAATATGTAAATATGAATTTTATTAAAGTAAATTTATGAATAAAATCCGATTGTAAGCAAAGTATTTTTACTAATAAAAGTACATAAATATGTAAAAAGGATATATATAAAAAATGATTGATTTCTGCGGGCATCGAATGCAAAAACACGAAGTGCAGAGCCAGCAACTTACCAACTGAGCTATCGATTGGCTTGCAGAGGATGTCGTGTTTTAAGCTCCAGTATAGTATGCAAAATCTTTAAAAATTCATATCTCCGAAAATAAGCCACATTAGCACGAATGCCGAGACACATATTTCATTATTTTGACTCTATTTTCATCAAAATCAGAGGCACACTCACTGTGGGTTCTCCTTGTGAGATCCCTAAAGAGGTCATTTCGACTAAAAGCAACCGGTTATTTTATCAGCTTCCAAGACTTTTCCATATTAACATACCTTTTTATAAAAAAAATTCAATTAAAAAATTGCAGCAGTTTGAGAGTTGGTAGTGGTTGGCAACACAAACCTCAATTTAACACTATTTATCCAATGTTTGACAAAATGAATTCTTAAAAGGTATTTTCAATTACAATAAAAACTGGAACAAGAATCAGATAAAATAAGTACGGAAATAGTGCTTTTAAAACTACCTAATTTGAAGCTATGTTATTTATTTACAAATACCACATCGTGAAATTCCTGTGAGGAAACCAAAAGTAATAGTTTACTTTAAGTTTTTCAGTTTTATATAATAAGTGAGAACAAATGTGTTACTATAGCAGTAGTTTTAGACAAAAAAATATAGCAATAAATTTCTGCTTATGCCACTGCAGCCGAGTGGTTTTGTGCACAAGGAGATGAATAATAAAACCTGAGCTATATTTGTGGTTTCATCAAATTCCTGGTTTCAGCCTAAAACTCAACTGGCATTGGGACCTTAAGGAGCCCATGAACCCAAACCTTATACCCCATAGAGCCATACCCACAGACTACAATGAGTAAGTTAAGTCGGCAAGATTTTTTTTTTTTTGGGCATTATTGGAGGTCTGACTTAGGATAACGGCTCACTAGGAAACCGTATTACTGTTGCTCTGCAGTAGAGCCCTAACACTTTAATGCAATATAATTACAAACAAAATAGTATTATGCAGTGCCAGAAAATAAGAATAGTAGATGCTTTGGAATTTCTGATTACAAAAAAACCCACCTATACTGATCTTTTATAATTTGTTTCAAATGGTAAATTGCATTATTGATGGTTATTACTCAAGTCCTATAAAAGATTAAATAATACAGCAGCTACATACGAAATCGGCATTATTGGAACATGGGAAAAAATATACAGTGGAACCTGGTAAAGTGACCAATGTTTATAAGCAAGAAGTCATGCATAGTGACCACCTGTTTATGGTGACTATTACAGTTCAGTCCCAAAGGTGGTCACTTCAGGCAGGTCATACTGTATTAGAATATTAGACTTCGTTTTGATTGAGTTTTATTGTGCAAGGATAGACAGCAGCATGATGCACCAGGGCATACAGTTTTCCAAGAAATTCGAACCTGACGAATGCCGTAAGAACCAACCCCCAGACTATGGGGAGCATTATTTGGGGTGGGGGGGCACAATTGGGATATTTGTAGCTTTTTGGCTAAGTAACATCTAAAAGTACTAGCTGAATTGGAAAAGTTGTTTTCAAGTTAATGAGAAATTCTGGTTAGAAACAGTCAACACCATTCAATGTCATTTCGTTATTTTCATTGACTAGATTGTTTGGGGCACATCCCGATGAATACAGCATGAATGATATGCAACCTTAAAAGCAAATTCCTTCCTCTCTGGCTCACTGATCGATATGTTTATTAAATGGCTTATACTGGTGATATGGAGTCCACCAATCTCCAAACTACTTAATTATATCCAATTGTTGTTGTTGGTTGAATTTTTATAATGCAAAGAATTATATACAATGTTCAGTCAAGGGCAGATCCAGGATGTTATTAAGAGGAGGGTGGTTTCAGAGGCACTCACCGGGCAAATTTTAAATTTTGGACTTTTAAGTAGTTTAGGTAAATGTTGTTATATTACTAGCCTTCCTTTATACTCACCAAAATATTTAATTTAAGACAATGAATTAAAGATGGGCTTTTCTTTAATTAAACTATATGGTTTAGGGTAGATTATAGTCAAGTATGACAGAAGGATAAGCTAGTAAAGGAGACATATACAATAACCAAAAACGATAATTTACAATGTAATTAATAGAACAAGTTTAAATTTAAACTACAAAAACATCGTAATTATTTTACTTTTTTTATAACAAGCAACTTTTTAAAAAACTTGAAGTTTATAGTGCAAAGTCGAGCCATCTTGGTTTCTTTGAAAATTTGTCAATCACTTTATTTACATCAATATGAATGTCTCTGTGGGTGTGTATTAAAAGTCTCTTCTGTCATCCGCGTTCGAAGCCAAGTTTAACGGCGCTTCAAGGATAAAAAACTACGTTTTGCTGAAGCAACACTTACTGAAAACGTAGTTTGAAGGGCGAGAAACTTATAGATTCGTGGAAAAACGTCTTGATCGCATTTCTCCAAGATTTGGAGACTTTGGTGTAAGACTTTTATTTATTACAGTTGTAACAAACAACATATAAAATATTCTTCATCGTCTTTATTTTTTTCCTATTTAACCCTACCGGGAGGCGATCGTCCCATCTGAAACTTGCTGGATCCGCCCTTATGTTCTATCTGAATATACCAGAGAGAGAGAGAAGTTTAATTTCTATAACCAAAGCAGTTTCTCAATCACAGTTGTTCAAGCACCTATTTTAACATGAACCTGTATTACAAATAAATCTCTATAAAAAGGAGTTTTGAGAAAAATCTCTTTTATAGAGATTTATTCAGGATATTATCCCTAAATGTACAAATTTTACCATGAACACAAATTAATAAGGCATGGATGCATCTATAAAATATTTTTAAAAAACTATGATCCCATTGAGATCCCAAGCTGAAATTTTGCAGAAAGTGTTTAGAAATATGGAGTAAATCATATAATCTTTTTGAATTTTTTTTTCATATCAAATATTTTTAATCACTTCATTTTTTTTTCAATTTTTAAATTAATTTGAAAATTCAAGAGTAATCCATCATGTGGCATATTATATAGAAGCCCATGAAATTCGGAACAGATTTTTATCTTCGAAATATCTCAATTCCGGGATGAGATTTTTCGGTTCAAATGAAGTTAAGTACATCCAAAATTCCCCATTTTTGGCAATTTCCAACCATCGTAACTCAAAAACAGGATGAGAAAATAAATCATCTTTTAAATTTAAACTCAGTTTAGGCCATTCAACAACTGTATAACATTTTAAAAAAATTGAAAAACATATGAAAAATTTATTCAAAATTAGGTCACCTGAATGAGACCATGTGTAAAAATTTCTTCGTTCAAGACACTTTTCCATTGCAACCTTACACTTAACAAAGATTGTGTGAAGAAATATGGGTTCTCCTGCTTGCATGATTTTGATTGGGCAATATTTTTTATGAGATACATTTAAAAGGTTTACTTTCCATCACCATGCGCCATTTCCAAGTGTTTACTGAGGTTTCCCCGGAGAGAAAATTTTTTAAGGCAGATTTCACACTCAAAAGGTTTCTCACCAGTATGTGTTCTCATATGAGTAGATAAGCTATGCTGTTGAGAAAATTGTTTGTCACACATTTCACATTTAAAAGGTTTTTCTCCAGTATGTGTTCTCATGTGACTGTTTACACTGCCTTGTCGAGAGAACTTTTTATGACATATTTGACACTCGAAAGGCCTCTCACCTGTATGAGTTTGAATGTGTTTATTTAAATTTCCAAGCTCAGAAAACTTTTTACAACACACTTCACACTTGAAAGATTTCCCACCAGTATGGATTTTCATGTGTCCAATCAAGCACTGTCGCAGAGAAAACTTTTTACAACACACTTCACATTTAAAGGGTTTTTCATCACTATGCATTTTCAGATGTTTGTTCAAACCTCCCAGTTGAGAAAACTTTTTATCACAGATTTCGCATGAAAAGGGTTTCTCCCCTGTATGCGTCCTCATATGTTCACTTGCATATCGTTGTTCGGCAAACTTCTTACAACATATTTCACACTCAAAATATTTCTTTCCAGAGTGATTTCTCATATGTCTACTGAACTGCTGTTCTGAAAACCATTTATGACACATTTTGCACTCAAAAGGTTTCACACTATCATGAGATCCCATGTGTTCTCTCAAACTCGCTTGTCGAGTAAACTTTTTATGACAAATTTCGCACTGAAATGGTTTCTCATTAGTATGTGCTTTCCTATGTGAGCTCAAAGATTTTTGATGAGAAAACATTTTATGACATATTTCACATTTAAAAACTTTCTCACCAGTATGGATAGTACTCTGATGCTTATTTAGATCTCCCTGTTGAAAAAAGTTCTCTTGACAAATTTCACATTTAAAACGTTTCACGCTATTATGGGTTTTCCTATGAATGAGTAAATAGGCTCGACAAGCAAAACATTTATGACACGTTTCGCACTCAAATGCCTTCTCACCCGTGTGTGTTCTTAAGTGTGTGTTTAAAGTTACTTTATAAGAATACGTATTATGACATACAGGACATTCATAAGGTCTTTCACCAGTATGAGATCTCATGTGTCTTGCTATTTGTCCTTGTTGAGCAAACTTTTTATGACAAATTTCGCATTCAAATAATTTCACACCAGTATGAGTACTCATGTGTGATCTCAAACATGCCTTTTGAGAAAATTTTTTGTGGCACATTTCACACTCAAAAGGTTTTTCACCAGTGTGAGTTCTCACATGATTTATTAAATGTCCTGGTCGAGTAAATTTCCTATGACAACTCTCACATTCAAAACGCTTCTCATCAGCAGGATTTCCCATGTTTCTACTAAACTTTTGGCTAAAAGAAAACTTTTCGAAACATTATTAAACAGTCTGCTGACTCTCAAGTGTTCCTGTGAAAGAAACAAAATTCGAACAAATCTTAATTCAAAAGGTTTTCTGTTAGCAAAAGGTGTATATGAGCATCAGACAATGGCTTTAAGATATCGGCAAACATTTTATGATCTACTTAACACGTTTTTAGTTTCACAAGTATGATTTTTTTATAGTTGTTAAATTTCCAAATCTAAAAAAATTAATAAAACCTCAAATATACTCATTACCTTACAATGATATAAACAGAGCATGCATTAATGTATGATGTATTCAATATGCAATGCATACTATGGGTTTACTATTAAGTGGAGAAAATAAATCTTCCATAATATGAAACCACTCATCATTTCTTCTAAAGGATCTTAATTTGAAATTTTTAAGAACGTGTATATATATATAAATGCAATTGAAACAAATAAGACTATGGTCTTGAAAAACAGCATATACATATATATATGTTATCTGTTTTATGTAAATCTTCCACGTAATGGTTCAACGTAAACAGATTACAGCTGACTGGACGGTTACGCATGGACTGACCTGTCAAAGAATGTAAATATCGAATTAGAATATATTTCGCAAACAGAATGTCGATTTAAATTATTTCATACAATTATGCACTATGGAAAGAGGAGTAAAATTACCTTAAAATATCTTCTTCATAACCTAACTGCATATTTTACATTACAAGGAAATATCTAATGCTGTTCATTAAAGGTTAAAATTCATGATCGCCACCGGCCGCAAGGCGACTAAATTTCGAGAAATGGTTATTAAAAATACGTTTTCAGTCGGCACCACACTCGCCACTTGTTTCATAATGCAATCCTGCAGAATTTTGACTGGTATTGAAACATGCAAAAGTTTCAATTGAACACTTTGATTCCGTACTTGCAATTAATTTGTGGTCATTTTCAGTGAAAAGCAGACAACCAAATTTTAATCACTAATTAAAAGTGTGAAAAATAAAACGTGTCTTTATCCTCTTAATCTTGAGGTATTTATATACAAGTGTTATTTAAATTTTTCAAAACTAGTATAATATTTAGATATATGTAAATAAGATTTAAAGTGGCTAACATTTTTAGATAAGTATATATTTTCCTGTGATTTATCTTTCATTACATCAATAGGGGGAAAAAATGGGGGAACCCATTCTATGCCAAGGGCCCCTCAGCAGCCCTTTTTCTAAAGATCCACACAGTACAACCTATGCTGTGAAAGCAGCGTTCCTTCTCACCCCTTCCTAGCTACTTACTCAATGTTGGCCACTTATTCATGGAAGTTGAAATTGTATGTTGGTGGTACTCACTTTTCCCAAATAATACCAAGCAACCATCGATTCAATAAGTGTACTGAATGTGTTTTTATGTTTAAATTAAAAGTTTTTAATTAAATTCAAGTTTTAATAAATCCCCAAAACTTGATCCCCAAAAAAAACAAAAAAAAATTACATATGGTATTCTCAGTATCTTTGGGTCTACTTATGGTGAAACTGCAGAACACTCCCAATGTACCAAGTTCCTTCGATGACCAAAACTCAAGCTATACTCTTAAAATGAGTCCGAGAATTTTGTGGGCACGGTATATCTACACACAGCACTTGTGCATCCTAACTTGCCCACTGAAAAGTTGACAAAGTGGAAGTCTGCAACTATAGCATAATATTTCGCAAACATTCTTATGAGCCAGTAATTTTGCTGAATCAGTAAAAGCCTAGTATGTGTGCATGGTGGGGGGGGGGGTTTCACCCCCACTTATGAAAAACATCAGATAAAAAGGCACCGGAAAAATGCATTGTAAAAGCCTGCATTGTGAAAATGGAAAAATAAGGCGTTTTTTAAAAAAACAAATATAAATCTTTGTGGATCATTTGCAGAGGGAGTGTTGTTTTAATAGCTTCCACAAAGGCAAACTATATTCCGGAAGCTTCGAAAAACATAGAAGAGTTTTTTTAAATACATTTATAAAAGTTCCGGGCTCGTAAAATGTAAAACCATAATGGCATCATCTATGCAGCTTGTTTACGGAAAGATCATTTTAACAGTTTCCAAAAACATTTATTACAGAAACTTCCACAAGAGGTGAATCCTTTTTAATACATTAATAAAAATTTCGGGCTCACAAAATGTAAATCCATCATGGCCACATCTATAAAAGAAATCATAGCATCAAGGAAAGAAGTTACAGTCTTTGGCAACGTAGTCGGAGCCTGGAACGTTGGGATTGTTATGCAGTTATGCCCTACTTATTAATTTGAGCAATTCTTTTCTACCATGAATTTCATTAAATGTAAATTGAGGAATCAAATTACTAATATCAACTTGGAATGATGCCTTAAGTTAAAAACCAAACGTACAGAAACTTTCTAAGGGAATGTGGGACTAGTACAGATTACCATAAGTCCGACAACTTCTGTATAACTGCTGTGATTCTGCCAATTATGATAACCCTACTAGAATTTTGAAAAATCAATTTTTTTGGTAATAAAAAAGTGCTTAGAAACTATAAAAACTGGAAATTTTTGCATTATAACAGCTTACAAACAATCCTCTGTTAATGGGGAAAATACGATTTTCCCCACATAAAAATAATTTTTTTTGTATAAATTTTATTTTTACGTTTGTTTACATTTTTTGACCATGGAGCTGATTTGACTGTGGAACTGTTAATTATACAAATCAGCGAGATTAGTTAAACTAGTAGCATCTCGTCGGCGATAGTACAATACAGTAAATGTTGGTGACTTCTTTTAAATGTTGCCATTACGACTGGAAATGTATATCGCGATTTTGTCATTTTGGAAAATCGTGTTTTTTAGTTAATGAAAAAATGTTTTAGTGCAGTAGTAACTGGAAAATCAAATATATTTGTGCGCTAGTTAACAATATAGTAACCACTTCATTGTGACGATTTTTTTGTTTACATGCATTTTTTCTTTGATTTTGGTTTTCTCCTACTTCTTTTAATACTATTGTTTTTGGTTCCTTTTTTTCTCTAATTCCATAGTTTCGATGAAAAAAAAAATAACCATAAAATTTCCAAGCTCTGCTGAGGCCCCCACTCCACCAATTGATGGACCGTAAAGCACTTCTATGCAGGAGCAGACACAAACTTCGATTTGGGGGTGGGGAGGACAAAATTTGCCATAGTCTTGCTCTTTCTTCATTCAGCATAAAAGTTAGAACTTTTTACAGTGAAAAAATATTTTTAGGGAGGCATATGACCCCTGTAACCTCCTTGTGCATCTCCGTTTGGTTCTACATCGAAACAGCGACGTCCTACGACCGTGAAAGTATTAGGCCTAAAAACAGTCCAAAAAACTACATTTCATTATGGCAGATGTTGCTGATGTCATCTACCTTTCTTGTTTGCATAATTTAAAAGGGTTCTGTAGTTAAAAAACAACAACAAAAAAAAATTCCAGGTTAACGGGGTATCCATATAGCAAATAACAAAATTTGGGAAAGTTGAATGTGAACAAATCAGAGCACTAATTATGCAGAAGAAATACTAACAATTTAGCTGATGCTGCTTGACTGTTTAATGGAAAGTTCTAGGGTGAATGAAATCAGCTTTGCAGAAAAAATACAATATCCAATATTAAAATAAAAAGTGCACCAGGAAAGTTCTTTTCGTGCAAGAATTATGCTCTTTTACACAAAAAATTATTTCCTTTAAAAATGGTTGTTGCTGTATCTCATCCCTCATAGACCTCAGCTGGTGCCAAATCAGAGTACGAATTAAATACCTGGCCAACTCTACAATGCATTAAATGTTAAATTTTAACAATAGTATGGGCTCTTCAAATTAACAACTTCCATCCTTGTGATATCATGTAATAAGTCGGAGTTGTTTTGCACTTTCGCTTTATTTCCGGCTGCCATAATTGTTTACAAATGAATTTCCTATTCAGATTATACTGATGACTACCTATTTATAACTTTTGGTTATAACATTAGACATAATGCCAATACTGAGTATATTAATGAGGTTTTTTTTTAGTTTTTGATTGAAAACAACTACAGAGCTGCCGAGGCCTCAGCCCCATATTGTAATGGTACCCTGTACCCTTTCGGTTACTTAATTGCACACAAAGTAAATGTTTACAATAAATTCCATTCGCCAAGTTCCTTTTGTTGCCAAAACTGATGCTATATACCCTTAAAACTGAATCTGGGAGTTATAAACACCACGCCTGTGCATAAATCCTAGCATACATACACACTAGCCTGTAGCAGAAGACCAAAACGCCCGATGTGCAATTCTTCTGTGCAGATGCGTGGACTTTCCAAAAATTCCTATCAGTGTTTCTATCCAATAATAGTTATTAGCTAGAAAACTAACATCTGGTGAGAAGATAAAATAAAGTAGAGAAGGTATTTTAGAAGAAATGTTTTAGAGAAGATACTTTACAAAAGCTATTTTAGAGGATATATCTTACAGGAAGTATTTTAGAACAGCTATCTTAGAAAAAGTATTCAGCAAAAAGCAGTTTAGAAGAAGTATTTTCGAGAAGGAATTTTACAAGAAATATTTTAGAGAAGGTATTTTAGAGAAAGTGTTTTAGAGAAGGTATTTTAAAAGAGGTATTTTAGAGGAGGTATTTTGGTGGAGACATTTTAGAAGAGATATTTTAGAGGAAATATTTCAAAAGAAGTATTTTAGAAGAGATATTTTAGAGGAAATATTTCAAAAGAAGTATTTTAGAAGAGATATTTTAGAGGAAATACTTCAAAGGACATATTTTATAGGAAATATTTCAAAGGACGTATTTTAGAGGAAATATTTCAAAAGAAGTATTTTAGAAGAGATATTTTAGAGGAAATACTTCAAACGACATATTTTATAGGAAATATTTCAAAGGAAAAATTTTAGAAGTATTTTAGAGAAGATATTTTACAGAAAATATTTTAGAGAAGGTGTATTTCGGCATTTCCCGCTACGGGGCATTACGTTCATTAACGTCGATAAAAAAAAGGGGACATATTCACGCAAAAATAAAACAACACTAACAGTCATATTAAACAGCGGATGCCAAAATGTAAAGGTAAGAATTATTCTAAACAGAGCCATATATAGAGAGTTTGGTCACAGGAAGTGCATGGTGCCATTTTCGATCAATCCCACTCCTTGTTCAGAACAATGTTACACTGTTGCATTTGCTATAATCGGCGTCTTTTTTAGTCTCAAAATGGAATGAAGCGTAATATTATATTTTTTGAGCAAATGTTGCACTCGACCTTTAAAATAAGACATAAAAGGACTTTAAATTAGCGCGTAAAGGCTTTTATATAGGGTTGCGAATTTTTTTTTCTCCACAAGGGCATTTATAAACATGTAAATAATCTCTCAGTATTTTTCAAATTGCGTTTAGAAGTGATAATTTTGAGGTTTCTTAAAAAGCACTTACCTTCAGGTGGATAACTGTCAATTTCCTCAAAGGCTGGTAGTTAAAAGAAAGTATTATTGTAACTTTTGTTTTAAATTGTTTAACTATTTATTATTGCTTTATAAATATTTTTAACTATTGTACTACTAACTTATTTATAGTTTACTTCACTTTAAATTTACTTATTATATTTATTATATTTTTACTTTTTTAAAACGTATCTACTTTATTTAATTACTTATTATTTACTTCATTTAATTACTCATTATTATATTATTTACTATTATTCAACGTCATACAGAAAAGCATAAAGTTTGAGCAACAATATTGAGTATATTATAGACCCATACCTTGCTATACGACAAAGACATGTTCCTGAAAAGTTCAAAAAGTAAAGCACAATGCTCTATACCGAATCATTTATTTTCATATAAAGTAATACAAATTCCATAAGATCCCTTCCAATGTTGTAAAAAGTTTAGGAAACCACTAGTTTTATGATTGAAAATACGTGGTTCGCTTTTTATTTCGTCGTAAAATATATTTTTCATTAGTTATTAAAAACAAGGATATAAAAATCACCATGTAATAAAACAGAAATAATGTATGTGACAATAATAATAATAAAAATAAAATTATTCAAATACATGGACAAACATTTTTGGCCATAGATAAAAACAAATTGGATCTATGCATACAATTTCGAAGTTTGCAGTTATTTTATGAGCAAAACATTAATATTTAAAAATTAATAACTGATATAAAACCCTTTACATCTGTGTACTTAAAATTATTCAATGATTGATAAACATTTGTTTTTAATTATTATTAAAGTAAAATATGGATAACCACGTAATTTCAAGCTGCCACGGCTTTAAAACATAAATGTGAAAACTAAAAAAAGTTAGTTTTAAAACACTAATGATAGGCACTGACACTTTTATTTTACATGGTTAAATTATGGGTCAAACTTATTCACGATATTATCTCATATCGTAATACTCTCAGATGTAAACGAAAAATTATAAAGCGTGTGGCACATTTATTACTACCAAAAAAAAAAAAAAATTGGAAAAAAATGTACTTACTTCACACAAACAGGCACTTTTCACGAAGTCAAAATCTTTTCGTTTTATTTTGGCTAGCCAAATTTTGCGCCGTTCTTGATCATTTTTCCCTTTTGGAATGTGAAATAATTTTACTACTGGAACACTTCGATTCTTGCAATTTACAGCACAACAACCATTTTTCATAATGAACAGGTTCTGATTACATTGAATATTAAAACACTCGTTATCTTTACTAGCCAAGAGTATGCTAACACAGTGCTGAGAGCATGCGATGGTTGAACCGTAATGGCCGCTGTCTGTCACTTGCCCATCAGTTAACCAATCAAGCAGCCTGAGCTCGACAACAATACATGACAGAACTTTCCCCATATATGGCTCTGATTCTAAACACTATAAAACTTGCAAACGCTAAACTGTCATGGCAAGCAGAAATAAAGCGAACACAGAGAACAACAACCCAACAAGGAAGTTAGCATGCTTTTGGTGAAATCGGCATTTATTGTAAACTCCAACCAGACATGATATTGAGACTTTCATGATTTTTTATTGTACTTTATGAATAAATAAGGTGATTAAAATTATGGTAATATTAACGAGATTTGCCAAAAACGACGAAACCTCGCCAAATCACTTTATTGGCAGTGGTGCCGTGTTCTATTATTTTACTTGTTGCCCTCCTTAAATGCACTAAAAATAAAATTGTTTTTCAAAATTGCAGAATCGTTGCGGAAATTCATCGAAGTTTCATAGTTAACCCCTCCCACACCCTGGTTTACGAAAATCATCAATACATCATGGCACTGCATTCTCTTGAATTTGTAAAGCTTGCAACAGTGAAAACATCAAAGTTTTGAAACATTCTTTTTTTAGGCACTACTGCAGAACACGCAACCCACTAAATTCTAGTCTGTACATACAAAACTGACAATTGGTATTGACAACACTGGTCACAGCCGCCATGTTGTTTACACCATTCTTGTCTGTCTTTTTCCTCCTCCTCCCCACCTCCTCCCTATTCTAAAGAAATAAAAAAAATTAGTACTTATGTATTCCATGCGATCGGATATTTCCAGAAGCGGCAAAGTCACTAGCTGCCATATTCTTTACGTTTTTGGTAATCCTTCCCTCGAATACTTTTCGTCAATCCTCCTCCTCGACCCCACCCACAATATCTGTGAATCATCCTCCTCCCATCCTACTAATCGTTAATTATCTTCCTACTCTTCGTCTCCCCCTCCCAATCTTATAGGGCAACCGGATCCTCCTCCCTCTTTTCCATTATATTACCTTGTCCCTCCAAACCCTACCACGTTTCATATGCCATTGAAAATCATCTTCAACACTATGTCCGGCACAAGGAATCACCATTATCTTCCTCTTCGGATACTCATACTTGTAGGCAATTAAACCCTTTTTAATGGCCCACTCAATCTCTAAAAAAAAGAATCCATAAAAAATGAAAACATTCAGATGCTCACTAGGAGCGTGAAGGAAAAAAAATGGCATCACATACCAAATCACGAGGGATTCTACACACCCATGTGAACGTATGGGACCTCCCGTCACAACGCTATCTAGAGCAATTTCTTACGGTTTTAAGGGGATAGATGAAGAAGTGGGTTACATGTTCTGCAGTGTCCCCCCCTTTTTTGATTAACGAAAAAATGCTTTTTTTTTTAAATGGCAAAATCGCAGTACGTGTTTGTGATAACCAGAGTTCTGAACAAAAAAAGTCACCTACATTTACTATAATCTGTACTAACGCCAGAAATGCAAGCTCATTGCTTACACCGGTGATAATGAGTAATTTTTTATGTGTTTGATTTTTTCTTCATTTAACAAAGACATAATATTGTACCTTGTTATAATATTACTTAAAATTTTTAAATTGTTGTGAGGGGGAAATTTGGTTCATCGGTCTCAAAAGTTGACCAAATTATGTGTGTATCCCCTATGCGATTTGTTGCCAAGGCACGGCAACCTCCTTCCCGGATTACGTCATCGTGCGCTCGCTTCCCGGCCGCCATGTTTTTTTAAGGAGTAATTACCTGTTATACTGAGTTTACTACCTATTATACTCTTTTCAGATTTTTTTAACCAAAAAAACTGCTGTCTTTAAGCATTGATTTTTTATGGCTTTTGGAATCATTTCCTCCACTTCTTTGTTATGCCACCTTTACATACACTCTACGGAGTATGAGTCAAACATCTTTTCAGCGCCAACATTACAATGTTCCACTCATACCTCCTCTTCTTCCTCCCATTCTTACCTTCTGCGAGGTACGAGTCCAACAGGTTTTCACTGCCAATTAGAGAAGTACAACAGCTTTTCATCGCCGACATTGCGATACTCCACATTCTCCTGCGTACCTCCTCTCCCTTTTTCCCTCCATACCTCTTCCCCCATACCTACTCTAACCCTTTTCTTCCTATACCTCCTCCATGGGTACCCATATGAGTACTTCCAGTGGAGGGGGGCTGAGAAAAATTATTACCTCCTTCTCAAAGCTTTCGAGGACTTCAGTGAATGCACAAGATACCAAAATGCTACAAAAATAATTGATACTTCTTGACAATTAGTAATGAGCTAAAAAGTATCTTATTCTAAAAAGTGACTAAATGTTTTTAAAGTAAACACATAGAATCGGGGAAATCAAATTTTGATTTGGTTGGGGGGCGAGCCCCTCCCTGCCCCCCTATATGGGTGCCCATGACCTCCTCTAACCTCTTCCTCCCATACCCCCACCCTCTCCGGTCCAATCCGTTAAAAATATAAAAACATTTAAACGTTCGCTCATCGCACAGCTACAACTCACAAACCACCACCGGCACGAATGGACGCTACGACACTACACCTACTGCAGGCATTTCTTACGCTCCACAAAACTTTCCCTCTGTTTTAAGAGTATAGCATCAGTTTTGGAGACGAGTTGGCGACAAAACAGGGGATTCATCTGTAGTTTTATCCAAAAGTTTGACGACCCAAACCCCCTGGATTGGTATTTTACTAGAGCAATTCTAAATCTTCTGGATTTAACGAATGTCCTTACATTACATTTTAAATGCACGTACTAAGAAAAGTACTCACCACTGTCCATTTATAATCAATTGAGTAAACTTAGTTGCTTAAATTTATTTTGAACATCGCACCTTCCTCGTATATCACCTTCTGTTTACTAATTCAACAGGAGTCATGGCCGCTATACCTTGAATTTGATGATTTATGGGTCCAGAGAAGTCCTTATTATGGGCTAGCTTGTTTGAGAAAGTTGGTTCTAAAACTATCTCTATGTTCCCAGCGTTAATTAGGCCACTGAGCTATATTCAAACTTCTATAGCTCAATGAATTATGCAGATTGGCGCAGTATAGCCCAGATGCTCTTGCGCCATAAAAATCCAAACAAGCGAGCAAAGTTGTATTTTGGAAGATTGGCCAAAGTTGATACGCCAGGCCTGTAGCCAAACCGGGGCCAGAAAGGATGCGGCCTCAGTTGTATAAATAAATGAATATTATGAAAACTAGGCTGAAAAATAGGCTGGGGGGGCCCCCAAAGAATGTGGCCCTCGTGATATATAAATCAATAAATCACGAATTTTTTTTTTCAAGTTCATTACTTTCATTATTCAGGTTTACAGGTGATAAAAATTTCCCAGACATTTGTAAATAAACAAGATTAAAATAACGCTTAAATTTTAATAACACAGATGCGATTCCAGCGTTGTCTCGAACCCACTTGGTTCCAATGTATAACTATCAAGTCGTGTTGTTATATTCGATATGGACTTCTCTCCTTAAAATCTATGTAGACAGTGTTTTCAGATGAAAAGAAGTTTAATTTTGATGCGCTGGACGGATTCCATTATTACTGGCATGACCTACGTCATGCAGGGTCGCCCCAAGGGTTGTAGGTGCCCAGGCGAGGTTACTTACGGCACCCCCCACACGTATGTCCCTCTCCCAAATCTTCCAACTAAGCTTTTAATTATCGACTCAACATTGAAAAATTTTCAATTGGCCCTTTTAAATGCTTACTTTTAGTAGGCATATGGCCATGAACAGAAAATAGCCCTAAGTAAAATTAGGGAGTTAAAGAGTTGGGGTAGAAGTAAAAAAAAAAAAAATCTCAATATGATTTGTAGTTTCAAAAGACCAAGCCATTTCAACAAATACTGTTTATTAACACAGTGCTGAACAAAGAAGAATTAAGGTATGGAAAAAACTAATAATATGCAATGTTATTTGACTTCACAGCCAAATGCAATGTTAAACACGTAAATGAAACTTTCTGACCTTGGCATTTGCAAAAGATTTTAAAATTTCTTTAAAGTCAAACTTTTTGGCTTCCTCGTTTACAGTTTCTAAAACTGCAAGAGCACTGTCTCTACTCGGTCCTGGTCGATCTGAGGTAAGCTGTTATAAGTTTAGAGTTTACTAAAACTTCGCTTGATACTTGCGACTATGACAGGCACAGTTAATAGTGTGCGTGATGCTATCCACAAGTTTGTAAACAGATCCTTTTGGTCGTTGGATTTTATTTTCTGCAGTACTGTGATAGGAAAGTATCTTAATCTCTGGCGCTCTCTCTCTCTCTCTTACAATCCACTCGGGAACGCTTTAAATAGCTTATAGAGAACAATCTGGAAAGAAGGAATTCTATTGCTTTCTCGAAATTAGTAGAAGTTTGCAGAAGTTCATTTCACCTTGGACGAGTCTTTTCCCACGTCATTGGTAAGGGCTCGCTCCGCTACCAATGGGCAGGGGTGGGTACTGTTTCCAAGGGCGCGGTTCCCTAACCAATAAGTTCTTCTTCTCTCGTGTCCTAAGTACCTATTAGATATTTTTCCAATATTCGGCAGCATATAAAGCTCTGTCATTTACCTTCGCCAGATCTTCCCTCGTGCAAGTTATGGACATTCTCGGATATACCAGTAAGTGATCGTAGTTCTGAATCATGCCGCACTCGCACTTGTCGTCATTACCCATCCCCCATTTAATTAGGTTTGTTTTGCACCGGGTGACCTCGGTCCGCAAGCGATTGAGAGACTTCCATGTAGAGAAACGTAGTTGAAGTCCTTTTGGTCCTGATTCGAAGTAAGCGGCATCATTTCTTTCCACAGCGACATCTGTCGTGCTTCCGGAGAAGTTTTCAGTTCTTCTGTTGAGTTTATAAAACTTTTTCTAGATTTTAGTCTAACAGTCTGTATCTTGTGCTCGTACAAAGGATGGCGAGGGTCATCCTTCTGTTTCAAGCGCTCGATTTCAGTTGCAATTCTCCTGCGCACTACAGGTGGTGCTATACCTATTATAGGATATATGCTTGAGATAGGAGTCGGCTTAAGGCATCCTGTAACTATACGGACAGTCTCGTTCACTGCGACATCCACCCGTTTGGAGTGAGCTGAGCACCTCCATACCGGTGCTGCATATTCCGCCGTGGAAATACTCAGTGCCAATCCCGTAGTACGTAGGACGTCTGGTTGTGCTCCCCAGGATGAACCGGTTAGTTTGCGCAGTATGTTATTCCTAGCACAGACTTTTTTCTTGGTGTCATGGCAATGCTGTTTAAAGGTAAGAGTTCTATCAAGCTTAACGCCTAGGTATTTTGGGTTGTTAGAATGTTCTAATCGTTGGCCTTTCCAGTTGACTTCAAGTTTTCGCCTGGCCTGCCTATTTCTCAGGTGGAACGCGCAAACCTGAGATTTGCTTGGATTCGGCCTAAGGGCATTGTCTTCGTAATGGGTTGCGAGTTCTGCCAAAGATGTTGTTAATTTACTTTGCACTGCTTCGAAAGTCTTGCCTTGGGCGGCGACTGCTGTATCGTCGGCATATATAAATTTTTTCGTATAAGAATTAATCAGCTGGTCATTGGTGTATATATTAAACAGTATAGGAGCCAGGACACTTCCCTGAGCAAGGCCATTTTTCTTGTTTCTCCATCTACTTTTCTTGGATTGCAAATTAACGAAGAAACGTCTGTTTTGGAGCATACATTCGATAAATTTTGAGAGTGTGTAGTCTTTCGTTAACCGGTACACTTTCTGCGTGAGAAGTTTGTGATTGATGGTATCGTAAGCTGCACTGAGGTCAAGAAAGCCTATTCCGGTAATCTCTCCTCTTTCGAAGCCATCCTCAATGTATTGCATCAAGTTAAGTAGTTGTCCGCAGAATGACCATCCTGGCCTGAAGCCAGCTTGTTCTTTGATCAAGGCCTCATCAATACAGGCAGCTATTCTCTGTAGAATCATCCTCTCCATAATTTTGAATAAATGGCAGAGTAGTGATACGGGGCGAAAGTTTTTAGCTTCATTTGGGTCTTTACCAGGTTTCAAAATCGCAACACCCCGCGCTTTCTTCCAAAGTTTTGGGATTTGCATCTTCTTAATGCAGTTATTTATTAATGTTACGATCCAGGTTTGAGCCGCTTCTCCGAAATGTCTTATCTGTTCAATTCTGATATCGTCTAGTCCTGCAGCTTTGTTATTTTTCATTTCACCAACTGCATTTTGAAATTCCTCGGTCAAGAAAGGTTGGGATAGAAACTGATTTTCTTTACTCACGTCTCTATCAATTTTGCAGACCCTGATCTTCTTTTTAGTTTTTCCATTCAATAGCAATTGATGAGCTATTTCAACCAGAGTAACTTTACTATAATCCGGTTGGGGCGTTATTGCATCATTGCTAAGAGTTTTTAATAATTTCCATGCTTTCCTGCTGCTATGCTTCATGTCGATATTTTGTAGCAGGTTGCACCATCTCTCTCGTCTTGTCTCGGATATGGCAGCCAGCACATCCTCGCCAGCTTGGAAAGTTGCATCTGAGAAAGGATCTTGGTTATATAAATCCTCGTAGAGTTTAAGCGCTTCTTTAGATCTTTGATTTAAGCCTGAGATATGTTGTGTTCGATAGCCTCTTGGTATATATCTTCTTGAGATTTTATGGACCAGGTTTGTAAACGTTTCGTATGACTGAACATCAGGAGTAAGTCTGATAATTTTTTTCGTCGAGCTCTGCTGTGGAAAGATTCCACTGGGCCTTTTTAAAATTAAAACGCCTCTTAAAGGGAACAATGTATGGTTTAACGGCCGCAGTTACATAGCAGGTTAAGGACCTATGTTGCGTATTTGGTATGGGGCTTTCGACTGTTTTCATTACTTGCTGGGTGATCCTATCAGATACGAAGATATTATCAGGATTATAACCACGTCTCCATCTTCCACTGTTAAAAGATGTTGGTAGTTTCGGATCGTGTATTAATCTGAGATTCGATTGTTCTGCCCAGGTTTCCAGCCTTTCACCATCGTGGTTTGTCTCGTCGTACCCCCAAGAAGTACTGTGGCAGTTAAAATCACCTATGACTATTTGGATTTCCTTTGATTTGAAGTTGCTTGGCTCGTCAAAATTAAAAGGGGTATTTGGTGGTTTATATACTGATGTTACTGTACAAGATTTTAATTCAATAGTTAAAATTTCAATATCGTCTTTATCTGTCATACAACTAGAATCTACCTCGATGTTTGGTCTAACGAAAATCGCACTTCCATATTTTTTGTGATGTCTTTCCAGGACTAAATTCATTCCCTCTATTTTTGGTCTTCGGTCATCGCTGCCTCGATGGGTTTCTTGTAAAGCTAGTATGTCACAGTTAGTGCGTTTGCACAGTTCAGCTAGTAGCAGCTGTTTATTTGCGGAGAGCCCTTCAATATTGATTGAGGTTGTCACTAGAGCTGGCCTTAACAAAGGCCGTTTTAGCGACTGTGGAAAGCCTTGTTTTTCCATAGTCATTTAGGTACTTTGGTGTTTGAAGGATTAGGCGACAATGTCGTTTCCAGAGACGCCCGATTGCTTGGAGAACCTTTAACATTCGAAATTCTAATATGCAATCTTCGTGGAGGCTCTTTCAGTGTCCCCACCAATAAGTTACTTGCGATGTACTGTAAACAGGCCCTTCATGGTCAAGTATTCTATTGTTATTAAACGATATTCGATTGTTAATTCCACGGTATTGGAGTTACGAAAAGAATTGGTAGAACACTTATCCACTTTTTTTAAAATAATTTTTTCCCGGTAAATTAATGTTACCCGATTGTGAAACCCAATATTTTGCAGCCGCGCCCGTCCCATCGTCATGAAAAATCCATTTCAAAGCGACTGTTTGGTGGTGGCTACGTCATGATGTAGGGTAGATTTGCTTCTGAAAGTGTTACTCCAATTGCTTTTTTCTTGGCTAAGAACAAATTCATATGTTTATCAGGATATACTGGCCCAAAATTTATTGCATGCGGCACTGCTCATCACCTCTGGAGACTACATTTTCTAACAAGATAATGCCTCAATCCATGTGTAGTCCGTTCGTTCTTTTGCAAGAAGGGCAATGGGAAGGGTGGCCGCCGGAGGCGGCGCTGTAATCCCAGACAGGACGCTTGAACAGCGTAATCAGCCGCCGAGGCGGCTGAGGGGGAGATGGATTGCCGATCAACACGGCATTCATAGATGCACGTTCACGTAAAGTCGTCATTCAACGCACACCGAAACCAGCAGCCGTTGGAACCGTCACGGGGAACGGCCACGGCCCAGGCAGCAGGACCGGAGACACCCCCATGGGCCAGCCGAGTAACCTACAGGAACCGGCCAAGCCCGGAACGGAAGGTGTTTAGCACAGCCACGGACTCAGCGCGAAGGCGGGGGGATCCGGTGGGATCCAGTAAGGTCGGACACCGCAAAAGAATGTGTTCCAGTGTTTCGTCAGCACCTTCCTGACACTGGAGACACACAGGCGACGGGAGTTGCCTAATGTGGTGGAGGTACTTGTTGGTGAATGCACAGCCAATTCTGAAACGATGCAGCCTGGTCTGTGCCCCCCTTGGGAGACAATCGGAAAGAAAGTATGGCGACTTTCGCACCTCGAACTTTGATCGGAAGTGCCCCGTAATGTCTCTTATCAAGAGGTTCACCATGTCACTTCGAAGAAAATTGGCGGGTAGTAACCATTAGAATTCAAGAGAGCTGACGTCTCAGGCGGTTTGTTTCATTGCAGTAGAGGGTAGAGCGTCTTTCGTAACTGGTTTTTCGTGCGCAAAAAAAACTAAAAATCCTCTAATTTCTTGGTTGGCATAACCTTATTGGTGCGCATTTTTGAAAGCTGGCAAGCACAATATTAAAATTTTGGGCACTTTCTTATTATAGCGATCTCCGATATTCAACCACCAAAATAGTAGTAAAATCTATGCGAGTATTATTTTTATGTTAGTACTTGACTGGCTCTCTTATTAGTATAATAACTAATTAAATATTTTTCATACAATTAGCATTTTTCACGCAATTAGTACATTTACCCGAATCACAGGAACCGAACCGTTCAGATCACATTCGATGTGCGCCGCCTGAATCAATATTAGGTTGCAACTTGGCGTAATCCTAAAGTCGCCAAATAAAGTTGGGGGCCGCTATAATAAGGAAATGCCGAATTTTGTTATAGAAACAAAATTTTTTCAATTTCACCCTTTATGGTACAACAAAATTCGCTCCTTTTTTTTAAAAAAAAATATCGAGATCAACTTTCGTGGTCATTATATCGTTGCACCGTCTTTTGCAACCCCTGAATAAATAATTCAATAAACGTAAATTATTTTCAACAAGGCTGTTTACTGTATCAGTTAAAGAAATTGTTGCATAATTTTTATATATCATGTTTTTTTTTATTATTATCATTTCGAATTATTAAGGTTTTGCAATTATTGAGGTTGCGTAATAAATAGTCGAGTTTTTGAGTAAAATCAGCAATATTTAATTTATTTTTCAGTTCTAGCTCATCAGATTTTTTCTCAAGGGGTGGGGCGATATAATATAAAACATAATTTTTCATAATTTCTCCTTAAGAAAAGAGACATTTAAAAAAATACGAAAAAGGTTATCGAGGAATTCTTTACATTTTGAGTGACAATTTAAAAAAATGCACATACAAATCCCTGTATTAGGTCATTATCGGTCCTTTAAAAAAAATCTGGTCCTTATTGGTCTCCCTTTTTTCCCATAAATGTGGTCATTTTAATAGTTCATTATGAAAAGTCGGCTGGGAGCCCTGGACACACCATCCCTTTAGCTAGTGTAGCACGGCTTCGTTTGTGTGATAAAAATGGAGTGATTGTGGTTTTACGTCTCAAGGATTATAATGGTCGTTTTGCGCCGCGACTTACTGTTTTCCGAGGAATCCAAACCTTTGGACAGAATTTTCAGAGGGAACCAAACCCCGGACTACAGTGAGCAGTGCGATCTTTATGAGATCTCTGAGTAAGCGTTCTTTACACCATTCTAAGTTGAACCCGAGTCAACGGCACACTAGGCGAACGCGTTAACACAATGCGCTACCAAAAGGCAAGGAAAAAAAAAGGAGTGAAAGGTGAGTATGAACTAAATGTCGTACATAAAGAAAACGATGGTCATGACGAGTAAACTAAGACCAGGAGCGATGACCATAGATTGGTGACCTAAAGTTCACAAAAATAGTGATCCCTACGTACCGTTGATTTTTGTGAATGGTTCAAAACGGTCAGTTCTTCCATGAGCTATCCATCCCCAATTTTGTAGTTAATAGAGAAATATTTTGAAACTGTAATAATGGGGGGGGGGGGGGGATGCGATCTTTAATTTCCAAATAATCCTTTGTTAACGGAAAAATACCATTTTTCAAAATCGTAAAGTCGGGGTATGCATGCGCGTCCGCTAGAAAGAAGACTGTTGCAAAGTCATCACTTTATTTTTAACCCACGAGCAGGCGCGCCGATTAAAGGAACGCGAGTGGGGTGCTTTGCACCACATCTGATTTTGCAGAATTATTTCATAAAAAATGTCCAATTTTACGGGGAACAGTAACTGGAATTTTCACTTTGTCACCCTACTACAAAAGATACGAGACTTTGAAGGTAACAGGAAAGAGTTTGGCCAGTTTCAGAAGCAAGGGTGGACGGGTTTTTTTTTTCATAAATTTAGTGGGGGTGGGAAACACTCGGCGCACCTATTCGAGGGTTAAGAGCTATCGCAACTTTTTTAAACTAACAAGACCTAATTTTTTTGGAAGTCCTATTACTTTTGTTGAAACAGTGGCTACTTAATTCGCGAGGATGCGCACGGGGTGTTCCGTACCCCCCCCCACAACTTGCGAAAAATAACCATCCACTGTTGTTTCTGAAACTGGCCGAACAATTTCCAGTCACAATCTTTGGGGTAGGGTGACAAAGAGAAAATTCCACTTATTGTTCCCTGTAAAATTGGACGTTTTTAATGAAATAATGCTATATAATCAGATGGGGTGCCAAGCACCCTGCGCGTGTTAATCAGTGGCGGATTTATAAAATTGCCGCCCTACAGCCTGTACGCCTTTTACAAAAAGGAATATTTGTAAAAAAGAAAGTATATCATACTCTTAGCGTTTCGTATGTAACGGCTATTTTTCATATAATTATTCAAATTAATAAGATACAACTCAAAATTATTGCTACCATATTCGCCAACTTCGTAGATTCGGGACACTTTTTGAATCCACAATAATTTTAGTATGGATTCTTGGAACCACTGATTTGATCTGATTGGTAAAAGGAAAAAATGAAGCAAACACGATCACAAATATAAACTTGCAATGAAATAGCGGTGCTACCAAAACAAATAGGAGCCCGAAACTGCACAGTAACTGTGATAGATATGACATGGGATTCATTTTGCACAAAAAGCCAATTGTCAACATCGACTATCGTTTCGTTTACCTTTAATGACACCTGCAAAACGTTTCGGTTCTGGCTTTCCTTAAAGTCAGAAGGTTAAAAACTAATGGCAATTTCCACGTGTTGATGCCAGATACATCCGCTTCTGTTGGGAACTGGTACTTTAATATAAATAATATGGTCATATACTTTTGTCTTTCGATTCTGTAGTTTGTATTTGCAGGCAAGTTAAAGTAGTCGCCTATATCATCGCTGTTGGGGAACAAGGCAATAATTAAAAAGAAACATTATTTTCAACATTGTCCAGTTTGGAAAATTTTATTTTTAAGCTCTTTGATGCCGCCCCTAGGCCTGTGCCTACTTAGAAATCCACCACTGGTGTTAATAATGGAGGTAAAGTCTTCCATGAAATCCTCCCTGCAGAATTGAACCTAGGGCCCTACAGTCCCATGAATCACTAAATCTTGCATAAGTATCGAGAAATTGTAATATAGAAATTTTTGACAGAAACCTGCATTTTTTTTAAAAGCTCCAGCAC
>QLNU02015003.1:11220680-11267177 GCA_006491805.2 Dysdera silvatica | reverse complement strand
GCTGCGCCCTCATATACGATAGAATTCGTGCCTTCGAATGGACAAGGACTCGAGCCCTCCGAAAATCCAAGATATGCGACCTTTGAAAGGACCCAGTCTGTCCCTGGAAGATACTTATTCTTTTTTTGTATTAAAAGTAAGACAAATCGTTTTAAAACAAGTATAATAAAAATTTTTTTTTAAAGTCAATTCCTTCAATGCGCTGCTCAAATAAAAGGGAAGAAAGGGAAAAATTGCGAAAAGCAATTTTGGCGACATTTGGCTGTAATTGGCGGCAAGCATTAATCGCCAAATACACCAAAGGAAAGCAAAAAAAAAATCATTTAAATTTAATTAATGAATTAATATTTGAAAAAACTGTATTAACATCAAGTGTCATCCACTACAAGTTTAAAAAAATTTATTTGAACTTGATTGGATGGATAGAAAGTATTTTATTAACGATTGAAAATTTGAACAAGATATATAAATATATATATAGGGAGAGTGTGAGCTAATAGAAGGAATTGAAAAAGTTTGTACTTACCCAAAATATTTTAAATGGTAAATAACTAGGATCTACACCATAAGGCAAAGCTGTAATCCTGACCAATAGCTTTGAGGATGTTTGCACCCTTGCCAATCCAAACTAAACATAAATTCGATTATAAATTACCTTCATATAATGGAAATACAGTGAAATCTATAACACATAACTGTTAAAAAAAGATTTGAGAAAATAAGCCACGATGGCAAATGAGTAGGTTTATTTGCAATAACATTTCTAGACAGGAAAAAGAATTCTCTGAGCGTCACATACAAAAACTCTTACTTCTTCACTTGTAATTTACCACGGCTGTTGCCACATCTTGGGAGATAAAAGCATAACTTACAACAAGGAGTTACATACTTATATGGAGGCTACTTGGACATTGCAACAGCACACTTTTGGGTTTGGTTCTAACAATAACGATATTCTTTTCCCGGTCCCATGAGGGTTATGTACCACTTGTGGACAGAACAAGATGCAGATAGAGCAATTAAAATACCACGCTAAGGAGAATTTTGGCGATAATTTGTAAATATCTAAGAAACAATGCAGCAAAGTTCCAACGTAACAATGGTATGGAAGGATGGACAGAAAGCACTCAAAATCAAGTAAGATCACCAACAAGAAAGAACCTTACATTCATTTAGTAATATAAACTCTAAAAATTTATCTGAAGGAACATTGCATGTTTTGAATATGAGAGAATTGGGAGAAAATGTATGCAAAAATCGATGAAAGAATTGGGAGAAAATGTATGCAAAAATCGATGAAAGAATTTAAATTATTATTTCGGAACTTAAAAGAAAAAACAAAGACTTAAAAAGGTAATTAAAAGACATGAGTTTGATATCACAAAATTTGAATGACTTGCAAACCTCCGCAGACGGAAACCACAGGATCTATTTTTGAATTACTCGATATGAAGTTGTGTACATAAGTTGTATAATTTTCTATGGTTCTAATAAAACACAATAAATTAAAAAAAGGAGTTCCTTTGTATTTGTAACAAAAATATAAGAATAATATTTTACAACTTTATAAATTACAATGTTTTTAAAATTTAGAGAGTGTAAGTTCTTAAACTAATTAAATATTCCCATTCAGAAAGAATTCATTCAAAGAAACGTTTATTATGAACGACTGCAATAATTGCAAGATATAAAAATGTAGGTAGAATGCTGTATGGACAGGTAGTAGGGGAAAAGAAGGTGGTAAGCCGGAAGCATGACCTTGAGCAACTAAGGTCACGCCAGGGAGAGAGGTGTACGACGAAACTGGAAATGGGAGATCAATTTTGGACAGCGTAGGAGTTCAGATGGGACCCCGGAGGTGAAGGAGGTCTACGAGAAATGGGTGCGGAGAGGTCTGGTTCCACAGCAAACTACGAAGCGTTGCATAGCCTAAGTGTAATCATGGAGATCTAATAAACGTCTGATTGTATTTAGCACGTGTGGATTGATAACGTGTCTACGCAGCCTTATCTTTTGGTCCGTTAATAAAAGGGATAGAGATAGAATTCACGTACGGAGCGGTACGAACCGGACGATAATACGGTTCCGATGGGCAGAAAAGGGTCCTGCTGCAACTAGTAACGCGCACATCGCTTCGGGTGTCTCGACTTCCGATACATTCTCATAAACGATAACAACATAAGAGGCCCATACTCTTATAAAAATATCTTCTAATCACATATCACTAGCATCTGTAATGGAAAAAGATGTGATTCCGCCAATTGGAAAAAAGGGAGAACTCGCCAACGTTCATATCTGACATGATAAACCCTTCTAATCCATACAATTTCGGCATATTCGCAAATGACGTCCACAAATAGTAAGCCACCTCAATGAGTATAGTATAGGCAAATTTCGCTGCATAAGGCAAACATCTGCAATTATAACTAAAACTGTTTTTACAAAAGCTTATTCATTTACACTCAAACTGCTGATGTGGCACTGGAGGGCACAGGTATGATAACTATAGCAATATTTTTTGGAAGTTGTAAGGTAAGTGGATGCCCAGGAGTTAGCTGAAGGTATTGTTTCTTTAGGATTATAGAAATAAGATACAAAGTACCAGGGAAGAAATTTACATACAAAAGGTTAAACACTGGTAAAATAGTAAATGAAAAAGATCACCCAAGCTTTCGGATGCATCAGCAGCAGTCCTTCATCACATGTAATGACGTTGTGTACTTGCCCTTTTTATATAGATCATTAGGTGTCCAGTAGCATAGGTTTCTTATTGGTTCTCACTGGGTTTTTCCATTCTGCGGGACTACTCTGATGAAGGGTTTTCACAGAAATTTCAAGCAAATACATAGGTGTGTTACATGGTGAGAACACAATTGTGTTATATGGAAGGACCGGCAAGATTTCTGTAGTTCCTTAAGTTAGGTTAGGAAGTTCCATAGGAGAGACTTCAAAATACTTCAAATTGAAACGTTTTCCTTTCGTCCTGTTTACTATTGAAAAGCATTTTACTAGAATGCTTCCTTAGATCTTTGGGCCTCTATGCAACTGCCTGGAGGGGGAGTTAGGAAGGGTAGCCGTTGAAGATGGCAATGCAATCCCAATAGATAACCACCCAGGTTTGTCTAATGGCCATATTTTGGGCCAGTCCTGAGTACCTGGTCTGAAGTGTGTTATGTGGCAAGCAGATGAATGCATTAGATGTACAAAAATATGCTAAAAGTCACACAAATGTTATAATCCAGTTGTGTGGGTGTGCTGAATAAGGTATATAGTAACTATGTGAATATATTACATATTATTATACATTATGCTATACTATACATTACATTATGCCATATTATACATTACATTATGTGAATATAATATAGGTACTTAGAAATATGCTTAGTGGAAAGTGTATTGATGTGTTACATGCTAAGTAAATGAAAGGCATATATTCATGTAAGGACACTTCATTACGAGTACCTCATCGTATGTATCCCTCCATAGCCTTGAGCGTATTGAAAACGCCACATGCTCGTTCTTTTCCAGGTTTGTTATAGTACAGCGAATGCGAGTGCACAGAGTTGGTCCACAAGACTGAAAAGGAAACGCAGCAACTATAATTTTGTGATTTAAACAATATATAATATAAACCACATCATGACTGTTTAAACCATATGACATGTTTAAACCATACGTGCAAACTGATTCAAATTAATGAATAATTGACGTATATTTACAAGTTCTTCGGCAAATGAATCTTCATTTTCGTTATAATACCGTTCTTCACTTCCATCTGAAAGAAAATCATCCTCCCTCTTTACTCGGGCATAGATTCTATTCTGTTTTGCTTGTATCTCATTTAACAGACTATATTTTTTCATATCGCGTACACTTATGAAGTTTGCGCTGCGTGGCTTTCTTCGAACTTCCTGCAATGAAAATACTACATTGTGAAACGTTGAAATTACAAATGACTTAGACTTTATAGAAATATTTAAGCATGAAATATAATTTCAACAAGTAAAAGAAATATGTAAAATATTTTAAGATTTGTGACTTATTGTTGCTATTGAAAACTTACTTTTTAGAATGAATTTAACCTTTACTCTCAAAATGAAACATGTTTTTTTACATACAAATTTAAATAAATTTTTTTTTTTTTATGTTAGTTTTCGCAAAAAGAAATAATTATTAGATCTTAAATCTAAACACTATTGAGTTAATTTCAAACTTCTCTAAGTGAAAACAAAACTTTGAATTAAACTTCACCTTCAGGGGGAAATAACTTCACATTTGAGAAAAATTTAGCTATTTATAATAAGTAAGGAAGGTTTTTTCCAACCTTTCCAAGTTTAACACAAAATTTTTTGTTTTTCTCTGATTTTTACTGATGATTTCAAATTTCATGAAAATCCCAGTTTCTCTACGTATGAGGGAATCCCAAAGACAGATAAAATAGTAAAGAATATACAGTGGAACATGGTAAAGTGACCACCTCTTATAAGTGAGAATTGGTAGAAACTTAGTCACGCCTATACTGAAGTCTGTCGGTAGCAGTCCAATCCCAAAGGTGGTTACTTTAGAAGGGTTCTACTGTATTTAATAGTTAAAAATAATCATACATCTAAATGCAGTGGATTGACGTCTGGCACAAATTGACATCGTCCATTGCCTTGAACTTCTGGCTGCGCCATCATGTACAGCAAATTTTTCCTATCTAATGTATAACTTGGCCATAAAATATGAACTTCTGCTTCACGAATTGAGCTTGGTCCTTTATTTCTCACCTAAATATAAAATACACATTAAAGCAATATACAATACAGACCAAAGATGACTTATCGTTTCATTTATAAAAATGTGACTTAGACATATAATTATCAGTGAAGAGCAATGGACTTGATCACACAAATTGATTTTAGAACTAATTTTGAAATAAAAAAATTGGTTATTTTCATTTTACTCTATTAAGAAAAGAGCGACTGCTCTCAACGAACCGGTTGCCAAAACGGTTTGCAGCTTAGCAAACTGGATTTTAAAAATTTTGGTTGCTTGCCATTGCACATTACATGCGTCAGTATTGCCATTGCAGACAGTAATTTTTTAAAACTAGCTCAAACTAGAGCATTTTTATGTATAAGAGAAAAAGAGAGATTGCTCTGGCTTACTGGCTTGGAGTCGAACAAGGGTCTCTCTGTTAGATCCGGAATGCCTTAACTTCTAAGATACAAAGGCACTGGAACGATGTTCCTTTTCTCCGTATATAAGGTTTTGCAGGATATTATTACCCTTCTCAGGCATAACGCAATTGCCAAATGGTCAACACACAAAGCTACTAGGACAGGTTCTTTGTTAGCTTTTTTATGGGGAATTTTTACAGAGTAATTTTTTGGACAACCATGTGATTAAGCTCAAATTAGAGCTTTATAATGTATAAGAAAAAAAAGCTCTATTATGACAATCATTTGGCAATTGTGTTATCACTGCGAAGGGTAAATATATCTTATATCCTTATATATTGAGAAAGAGAGCGTTGTTCCAGTTCTCGTTGGTCTAGCAGTAAAAGCACTCTGGGCTCAATGAAGGGATCCCAGGTCAACTCCAGGCCGGGGGAAGATGGCTCTTTTTTTTTTTCCTATACAAAATAAGTTCAAGCTTGAGCTGCTTATATGTGGGTATCGAAATTACTAAGTAGAAAAAGTTCTGGTTTCAGTGGGTGTCGAAAAAATTACTATCTGTAAAAATTCCCTATGAAAAAACTGCCTCGGTGCCTTTGTGTGTTGACCATGTTGCAATTGTGTTATCCCTAAGAAGGGTAATAATATCTTCAAAAATATATATAGTCATTAGACATCTAATTACCATAATTACGGTCATTTCTTTCCTTGTTTCTATTTGTATATTCTATGTGCCAAGACTGAGTTATGATGTCTGGGAAGGAACAGACTTCTGAAGTATATACAATTCTGAAGTATATATAATTCTGAAGTATGTATATATATGCACACAACTAAACTATTAGGAGTAACAACAGATTTTACCATACCGTCAATAAAACTGCTTTGACGGAGACCTGGCATACCTATTATTATAAAAAACTGGCATCCCTTTATCTACATATTTTCTTTCAGTCTTTGTGAAATGATCGATCTTAAAGCATAGTGCTCTGCAAAATCAGTAAAATTGTAAATCGTCCAAATAAAATAAATGGCTACAGCCTCATCAAGAACTAAATAAGACTATAAAGTAAATTATAAATTAGATTACTTTATAACTATTGGGGATTTGTGACAACAGATAGTGCCACAAGTTTTTGGCCATAAAAGATCTCTCACCCCCTACTCTCCAAAATGTTGGCACGTTCTTGTCACTGAGCCACTAAAGTACTGTAGTTGTATGTCCAATCACGTTCTCCACATGTTTGCTTGCTTGCTTTTTTGTTTTACAGCTCAAAGACTACAGCGGTCACGCTGTGCCGGATCGGCATGTTTGATTAGTGAGAGAGATCAGGGGCGAAAAGAGCTCCATGCTTCTTGGGGCCCCGAGAAGTGCAATTTCGAAATTTTTAATTTTTGTAATATTAAAAATTTCCCCAAAAATATTTTTGCTTCGGCTCTCGTGCCATTTAGTGGTCGTACAGTATTCCTTTTCTTGTTTTGTTTTCTTACTCGTATATGTATGGACCCTAGATTATCTAAGGATGGCCCTGCAGGGGAGACTGGTGGCCAGAGAAGCACTTAAGTAGCTTGCAAGATATGTTAACTGATGTGTGGTGTGTGTGTGTGTGGTCCAGCATTATCCTGCTGGTAAATGGCATTGGGCATCTCCCCTGAAAGAAGAAGGGTAGTGTGTAGAACGGTTGCAGCACGTCATCCACGTATCATTAGGCTGTCACAGTGCCCTCAATATGGGCCAGAGGTGACCTGTTATCATAGACGATTGTGCTCCAAACCATGATGGGGTTGTCGCAAGGTGTGCCATTCCACAGATGTAGCCGGGTTGCATTTGTCACCATATTGGCACCAGACGTACATGGTGATTGTTGTTGCTCAAATAGAAGCATGACTCGTCTGAGAACATGATCCTACGCCATTCTGCTTTCTACGTGGCCCTATTTCTACACCATTGCAAATGGAGGAGTCTGTGCTGTTGGGTCAATAGCAGCCTTCTTAATGGGCGCCATGAGTGCAAGCCATTGGCAACCAATTGGTTGATAATGATCCTGGTCGATATGGGAGAATCAAGAGTGCACATGCTGCAAAAGTATGACATAAGTGGCCTATGGAGCTACCAATGCTTGCTGGTGGTTACATCAGCCCATGCGTGCTGACATCGCTCTGGCCGTACAAGCACCGCTTAAACGTACCACATTTCCTTGTTCGAACCATCTTCATCACAGCCATGGACACATATAGGTGCCCGTCCACTGTGATTTTATGTATGGACCAACCTGCCATTCTGAGTATGGTCACCATTCTCCTCGTGTAATCACCTGTCTGCTAGAACTGCCTCGGATGGCAGTGGCCCGACTTTCTCTGCTACTACATGTTTTCTCTGAGACACATACACACACAAAAAAAGACTTCATTGGCAGACAGAATGGCACAACTACTGCTGATTCCTTCTCGTATATCGCATTGAGCGTGCACGAGACAGCTGCACATTTTGCATCATATACCTAACTCGGTGATGAATTAGGTCTACCCTGCAATTTGCATAATTTTCTGCCCACTCCTTCTTGGTGTTGCATTTTCACTATCATGTTATGTAAATTGATTTGATAGCTTACTTGATATATATGGGTGACTTCAGGACCAACATCTGTTTCTTTAACTTTCTTGTATGGCAATTCCTCAGATTTGTTATAGGTTACAGGCTCAGGTTGACATTTACTAGAAAAGATAAAAAAAATGCAATGTAATAGAAGAAAAACACACAAATGAAAATAAATGTATAAATGAACTAAATGCATCGACAATTCAAATTGATATGTTACTTATGAAACACAGGTGGGTCCATAGACGGATGTTGTGGTGGAGGAATGTAAAATGCAGTAAGACCCACTCATAACAAGCATGCATTTAGCGAGTGTCCTGATATAGCAAAGAAAACATGGATTTTGTTTGACATAATGATTAAGCGTAATACAATTTAACCACTTTTAGTCAACAAATCTTTTTTGAACCCCGAATTTAACGAGCAATTTAAAAAATAAAATAAGCAATCAAACTTTTTGTAAAAATTCCTTCGTTATATGCAGTTGGTCGTTATAAAAGGCGCTCGTTATAACCGATTTTCACCACATTTTTATGGATTTGGGGGAATTTTCCTAATACCCTCCCCACGTATCCACCACCACATGAAATCAAAATAGAAATTTAATTATAGATTCTTGCTCATAATTTCCAGGGATAAGTTTTTGCAAAGGGAGAAAAAATTATGCAAAATTGGAGGAAGAGGAGAACTGAAGGTCATACACTATACCTATTAAGTATCAGGTAAAAAATCATCATAGTAATTTAGTCTGTGTGCATATGAATATAAATTAGCAATGACGTCTTTTTTAGTTCAAGCAAACATAATGAAACAAACTTTCTTATACTTAAAACCGGAGAATTTCCGAGAACGCCCATCTCTTCAAGAATACATAATGAGGAGGATAAATTACTTCGTAGCTCATTAGGAAAGAGCACTTGGCTGGTAAGCAAGAGATTCTGGGTTCAGCCCCCACTAGGCACGGAGAAAGCATCCTTTTCTTTGTTAATAATTTACCATCTAATATTATCACATCATTGGCAATAATGAGACTTGTTGTTGAGACTTTAATAAATAGGTAATGAGGAGTTTACTACAAATGCTTTTTTAGGTACAGCAGATTACATTGATGACTATACATTTACTGCACTAAATGTTTTATGGCAAAAATTTAATACACACGGATACTGCAAAATGAAGTAAATAACTATAGACTGCTTTTTGAGCAACTCCAAACGAAGCTGATTTTGGAAGTGATTACTAAAGTAAGTGCTTTTCCATCATCTTTTTTGTTTTTAAGTCAGGTGTTCCTAACATCAGGTCACGACCCCAATCACGATGGTGGATGGTTGACGCAGGGCCAAGAGGGGTTTATGGATAGCCCGATAATTATTATTCAAAAAGGTTTTTTAAGACTGATTATGGAGGGAAAAATATTTCTTAAAATTTAAAGATGTATTAAAAATATTTTAAATATTGCCTAAAATTATTCACAACACATTAACAGTAAAAAATTGCAGTCAGAGTCCACGTCAAGAACATGATTCATCTGATAAATAAGTGAAAACACAATTTAGGCGTGTTCAATCACCGCATTCATATAGGTGTGTCACTTATGTACATGGATGCCCATATATGGGGGCAGGGAGCCGTTAAAAAATTTGATTTGCCCGATTCGGCTATGCATTTACGTTAACAAATTTTATAGTCACATTTTAAAATAGGTACTTTTCAGTTCATTACTGTCAAGCAGTATTAATTATTTTTGTAGTATTTGATCATCTTGTATAACCACCAAAATATTTGACAACCTTAAGAAGGAGGTGATTTTTCTCAGCCCCCTGCCCCCTGCCCCCTAGAAATACTCATATGGGCACCCATGTTCACGTATTGAATAAACATTGATATACAGCAATTAAAATACCACTTACATGATTGGAACACTTATATTCTGGAGAAAAAAAAAAATCGATGTTCCCACACAAGACTAGGGTCGCCAGTTACATATAAATCATTATTTAGGGACACAGCAATAAAAGGTTGGAACGGCTGTTTTAATCTTATCATACTGAAATGCAAGTGGGAATAATATTTATAATAAGACACAATGTTATAAGCATAGGTAAGCTTTACCTAAGCTTGTAACGTTGTGTCTTATTATAAATCTTATCTGCGTAGTGCTGTCAATTTATTTTGCATAGTAATAACATATTGTTCATTAAATTTTAAGTAGATTCAAAGCTGAATATTTCTCTATGTATGCTGCAATCACATATATTACTTATATAGACTTTATTTTGAGGTTTCAGAATTTTAAATTCTATAAACAACTTTAGCGAGTGAATGGATATAGGCAGCACCTTCATTGATCTCAGGCAGTTATATGTGGGGTCCTACTGCACACGCATATATATACATATATGTATATGGCACAATGTGACTTCAAAAGTGGGTCATTTCCAAATCTTCATGCCCACTTTGAACAAAAAATGTCACAATTTGAATATATATGTATCTCATCATGATGGTGATAACGATGATATACACATGAGTTTGATAATTTTGCACATTTTACAGGCATTGATGTAACTACATGTGAAGTTTGGGGGCAAAAGGCATGCCATTCCTCATAGCTAAGCCAATGTTGAGAGGAGGCAAAGGGAAGTTTTGGCACGTATTATAATTGCCTCTCTCAAACATAGAACCACCCTTCATATTTAACCAAAACAATTTAAAATGTGTTAATATAATATACATTTTAAAACTACGAGCAAGAAGCAAAAATAACGAATCTAAGTTTAGTATATGCCAAAATTTTATATTTTTATTCACTATAATAATTTTACATTAAAATTATGTTTCACTTTAATATACTTATGTGGAAGTTCTATAAAATTAATATTAATCAAACATTTCAATATTTCGTTTAGTAATTTCTAATGTCACTTACCCATGCACTGCCACTGTTACTTCAACTCGAACAGGAAGTTGAATAATTTCTTCATTGTTATATAATGTATCTTCTAATTCACTGTTTGTACTGAAATGGGAAATAATTTATGTAAAGTAAGCACATTAAATAAAAATTAATTTAAATAAAAAATAACATAAAATAAAAGGAAGTTAAATGAGGGGGTGGGGAGGAGGAGAAAGAATTCAAAGTTCATTAAGAGAATACACGAATACCGTTTTTACAAAAAAAGATTGAAAATAAAATCAATAGCTTTAAAAGGAAATTAAAATACTCGCTGTCTTCACACACTTTAAATATACATTTGTAATTTGTTTATTGCTTGGTTAATGTTTTGACAGCATAAAGCGTTGTAATGTGAAGGGGTCCATGAACGTGTCAGGTAGCATAAATGTTGCCTTTAACCATGGTATCCCCAGCTGATTACAAAATATGTACAAAAACTAGTGTTCAATTAGTAGCTGTAAATTTTTGTTATAATGTTTGTACTGCATTTTTCATCGCATTTTTAAAGTCATTGTGTTGCATTTTTAGAATTTTTTTAATCAACCGGAAAAAAAAAAAAAAAAAAAATAAAATTTATACTTTTGATATCGTAATTGCTATTTTTTTTTTAATGGTAGTTAAATATTTATTCTCTTAAGAAAGGTTTTCTTAAAGAAACGTTTCTATCTTCATGAATATACATGTCTATTTTACAAAAATGCACACTGGCATTAAGCATAGCTGGTTAAATATTTTCTGAAAGTTACAAATAATTTCCAGCTTTTTATGATACAGGGTGATCAAATATATTTTTTCACTTTGTCAATATGTGGGTGGTCCCCTAAATGCACAAGTCACCGAAACTTTATTGGAAAGTGTGCATTCAAGCACCTTCTATATACCTCCAAAGTTAGAGAACAATTGGCCGAGTAGTTTTTTAGAAATTCGAAAAAAAAAAAAAAATCCAAAGTGTCTGGATACTTTTGGGCATATAGTGTATATAATCCCAACTTCTATTATCTAGGGAATCCATCCTGGAACAAGGGACAACAGAAAATCTGCTTGTGCTCTACAGCAGCATTCCAACTCACATCGGAGAAGAAAAAATCCCTGACTTCGCCATTTTTTCCCTGACTCTACAGAAAAAATTCCCTGGCCAGTCACAAACAACCTTCAGCTGAATTTCGGTGGTAGGAAAAATGGCTTCACATTCGTGGAAGATTTAGCTATTAAAAACAGAAGATTTTTTTCTGATTTCACCAGGTTTGACCAAAAAAAAAAACTTCATTTTTTCCTAACCTTTAAGGAAGACTTTAAATTCACTAACAATTCCAGGTGTATGGGAAAAGTGGTACAGACTGTCAGGTTTATTAATCTGGGATTTCCATAATGTATAAAAATGCATAGTGTTCATGATAACACAGAGGTAATGTGTTCGTATGACTGCCCTTAATCTATGTTTGATTTCAATTATAGCATAGAATGTGAGTTATCCTTTCGGCAATTTTAGTCTGTAGTTTGGTTCCTGAGGCAACAGAAATTCGGATTCCTTGGAAAACTGTAGGTTATGGTCGGGGCCTATCGGGGAGGGGCAGAAGGGGCTGCTGCCCTGCCCCCACCATATTAGGGGCCTCAACTTTGTGACTCAATATATGTTAAACGTGTATTTTAATGAAGGGCCTCTAAAATATTAATTGCCCCGGGTTTCACATTTTTTCTGAAAGGCCCTGGTGTAGTATGACATTAGCTGCTGCAATAAAAGATCTAAGGGGGGTGATCGCCCCCACCCCCCTTGTGTCAGGATTACATCATGGAAAATGAAAAAGCACCAGACACTTGGCTAAAGATAGGAATCAGAACAAACCGCACCCCACCGTGAGAAATTCGTGGACTTTCCATTGACCTGCTGTTGGCTGAAAAAAAAGTTGCTTCTATGTGGAGGCAAATTCTCTTAATATATTTCAGATATTGTCTATAACCAATATGTACTATTTACTATATAATTACCTGTTTGCAACTAATGTGAATGCCAAGTCTGTAATTGAAGAAACCACCTTAGATGGAGCCAATAAGATCTTGAAATTCAACTAAAAAAAAATATATATATAACTATATATTATAAACAAAGTAATTTGTCAGTTGGTTGTATTTTTATGGGGCCTAAATAATTCATTAAAAGCAATTTTCATTTTACATCTTTATACATCGAGGGATAAGGACATTTTATTGAATTCTTTTCATCTGCATGTCAAATTCCTTGCCATTGGCTATTTATACATCAAAAAACAAATTGAAGCAAAAAATAAATAAGGGTAATATATGAGAAGATAAATTGAAATTTTGGAAGGTAATTCCATTGGTGCAACTATAGAGTGCTAGGATGGCTTAACTCTGAGCTAAAATGTAGCAAACACCAGAAAAACAAACAATTAAAAGTGACTGCCATGTTTCTGGCATTGGTGATGGGGCTATAATTTTCCCCAACCAACGTAAAAGAAAATCTATGCTCTATAATTCTGATACTAATACTTATAACGATTTTAGATTCATTGCATTAGGCATGCCCGTATCCAAAGGGTGGGATCTTGGGGACCGGTCTCCTCCTCGAAACTTTCATAGGACTTCGCTACGAACTTGCATGCTGTGATTGTATCGATACATACTGTAAAAATTTTCGAACCCCCTCAAAATTAAATCACGGCTACGGCCTTGGTATTAGACACACATTTTATTTCTATCTACCAAGTTAGATTTGACACCAACTAAATTGAGAGAGGCACCATTTTTGGATATATCTATTACCTTATAACTTTTCTTTGGTTATATCAAAATCAACTTTCCAGTAGTAACAACGAAATCTTTCACTTACTGTTGTATTTGCTGGAAGGGGGTTACCGATGTCACAGGTGAGTTCATTGACGCCGGTTACTTCCGGTTGAGCTCCACCGCAGCTGACGGGAAATTCCTGTATTTTAGAAACACATTTAAGTGGCAATATGTTTAACATAATGAAACTTACTCTGGTGCACAGTTTATTAAGAAAAAAATTTTAAAGCTAAAAAACAAAAACACACACATACAATATTTTCAGAATAATGTGAAGCTGCCAGAATATAGAATTGAATCAGTTCCACAAAAGCAGTTAGAGTAGAAAATGTTATACAATAAGTACATGTATAAATACTTATAGTTATGATATATATGTTCCTGCTTCAATGTAACATTGTAACAATTCACAATTAACTTCATATTTATATATACAATATTGCATACATATACACAGTCGAATTGCATTAATGTGACTAAAAGCTAATATTGAAAGAAACCACTGCATGAAGCACAGACAACAGATGTGCTGGGAGTGATTCAATAAAGTACTGGTTGTCATAGGAATCTTGAGTTATATTAACCGCAGTGAATCTAACAGCTGCTGAAGGGTGCGTGAAGGAGTGAAGTAGAGTGAACAAGACAACCAAGATGATCTAACAGATTCACGATTGGGCTTGAGTTTGGGGAATTATGAGGGCGGGAAAGTACCTGGAAGTTTTGATCATGCATTTTGAACCACCGTCTGACAACTCTAGCCATGTGATAGAGCACACTGCCTTGATAGAAGATCTCATTCATCCTAATGAAGACTATCAGCATGTATGGGTGCACATGATCTGCCAGGATGTATGCATAACTCAATAGGTCACGAAAGCCTTCTACAGCTGTGAGTGGACCCAGACAATGCCAGTGGACCATAACAAACACTGCCGCCACCAGCTTATGTTCTTCCATCAAGGGCCGCAGAACGTTTATTCTCTGATGTTTTTCACCTAACATGACAATGTCCATCAATTTCAATGAAGCAGGAAATGCAATTCACCGGTCAAGGGAACCCTTTGCTAATTAGCGGGGGTATAATTTTGACACTGTCATGCAAATTCAAGATTTTTTTCTCATATATCTTTATAAGCATAGGTATAACAACAATCCGTCAGCTTCGGAGACTCATACAAAGCAGGGTTGCCTGAACGGCCATTTTAGATACTTTACGTTCGAGAACCTTTCTCCCAGGAGCTCCTCCATGCTCCGGAAATTTCATTTCAAGGTCATATTCAAGCTGGTTAATAAACTTGGTGTTTTTTAGCTTAAAGACCAGATTCCAGACCATAACATTTGTGGTATTTATAAAATCGATTGCGAATGCGGATTGCCCTATATTGGTCAAACACGGAGAGAACTTAAATTCAGACTTCAATAGCACCAATTTTACGTACAAAAACAACAATTTGATAAATCGGCCATTGCAAAATACTCATGGAAATACGACCATCGTTTCTGTTTTGCCGATGCAAAAATAATTGAAAAAGTCCGTTCACCCTCAGATCTCAATTTTTTCGAGGCTTATCACATCTTCCATAATTCTGGTACAACAGTCAACGAGGCGTGGGAGAACAATTATTTTCCCACTTGCTACAAACGGCTCTTCAATCTATACAATAATGTTTGCCACCCACGTATATTTAGCTCAAACTAGAGCTTTATTGTTTTTGGAGAAAAAGAGGCGCCGTCCTCATCCTGGATTCGAACCAGGGTCCCCGCGTTGAGCCCGCGGTGTCTTGACCTACTAGACGAATGAGGACAAGAACAAACGCATTTTTCTCCGTATATGAGGATGTAAGATATTATTACCCTTCACAGGGATAACACAATTGCCAAATAATGGTCAACACAGAAAAGCCTCCGGGGCAAGATTTTTGTGAGTTTATCGTGGGGGAATTTATTATACAATAATTTTTGCCACCCACGTATTAATTAGCTCAAACTAGAGCTTATTGATTTTGGAGAAAAAAAAAGGCGGCATCCTCATCTGGGATTCGAAACAGGGTCCCCACGTTGAAGGCGACTCTATGAAGGGTAATAATATCTTACATCTCTTCAATCTATCGTAAATATTGTTCTTTCCCCCCCCCCACCCCAACCCGTTCTATTTCACACTCGGCGTAACAGATAGCGGCACAGGTCTGCCACACTTGGGAATACTTTTTTCGTTTCTGATTTAGTGGCAATGAATCAGTTTGGACAAATTTCTGATAAAGGGGGGACGTTATTTTCCACCGAAACAATTGTAAAATGTTGTTCCAACTCACAACGTTTGTGTGTATTTTGTTTTAAAATATTTTATTGCACAGTGCATTGCTCATCTTTTCACACAAATAATTTCATCTTAGTAACTGATGAAAAGGATATTTAATTACCAGTTTGCTTTGGTCGATATTGACATAACTAACGTCTAAAGGCATAGAAACATAAAGCATAGCCTCAAATGCATCTTCCTTTGCGTTATGAATAACAACATTGAGCTTCAGTTGTTTTGAACTTCCAATCGAATATTGGTCCATATTCCTAGTCAAAATAAAAAAAGGCAATGACATTAATTTAGAGTTTCTATTATTAATACAAATATTACTAATTTGTTTAACTTACAAGAATATTCAGTTGTCTTAATGTTAAATAACACTTTTTGCACAGACAAGTCTTCAGAAGAGTGCAATAAGCAAAGAACGGAATATTTATTTTTGTCATTTTAACATAGGTTTTGACCCTCCCAAAACTAGATGCCTTCTTTTTATTAAAAAAAAAACAAAACCCTAACAATTTTAATCTCAGTATAAATAATATAATGATTTCAATCTCACAAAATATAAACTTCAAACCAACCTTAAATGGGATTTTCACATTAACAATATCTGTAACAAAATTAGTAGAATTATTGGGGTGATTCAAAATGTGAGCTACTGCTTACCCCCCAGTCTCAATTCTTTTTGAACTACACTGGTTTGTGAAGTTTTTTTGTTTTTTTTTTAACTATTGCCTTCTAATCCTGGGAAACACTTCCACATCTAATCTCTCAAGACTTACTTGACCTCAAAACGGATACCTCTGCCTCCTAAATTATCAAACTCTTCTTTTCAGAACTATTGAAAAAGCTTACGACTACAGGATACTATTAATCGAAAAAATCGTTTACGTACAAAACTTCCATCTTCATATTTAACATCATCTGAGCTCATTTCATCATGCTTTCCCGATCATACCCACTTTTATGGTGTCTACACAAATTCTATTTCAAACTTCCCTGACTTTTCCAGGTTTCCAGACCAAATCTTAATCGATTTCCTGTCGCTAATTACAGTAAACAACACACAATGCGCCCGCGAAAATTTGCCCAATCAAAGCAAGTTTCAAGACCATAAAAATCCATTAATGCATTACCCAAAGCCATTTATAACTCAATTATAGTGAATTTACAAATTCAAAAGCTGTATTAAAAAGTGTATTTCTTTACACTAAAAACTTGCACTAATTAAATATTTACAATAACATATCCATTCGGCCCTTCTTGAGTTCATTATAAAAGAGTTTAACTATATAATCGCAAAGCTGATGCTTCATCTTCTATTTCATTTAAAATGTGTATGACTGTATATAAGGCAAAGGAGATTGGTATAATAAAAATTCCTTACAGATTGGATAATTTAGCTAAAAACACTTTTTGTTTTTCAAGTTTTAGTTATATATTTGGCAAACATTTTCTCCTGAGAAATATATAGGCTTAATAATTTTATATAAATTATATTAGTTTTGGTGCAAAATGGTAACTTTTGGAAGAAGTTTAGTCAAAAGTACAAGTTTTTCAAAATTTTCAGTATGCAATGTGGTATGAAAAGCACAGTTCAGGAAAATTATTTTAATAAGTTATTTATTATAACAATGAATTTCAAATTTCCCTGACTTGGGCCTTTGTATTTCAAATTTCCCTGACTTTTCCAGATGAGCCTGTACTTTGCAAGAAATCTTAACGATTTAATACCAGAGTATTCACAAACAAAACTTGGAGTCTCTTGCATATGTTGCTTTGGCCCTAGGAAGGGGCGGACTGGGCAATACAAAAAAACATCTGCAGACATCTATTGGGCAGAGAATTATGATACCACTACTTTTTCTCAATTTATACATTTCATAACATTACTAATCAACCAGCTTTTTTTTTTTTCTTATTATATATTTGCTGATTTATTACTTCCACTAATTATATCCAATTCTAATCAGAAGGGGTTTGTCAGACCCCAAAGTCTTTACCCTTTACTACCTAGAAGGATTAACCTAATAAATTATTATGATGTCATGTAAAACAGTTGAATCCGTCTAAACAAAATATGATTTGATCCTTTACTTGCTTGCTTTTCATTACCTAATGAAGACTGGAGCTGACAAGTTGAAATGTCAGGGTCCGAACAGGCAAATACTTTGGTAGCATCATGGATATCTACTTTTTGTGACAGAAGCATTTCTTCTGTGTATTCTTTTACAAATGTCACTTAACACATGTTGTGTTTAAAGAATTAGATGGAGTAGACTTTCGCTACTTTAGGGTGGGGATATGTTGATAACCATTTATGCTCAATTTCTTTTACACATTTGATTAGCTTTTTAACACCCTCTTTCCAGTGTTGCCACCAATTGTCCTTCATTTCTGCTCTCAGCCGAAATAAATACTGACAAAATAATAAACATATCTAAGAACATTAGCTTATCCCAGTTTTCATCATGGAAGTTAGTCGTGTATCATTTAGGTTAACCCAAAAATGAAACAGCTTTTGTATCAACCAATTTCAAAACCACTCAGGTATCAATTGAATATTGAATTACAAAACTACTGAAGTATCAATTGAATACTGAATTACAAAATCACTTGAGTATTATGTCATGAATTATGAAATCATTCATATGTTAATTAAAAATCATTAAAGCAAACTGCCATTACTTACGCAGCTGCAATCAACTGTAAATCAGGAATACATATGTCATCATCACCGCAGTTCTTTCTTATATTTAACTACAGATTAAAAGAATAAATTTATTCCATTATTTAGCAAATGCGACAGCAGTAATCATAATTTTGCATTAGAATATTACAACATCCAAGAAGAGCTAAGGTTCTCGAAATATAATAAAAATTATACCCCTATATCCAGGATTACAAGTTGAATTATGAGCTACAAATACTCGAATACCAATCTGTGTGTAAGTTGATTATGCAGTATTGATAGTAAATTACTTTTAACGAGTGTGTAATTACCAGTTTAACACTCTTTTCAGTAAAATTACCTTTCTGAGAGAAATAAAATCTTAGTTAAGTTTTAAATACAGTACAAAGCTGGTAAATGGTCACGTCTAAACCAGGTGTCTCCAAACTACGACCCACGGGCCAACAATGGCCCGCAAGAACCACCAATCGGGCCAACACATGCCCGGTATCTAGTTCGCAATAGTTTATTTTGATTACATTGTAAAATTTACAATGTAAGTAAATCATACAAAATAATAATCAGATGTTTTTATTTAACGACCAATTAAGAAACGCAATAATTGACATACATAATGAAATTGAACATTTTAAATGTAATTAATGACATGGGATTTATCCTAAAAACTTAAAATAAGTGACAAACATAGGTAATTCACATAATGAAATTAAACATTGTAATCATGATTAATGAGATTTATGTTGTTGTAACTTTTCACTGACAACTGTTGGCAGTTGTGGAAAAAAACATTTACTATACTTTAAGTCTTAAAGTATTGTAAATGTTTTTTTGTTTCCATACATATTTGTACATATACATATATTTTTCCATACATACATTTATGTACATATATTCAGTTCCAGCGGCGGATCCACAAATTTTTTTGGGGGGGCGGGGCAAACCAATATAGAGATCTGAAAAAAAAGGCAACAAAAGCGAATCTAGTGGGGATCACCCGCTGGATCCGCTTTTGTTCAGTCCCCATATTACCGGTACAGTATTACCCGCGAGTAACAGGAATAAGCAAAATTGGTCCTTGAAATGAAAAAGTTTGAAGACCCATGGTCTAAACAATGGTAACCTCTGAAGGTCGGCCGGACATTAATGGAACCGAAAACATTCTATAAAATTAACATTAGAGAGAACCTTAGAACACCAAATTCAGAACAAAGGTCGATTGCAGAATCCTACAGGTGACCGTTATTCAAAGGTTTTATTATTGCTGAAAATAGTATTCAAAGCACTGGCAGATCCAGGGGAAGGGGGTACAAGGAGACAATCGCCTACACCTTCAGCCGGAATTACATCATGGAAAATGGAAAGTACCGGATACTTGGCTAAAAATAGGAATCGGAACACCCCTTGGAAGATTTCTGAATCCACACTTGATTCAAAGCACCATATTTTTTACAAAAATGAATTGTTTTAATTTTTTTTTTAAATTGAAGAAAGAAAAATATATCAAGCAGTTGCTAATACCATTTTTGATGCATAAGTGGGAACATTACGATTCAGCACAGGTTTTAGAACATAACGATAGGGCTCCAGATCAACCAACTCATAAGAAGCTTTTATTGTGAGTGGTGTCAACTTGTCACGTATTCCATTCTGAAAGAGAAGAGGATGCAATAGAATTATTAACAATGTTCCAATATTATTTTAAACAAATTGGTTAATAAACGAGCATATATTAGATGGTTAAGTTTGAGTTTTGCAGTATAATGTTAGAAAGAGTCATGCTCCTCCAAGACCTACAGTTTTATGCATTAATTTGAATCTCTTATGATTTAGGGAAGCCCCAAACTACAGCGAGTAAGTAGCTAGTCGGCAAACACATGGTTAAAGGCAGCTTAAATTTGCCATAAACTTAACGTTAGAAGTAAAAATATAAGATAGACAATAAGTAATGGCAACAAAATCATTTGTAAAGCTGGAAGTATAAAACATGAAAATTTTACGACTTTAAAACGTCTTTTAATTAATATTTATGTTCCCAAAAAGCTTGTTTTATGATGGAAATGCAATTTAAACTTATATTTATTTTCAAAAGAAACTTGAAATTCTGGCTATATTTATCTCTATGTATTAAAATCCAGTGCCTTTGGCTTAACTGCATGTTAAGTAAATTCTGACATGCAGCTTAACTGCATGTTAAATAATTTATCATATGCAGCTTAACTGCATATCAAGAAAGCAGCAAACATCAAGAAGGTGTTCTCGGATCAGATAGCAAAGATACCACAGATATAAGAGTAAGTCTTATAAATATCATATAAGATAAAATTTAGATAGCAAGTTGGATGAATATGGCCTATGCATAGAAAAAAATTTCTTTTTTTTTTTTATTTGCAAAAAATTTGCGAAATCTTATTTTATCGGCTATAAGATAATATTGAATAATATAAAAATCAATCTGAATATGCATATACTTCCCCCTCCTCCCGATATATATTTCTCTCACCTTAATATAGATATCACTGCTGTTACAATATCTGACGTTTTTTCGCAACCTTATAATACTCTGCACCTGCGACGAATTGTGAGCCATGAACTTAGCTCTGGAATTTTCTTGGTCGGCATCCAGAGTGAAGTTGAAGGCTATATCTATAACATAAATATAAATACAACTTATAAAATACAATCTTATTTCATTCAATCCTAGCAATTGTGATAAAACCTCTTTTACATTTCTAATTAAACCATGATTGAAATTTGTAATTGCTATAATCAATGAATTAATGGAATGACATTAAATGCATTGTTATAAATAATATTCAGCAATTTATATTTACCTAACTCAGAGGCAACACCCAATCCATTGTAAGATAAGCACAATATAACTTTTACACTGAAATAAAATAGGGATACTTTAAAATAGGCAAATATTAATATATAATTAAAAACACAATTAAGAGCTAAGAAATAGCTTTGAAAACCAAAAATTACTTGGAGTTGAGAATTTACGTTCTTTAATAGATGTTTTAAACGAAACTGAGAGCAGTAGTGGTAAGTGAGGACAAAGGTCTAAAGGATGTTTATCAAAATTGGAGAAAAATTAGTTTAAAATTTGCAGTTTATGCTATAATCTGAAGATGGCGGTGGGGGGTCCATTTTTGCTTAAATCCTCATTTGTTTGTGAAGAAGCAATGTTTTACGGATTGCATAAATTCTCATACAAAAGAATATAGTAACAGACAGGGGCTTGCCATAGCTAGTAAAATTTTGACACTGGTCCAACATATAAGGAAGGATTCTGAAACGTTTCAAGAATTACTGTTTCCTTTATCAAATGAAGTCTGGCTTTGTTTGATAAAGAGAATAAGAACTACCGTTGTTTCCTTTATTAAATGAAGTCTGGCTTCACTTGATAAAGAGAATAGTAGTTCTTGAAATGCTGTAGAATCTTTTCTTATATACTGGACAAGTGATGAAACTTTACTAGGTATAAATTCTTATTTGATTTTTCCTTATTTCACGTGAATTGTTTGAAGATAGTGACATATCTGAAGTTATTCAATGCACTTTTTCATACATGCACTTTTTCAATTCCCAGTTCAAATGCTTGTTATCCCCTAAACCTCCCAAGTAGTGGACACGTCCTCAAGTTCTAATGTGTCCTCTATTTGTAGGTTTCACAATGTAAGTGAACTGTGAAAAATGCCCTTGAATTAGTTATTGGAAATTGATTTGCCGTTTTACGGCTCAAAGACTACAGTGGTCATGCTGCGCCGGGACCTACTGTTTTCCGAGGAATCCGAACGCCTGGACCTACAATTTTCCGAGGAATCCAAACCTCTTGGACCTGCAGTTTTCCGAGGAATCCAAACCTCTTAAGGCCTAGGGAACCAAACCCCGGACCAAAGTGTGCAGTGCGATCTTTATGAGATCTCTGAGTAAGCGTTCTTTGCACAACTGGGAGTCGAACCCGGGTTAAGGTGCACTAGATCAACACGTTACCATGCTGTGCCACCACAGGGCCCATTGGAAATTGAAGAATACTAGTAGGTCTGAATACATATTTGGGAAGTTACGAGTTCTGCATACTTTTTGCACTTATGTATAAAACTTAATGCAAATTAGGAATTAAATTTTTAAGAAATATGCACATTAGGTCCTCAATATATAACATTACACAAAAAGATGATCGATTCACTGCGCAACGATTTATTAAAATCAAAATTAACACAAATACAGTTCGTTATGAGCTGGCACAAAGTTTTTACAGTTGTTTCGATATAGAAACATCCCATTTTTGCCAGGAAATCTGGTGAAACAATTGTAAAAACTTTGTACCAGTCCACAATGAACTGTGTGTGAATTTTGATTTTAATACATAACATCATATCTAAGCAACATGTTGATATCCTGTGAAATGAGTAGATAAACATACTGACCAGGTAACCTTAGTTTTGTCCTTCAATGTACATTCTTTTTCGTCCAGACTAATAATATCTTTGCTCAATTTCATGTGAGACGTGATATTGACAACCGGTCGAGATCTGGAAGAAACATGATTTAATCTTAGATTGCATATGAGTAAAAATATTTTGATATTAACGAAAGTCCAAAAATTAGCTATTTACAGTAATTAAAATGATTTACAGTTTCTTTCAATGCTATTGAAAATGAAACAATGCATAAAGTTTAAAGAGATTTAAAAGCAGTTTTATAAAATTTCTTTTTCATTAAAGTCTAATTTTTTTTTAATGATCCTTAACTCAAATCTTAATTTTTAATTAAAGTATGTATTTATTACCTCATGAAAATAGCTTTGTCTGATTCATAAGCTCCAATGACCATATCTAGAAAAAATGAGAATTACATTACCACAGTACAATGATCTTGAAATTAACTAGTTTGTAATATTAACACGTAATAAATAATTACTTCACTAATTAAATAGCAGTCAATATAGAGTCATAACTAATTAATATAACAAGTAATAAAAAGTAAATACTTAACTTTCATCAATTAGAGTTAACAATTAATATTTCTGAAAATTATATATAAAAAACTATTAAACATGCGCAAATTTTTCAATATATTTTCCCATTTACGTAAATTCTATCTTTAAAATCAAAGATTGGTAGTTTGTAATTACCAAAGTAATTAAAAAATACTAAAAATTTGGTTAGGTGAAAGGGTAAATAGGAGTGATTGAATAGGCGTACGCAGCAAGTTCATAAGTGGGGGGTTATAGGCTCGCTCAATGGGGGTGGTTACAATCTCCATCAACACCCCCTGCATACACCGGTAAGTGATTGGATAATAAAGAAATTTACACTCTGCAGGTCTTGTGGTACTTTGGTAGCCTGTGGTAAATACAAACTGTAAAATATAGAGAGCAGCACCTGCACAAACACTTTACACCATAAGAATAACTTGAGGCTTAAATATAGCACAAAGTAAGACTCCCTGTTCAAGATATGCCTTACGGACATGCAAAAATTATTATTGAACTGTGCTTTTATTATTATGTTTATTTATTTATATTATTATGTTTATTTATTTATATTATTATTATGTTTATTTATTTATATTATTATTAGTTTATTTATTTATATTATGTTTATTTATTTATATTATGTTTATTTATTTATATTATTATTATTATGTTTATTTATTTATATTATTATTATGTGTATTATTATTGATACTGTGCTAATTTACTACAGTGTGCCCCATAATTATATAGAAATGTTATTTTCTGAAGGGATAAGAGTTTAATGAGGGGAAATAAAGTTCTATATTGATGAGATACACTTTATAAGAAGCTGGATATCATACATCATCAGCAACTGTTGATAACAAGTATAAATAAAATAGTACGATGTTTCTAGAAATCAAATCATAAAAAACTTCGCTGGATTCCAAAACATCACCGAATACCTAAGAAACATCCTCAAAATAGATGGGTTGATGAAATACGAAAACAGATTGGGGTCACGAGGAAGTGAATTGCTCAGGATAGACTTGGAAAGCATATGGAAAGACCTTCATCCACTAGTAGATAGATAATGGTTGAATATAACGATGATGATAATATATATTTTTTCCAATCAAACTTAGTCGTGATAAATACCTGGGTAATCATTGTTATCCATATCCAAACCGCCAGAGAGTGAAAACCCAAGAGTGCTCAATGCTGGGTCACTAAAATCTTCTGGCGTGATTACCTAAGATCAAAATGACACTTTTAGCATATGTACAATCTTTGGGAAAAAAACAAAAAAACTGTAACATCTATTATATGTTCATGCTTCTGGGTGTAATATCTTTTGACAAAATGTATAATGATATATTTAATGATATCGAGCGAGGAGGCCGACATCAACAAAAATATAAATCCACAGAACACTTTTAGGATGACACAGCACATCGTAATCTGGACCTAAGCAAAAAATTGCAATTTTGATTAATAGGCCCTTAAATCATGGAACAATATCATAAGGTGACTATGTTCAAAAAAACAATTAATATCTCCCACTTAGTAGATAAATGCTGTTTTCAATTTTTGAAATGTTTCATCATATAACAGTGGTTCTTAAGTAGTTTTCATCATGGACCATTTTGGATCTTTTTCGGTCAGTGGGCCAGAAGATATGAAAATGAAATTATCTTGCATGCTACATGGACATTGGCATGACTGGGGGAAGGGAGGGACTTATTCACTCCTACAAATTTTCTGATTCAATGAAATAGCATTGAGGTAAGAGCTTTAGCACTCCTAGCAAAAAAAAACCAGTTTCGTATCTTTGTAGCTGAGCTAATTTTTACTGTTCAATGGCCGGATCAGACCCACGGGTCATTTATTGAGAATCGCTGTCATATAGTTTATTATATGACTAAGATTTTCATCAAATTACTGTGATTTAAAGTTAACTAAAATAAAAAACATTAAACTAAAAAAACAACCTTAATTAAAAAACATGAAACGACTATAACAATTACATAAAATAATTTTATGGCTTTTTGTTTATAAACGACTAAAAAGATTTATGGATTCTTATTAATGTAATATGGTTTTAAAAACAATACATTAATTTGAAATGCATGTGTGCACTCCTCACCACTTTTCATGAAAATAATACAATGAAGAGTTTCGCACTGGTTGAATAGCAATATTGAGAAGATACAATCATTTTCGGCACACATAAATAAGCAGCTTAAGTTCGAGGTTTTTTTCGTTTTGTTTCAGGAGAAAAAGAGATGCCGTCTCCATCCTGGATTCGAATTAGGATCCCTCCTTTCAGCACGGAGTGCCTTGCCCATTAAATGAACGAGGATAGGAACAACACTCCTATTCTCCGTATATAAGGCTATAAGATATTATTACCCTTCTCAGGGATAACACAATTGCCAAATAATGGTCAACACACAAAGCCACCGGGGCGAGTTTTTTTGTGAGTTTTAGTGGTGGAATTTATTATACAATAATTTACAGCATGCATGTGTAAGTAACTCAAGCTAGAGGGGTTTTTTTTTAAGGAGAAAAAAAGACATTGTCCTCATCCTGGATTCAAACTAGGGTTCCTCCATTGAACTTGGAGTGTCTTGACAGCTAGACGAACGAAATATTGGGAAGACTTCAGTCATCAATAATAGTAGTATTATAAAAAAAAATACTTTGAATAAATTAATACTATGCCACAACGTTGATTGTTTGACATTGTTTAATTTAAATTACACAATGTCAACTTCTTTCAAGGAGCCTTTCTTTTCTCCAACATGGATCTGGTTACAATGGTGTTAATCCCGCCCTCAAGTTCATCTTATTAGTGGCATTACAACCTCCAAAGGGTCCCCCCCACCCCCAAGTTAAATTTTACTTCTTAGTTAACAGTACAGGTGTCAACTTCTAGAAAATTCTGAGAATTCTAGAATCTAAAAATTTTGTAGTGAATCACTATACTTGCATTGTCAATGTTCTTGCTTGTTTACCATTCTTATTTATGAATATGAACACATTTGTTTGAATATGAACACATGCACAAAAAGTTAAATATGCACCAAGAAACACAGGCATTTAAGAAACAGTAGTTCAAAAAAGATTGGGCATTTTAGATGAATTCTCCAAAAATTGGAAGGTATCTTTTCCTAACCTTCCGGCCAGAGGATCAATAAAAACTCTGAAACTTTTCCTGTATTAAATCGTTACAACTAGCCCCTATGCAACAGATACGATCATACCATTCTAGACTTTAAGGTTAATTTATACACAGCTACTACTGGCAAAAACATGGAAGATTGAAAAACTCTGTACTGCAGCAATTCAATATTATTTGGAGAGGAATAACTTTTTTGTTTAGTTCAGCATCACCTTAACTATCTTTGTGTGTGTATATATATATATATATGTAAACTCCAAAGCAGAATGTTTTGTAATGTTTCAAACAAGCCTTCAGCTAATTGAACATGTTTTGTAGGAGCTAGATATATAATCATTTATCCCAGTGGCATAATTTGGCAGGGGCATGTGTGTCCCCCTTTTTGAGCAGGGGCTAAGTATATCCCCCCAAGTTTTGGGCATTTCTTTTTTCTTTTGCTCACAATCAGTACTATCATTGCCATTTTGCAGCAATACTTAACTTTCTCATGACTTTTTAAAAGAAAAAGTATAACTTCTCATCCTACAATAGCAGCTTCAATTGGGCGGGAGCCCAGCGGAGCCCGGCTCCGGTACTTCTTCATTTTTGGCGATTATTTAAATATTAGCCGGAGCCCCTAAATAGACGCTGTCATGAAAAAGTAATAAATTTGAGATTAAGGTCAAGCATTTTGTTGTCCAGAAAAATGGATATAAACAATTGATATGATTTATCGATTCTTTTGCAGCCATTCGATTTTTTAATCGATTTATCATAATATTAGGGCTCCTTCACTTTTTTTTTGTTAGAAATTAAGCCCTATACAATAGTATACACTTCCTTTCTATCACTCTGCTATGTTGTTTACAACTGAAAAGCTCAGAGCCATGCAAACGTAATTTTTCATAACAACTCAAAGATCGGTAAAAGATTGATGCTTGGGCAACACCAAAAATGTGAAGCATTATGTCCTACAAATAACAGAAAAATCACGAGGCAATTAGTCAGCACAACGTCATCTAGAATAATCCTTTGAAAGAAAATTCGGAATATAATCTACGTCGCAAATCATTGAGTTAAAGCAAAATGGCGAGTTGTAGCTGACCATTGGCGATTTATAAGGTTCTGGCAGTCTTAAAACCAACTATTTTTTTCAAGATGGCGAAAGGAGCTTACCACCGAGTGTGCCCCTCCAGTTTCTAGAGCATTGGCAAAATTATATTTCTGCTTCCCCTGTCCCCTAGTCTTGGAGCTTTAAATATATATGAGGGTGTTTACACATTTTTAGAACGATTTTGGAGCCATTTTTTTTGTTTAAAATGTAAAGATTATTTTTTTAAATATTCCATCTGATAACCTTGTTTTTGAACTATAAGTCTGCATCGGGCTTTCCATGGTATGAGGCATGTTTGTAAAGTACCATTTTGAGAAAAAAAAAATATTTTTAACAACTTTATTTTTCCATGAAAGCCTGGACTTTAATCTACTTTTCAACATAATTTCCACTTCTATTAAACTTCTTAACATATTGTACGACCAGCTTCTGAATTCCATTTTCATAGAAATCTGCCGCCTGATTCTTTAACCATTCCTGTACTGACGTTTTGACATCATCCTCATAGCGCTGACTGGCAAGGTGTTTCTGTAAGTTCACAAACAAATGATAGTCACTAGGTGCTAGGCATGAGATAATGATTAAATCATATAGCGTCTATCTTCTCAAATTTTTTCATCAACTTTTGCACCAGATCATCAATAATAACGGACGGTTGCAAACTCTGTTCTTCATCGTGCACGTTTGTACAACCATCTTTAAATGCTCTACACCATTTTCTTACCATTCCATCTCTCATAGCGTTTTCACCATACACTTCACTAATTTGCCGATGAATTTCGGCAGCTTTCACGTCTCTTGCATTTAAGAAATGAATGACAGCACGTATTTTAACAATCAGCGGCATTTTTAATGGACTGAGCTATTTTAAACAAGTATAAATAAATGTTAACGCAAGCGAACTCTTTGGTAATGGCGTTTGTTGATAGCCAACAGATGAAGGTACGTTGCGAGCATGTGCAGAACGGCGACAGCAAAGCTCCATCGGCAATATTTCAAAACTGTACTTACTTTCACAAACGCGCCTTGTAGAAGGGCTTTTCGCAACATTTCCAGAGGTATTGCTTGCCATTCCTGTTCCACAACTTTCCAAAGTCCATCAATGGTAGTGGGTTTGCGCTTAGAGAGTGTTCTTTTCAGCGGACCAAAGGCACAATAGTTCATAGAAGGACTTTGCAGGAATATGTTGAAAAGGTATATATGCAACACCTGTATCAGTTTTCATTTTTTCAAGGAATGCAGTGGTAGTTTTCGAGGTATGACTGCTGGCTTTGTCTTGATGCAGTTTTATACTCTGAAAATTGTTGGAATAAAAAAAATGGAATTTCTTCTGTAAATATTGGATGCAAAAAATTCTCCTGATAATATGATGAGTTGATTTTAACGTTGTTTTCCACTTTTTTATTTTTAATTTCCCATTGTAAGAGAAACCTGCGACAATCATAAAGCCTTTACTGAAGCTTTCTTTGCATTCTCGGAACCAAGTTTGGACATTTTTTTCTCCGCGCTTGTGATAGTAAATGGACCTTTTTTTTTGTTACACTCATTTAGGTAAACCCATGCTTCATCAAGGGTAACAACGTATTTCCATTTATCTCCTGATAAGTAATTTTCATACAGGATTCTGCAACATGTCTTGCGTTGAGCCACATGCCTCGACAAAAGACGGTGAAGATTATGTTTTTTAGCTTTTTTAAGTTATAAATCTTGGTTTATTATTTTATTTACTGTTGCTACAGAAGTTCTTAAAGAGTTTGCAATTGATTTCTGCGTCGGTGGATTTTCTCTTGTTACCAGTGATCTCACTTTAGAAATATTTGCAACAGTACATACCTCGTTCGGGTATTCATTTGGAGTCCTCTTTTTATGTAGAAGTTCTGATTGACGGTCTTTCCCTTTTCAATTAATAATGTTGCTTATTTTGCACTTAGAAATCTTTATACCATGCGTTTCACAACGTTTTTTAATAATGGAATAAGAATATTTCTCTTCGGAAAGAACAAAAACGTATCCTTCAATCCACAGCTTGTTTACAGGCGCCATTTTGAATGAAAAATGAATTTGAAAGTAGCAGACGATAATCTTAATTTGAAATAATAACGTGTTGCCAGATCCATTTTTTACAAAATATTTTCATTTTTTAATCCTCTATTGGAGTTGTTCTAAAAATGCATAAATACCCTCTGTATATACTCTAGTTTTTGCTCTCCCCCAGTTTACAATCCCAAGTTATGCCTATGCACATGTCTACTTACTTGCAATTTTATATATATACAGAATGTTTTAAAATTTTTTTTATAAACTTTATAAAATTTAAGTTTCTTTTTTAATAGAAATGCAGAAAACATTCGGTAAAACACAAAACCCAACTTTTTTTTATTTTAAATCGATTCACCCCTCAATTGTTCTGCAGCAAGGTTGTTTGCTCGGCAATGGACGTCACACTTTTTTGCACATTCTGCTTTGGAGTATGCAAACACACTTTTTCTTTCTAACTCATGCTCTTATCCTTGAGAACTTCCGTATTACACTATCTGTGATTAGTTGCCGACTACACAACTTAAGTTGATCCTGGTTAACCCCTTCCTGTACTTTAACGAGTCTGACTCGTGAAGATTTTGGCCCAAACATGACTATCATGAGCCAGGCTCACCGAGTGATTTTTTGCCAGTTACGATTGTGATTGAGTTTTAGTTTCTACCAGTATGCCACAAGAGTTGGTCACGGTTCTTATAATCTCTGTTACAAAGCAACCATGCTAGTGGTTTTGTACTTTAGTTTTTGAAGTTTGGTTACTGAAATTTAATAAACCCTTACAAAATGCAAAATACGAAGCGAAACGAAGTGGAAATGCACAAAATGTAAAGTAGCTTTACATCTACCAGAATGTTTTCGGAAGTATCATGCCATGCAGGATTATTAATTTTTAGAGTTGTAAGTATTTTCCTATTAGATATTGATTCAAGGTGAGCATTTCTTATAATTATATTTTTTGTTTATAATATGCTATTTATTTTTAGGCGTAGTATTATTACATTCCTTAGGACAAAGGTGAACTTGAAGATGCTCAGAAGACTGTAATTTCTATTAAAGTATTGTTTATTCATGACATATAGTTTTGAAACTGTTATTTGTCACCTATTATAAAATATATTTATAATATCTATAAAAGGAAAAAGAATTAGTGTTTACTTTCACAACAGCAGTATCACGTAAAACAAATGACTATATCACAGGTAATTACATATCAGCTCGCATTGCAACTGTTTTCGAGCATCAGTTTGGTTTGTTTACTGCGCGCTGACCCCTACTGCTAGGGCCCGGATTTCGTTGCGTTAAATGGTACAGGAAGGGGTTAAGGTAATAATGTCCACTTTTACAGCAATATATAAATCAAAGAGCTTTCATCTGAGCCTAAAAGCATATAGGCAGGGGCGGACTTGGCCATGAGGATGCATCAGCCCAGGTGGAGTGGGTGCATCCATGCCATAGGACTTGCACCTTCCAATAATCCGAGGTGTGTGCCCTTTGAGAGGACCCAGTCTGCCCCTGCCTATAGGTATCAAATGCAATTTCTTTCAAGTGCATATAAGCTTGTGGCGTACAATACAACGGCAAAGTTCTCCAGTGCCACTATTTTCCAATTATTGCAAAACTAAACCTAATTATGGTACCTGTGATGGTTTTTCTCTAATTCCTGATGGGCTTCCGTGATATATATAAACGATTCCTTTCCCCTCCTTCCCAGCATACGGTGCTCCTACAGCAAAATCTACAAGTTAAAAAACAAAACAGGTTAGTATGCAAGACAAAGACACCGACAGGGAGGAACTGAAACGAATAACCATTTAGCAAATTGTAATGGTACCTTCAAAGCCATCTTGATTAATGTCTTTGAGGGACCCCAGAGCCAATCCGAACCTTCCTTTATTGTACTCACCATCTAAGTAGCTTATACTGACAAATGTATGCTAAATATGAGGACAAAATAAATATAGGAGTGTAAACTACAAGTTATTGCTTTAATATAATACTGGTAATACATATATGCACACATGTGAACAAAGTTTACACATGAATGTATGCACACATATGTGCACCCATATGGGGGGCAGAGCCCCCCTAGCCATTTAAAAATTTGATTTGCCCGAACCTGCTATGCATTTACTTTCAAAAGTTTTACAGTCACATTTTAAAATAAGGTACTTTTTAGCTCATTACTAATTGTCAAGCAGTATCAATTATTTTTGTAGCGTTTTGGTATCTTGTACATTCACTAAAATTCTCGACAGCTTTGAGAAGGAGGTAATAATTTTTCTCAACCTATTCTAAAAGTACTTGTATGGGTGCCCATGTGCACATACATATCTGAGTATGTGGTAGAATAAACTTACGTATTTCATTTTTATTTATCTGCAATGTTGAAGGCCTTTTCGAGTTACACGGGTCATTTCTCAACCTAAATCACCTTTGAAATTAGACTTTGTGGAAACCTTTCATTCTTACGAGCAGTCAAACAACCTTATCAATGATTATAAACCTATGGCCTCCTTCAGTATTGTAGTATAGAAAGCCCTACTGAACTCATACCCAATAATTTACCCCCCCACTTTTTCCTTTCAATTTTTGCACCATTTCTTTGCTTATATTTTTCTATCAACAGGCAATGCTGTCACCAAACAGAGAACGGTAGCAATGAAACAATACAGAGTTTCACCAGGAGATTCCATAACAAACAGTTATTTCGACACTGGCGTAAGGTTTAAAAGCACGACGTTTCGGGAACCAACTGCTCCCTTGTCAAATGAATACATTTGTGTTTTCACTTGACAAAGGGATCAGTTGGCTCCCGAAAAATCGTGTTTTTAAACCTTACGCCAGTGTCGAAATAACTGTTTGTTATAAAATAACAAGCAACATTCTATGTCCGTTTGGATTTCTCTCAAGTTCATTCTTGATGGAAAATAGCAATGTCTGGCTGAAAATAACGATTCCCATTCTCATTCTGTGAGAGACTTGAGAAATAATGAATCTCGAGAGTACATTTTTCAAAGGAAAAGGAGAATCAAAGGGAATAGATTCACTCATCAAAACTGAATGGTTTTGACCAACTTTTACCAAGTTAAATTTATTATGTAGCCACTCCACATTATTAAAGTACGAGAATTTTTTCTCTCTCATAAGAGTTGATGATATGATAATATTAGATGATAAATTGCTTGGAAAGAAAAGAATGATTTGAATGAATAAAATTATTCTTTTCTTTGAAGGCAATTTATCATCTAATTCCACGTTAACTAACTTATAATAAAAGAGGTTGAAGTACCTCATGCGTTTGGTAAATCACATAAACACGACCTTCTTCATATCTGCTTTCTTTGGTCTTAAAATCAGTGTATAAAGGAGCCCCAACAACAATATCGTCAAGTCTGGAAAAAAAAAGTTATTCAGTTTGTGGCACTGTAGGCTTTGTTTACTACAGAAATTAAGGAGTTGAAGATGCAAGTTCTTTATAAAAATATTACCCATCGCCATTAACATCGGATACACAAACAGAATATCCAAAATATGATCCTAATTGTTCACCAGTAATATTCTGCAAATTGTACAATGTAGCATTGAAGAGAACGACCTATGAAAAAAATAAATAAATAAAAAATAAAATAACTATTATTTTGCAAGATAACAAATGTGCTTCCTTCAGCAAATAAATTGGAACGCAACTGAAATCTCAATATTTTTAAAAGTACTTTTACGTATCTTTGACAACACACAACATATTTTTTCTGGGGTTGTGCTGTAGGGTAATTTTTTTACTTTTTTAATTCACTTTTTCTGGCACAGTATAGCCCAGATGCTCTTGCGCCATAAAAAATCCAAACAATTCACTTTTACTCTTCTTTTTTTTTTGCATTTTACAGAATATTTACAGAGGGAAACTCAGGTGGCTTGTTGGCTTTCTTTTTCCCCTTTCTAAAGACATTCTGCATAGTAACAGAATGAAACGTTTAGAGTTGGCACAAAGCTGACAAATTCAACGAAGAAAATTGACACATCTTGAAATGCTAATCAGAATAATATTAAAAAAAAGGTTATATTTATTCATTTAAACCTTCATTTATATCAGCAAGAACAGCATTGTACAAGGTGATATTGAAAAGTTTCCTAGCTGCACAGATTAATTAGTGACTTCGAAAGGTAAGAGGTACGCAGTGTTTGACTGATGAAAACACGTTGGCTGTTCCACACCCTCCATGCTTGCAAAATCTATCCCCTTGTGACTTAGTCCTTTCCCAAGAATGAAGTTTAAGCTGAAAGAATGTCATTTTGACAATGTGTAAAACAGGGGTCGAAATTAACTTTTTAAATCAGGTGCACAAGTGCACCAAAGTCTTGTGACTTTGGTGACTCTTTTCATGCAATAACACTTTATATTGTCACGTTTTAATTAAATATGAGTATTCAGGGCGTGATTAAAATATATGGGAGCTATAGGCACAGTATTAGTTGGGAGGCCCTCCCACCCCCATGCATGGCAACAGATTTAGAAGGGGGGGTTTGAAAGTATATAAAAAATAAGTACTCACATATACTCATTCTAAAACACCTCAGATTTTTAGTAAACTATCCAAAATAGCCCAAAAAATAAACTTTTACCTAAAACTTTTCTAGATACTGATCAAAAGTGATAAACCAAAAGTCAACTTTAAAAAAAAAACACAATTTGGGGACCCTCTTTCCAACTGGGGTCCCTAGGCCTGGACCTTGGGAGCCTAGCTGGTAACCAGGCCCTGTGAGTATTGCTTCTATGAAACAAATAAAAGCATTATTATTCAGTTCTTATGACAGTAATGCACTCTTCTCTAATGGTGTTATCCCATGTTCTGCTTCAACGGAATCGTTGATTATGTAATGTTTTTTTGCTCTCGATCATCCAGAGTTTGGTTATCCAGACAAAAGTTTCGCTTCCTCAGAAAACTGTGCATCTCAGCAGTGGCGTAGTTAGATATTTTGCCGCCCGGGGCGAGTGACTGTCATTGCCGTAATTGTTGTGCCTGTCACTGTTTTTTAAAGGCTAATTGCCGTCCCCAATTGTGGCACCCAGGTAAACCGTGCCCACCTAGCCACGCTACTGCAAAGCCTAGCATAACCTTAGCTGTCGTTGTGTTCTAAAGCACAAACACACGAAGCATTAATATACACTTCCTACCCTTTAACAAGGAATGGAATTAAGAGCTATACTGATTTTGAATAATGTGTCGAAGCCAAGGAGGGAAATTTTAAGGATTAACCCCTTCCCCTATTTGAGTAATATTATTAATTGTAAAATAAAATTCCTTGTTTCAGAAAATTTCTTTTTTATGAAAACTCCTTTTTCATCAAAATCAACCCCCCACTCCGCTGTTTGAAATAATGTGCACAGGCCTGGTCAAAGCTAACACTTCCATCATTCTATAGAGATATCATGGCCAGACTGAGGTGCTTTTAAGTACTGGAAAGGAAAGTCATTTCTGCGCTCCATTTCTAGGCTGAGGTTTCACAAAATAAAATCCCTCACCCCCTTTTTTTTTTAAATTGTGCAAGATGAAATTAAAAAGTTGGCTGAACTGGCAACTTAATATATTTCTAGACAACGATTGGACGATGTCTAATAAGATAAAGCAAGAAACTTTATTTTCCAAATAATGAAGTATGAAGGAATTTGAAACATGGAAAAGACTCCTCATGAATCGAGAAAAGGTAGAAAAAGGCCTGCAAGATTTGATGGACAGTATGAGTTTGAAAGTACAATGAGACTACAAAGGAGTAAAAAAAGAGAAAATGGCTACACCAGACAGATAGGCAGTATGTGTGGGAAGCAACAGCCAATCTAGCAGCAGCCTAGGCCACCACTCCATGGCTGCAACCACACAGCACACAAAATTTCAGCCATGAAACAAAAATAATCAGATCTTTAAGAAGTCAAAGCCACATCACAAAACCAATGGCTGCACAACATTGAGTAAACAACACAGAAATAACCTTCAATAAAAGAAATGAAGCCAAATAAGAAATACCAAGATACACACGAATACATAAGATGCAGACACAGGATGGGTAGATGAGGATAAGCAAAGGTGGTCAAGCAAAGCACAGCAGATCCTAGACAGCAAGGAAGAGCCCAGCATGGCAACGGTGGAGGGAAGGAAACTTACTTTTTACATTGGGGATCTGCCGGCTATCGGATAAACCCGCAGCTCCCATTAAGGGCAGCTATGTCACCACTGTAAAAAAAGAGTTGAGAGAGAAAGTATAGAAGGGTGAAACAGAAAAGGCAAATTCCAAGCGAAACCAAACCATTGATGTGAACCCAATAATCAAGGGTAATAACTAGGGAGGATAGACATAGGGTCAAAAGGCAATGGCTAAAAATGAAATAAAAGGAAGTACAGTGTGCAGACAGGTCTGTCCTCGCCGGGAGCTGGAGAAGGAATCTCACTCGTTAGTTCCTAGAGCCTCTTAAGAATGGCATTCTAGTATACTGCCCATTCAACATATGCCTTAATATAGAACAGACAGGCAGGGCCATAGTTGGTTGGTTATGTCTTTATGGTGCACGGACAACAAGGATCATTCTGCATCAAACAAGGTGAGAATATGCATACAGGTGGCAGGGCCATAGATAGTGGGGGGACGTAGAAGGGCCACGCTAGCGGCACAGTCGAGAGCGGGCATAAAATTGGCTGAAATAATTCACAGGGAAGAATATATCCATGGCGGCTAGGGAGTGCAACGTGGACAGTTCCAACAGGGATGAAAGATTACCTGCCTACGATGCTGCTGATAGGATATACAATACATGGAGTCAAGACATAAACATGGACAGGTAGGGACAAAAAATCAGCGAGAGTATAGAAAAAAGTTTTTCAGAAAATATATGAAGCCATTAATGAAAACAGGGTGTGGGGAATTAGGAAACACAATATTTAATATACCACCTACATGATAATCTATCAACAAACCTGCTAATCTATCAATAAACCTGCATGATAATCTTGTGACAGGAAAAAAAATGAAAAAAGAGAAAAGGGTAGAATAGTTAAAAAAATAACACAAAACAAAGAAAAAGTGGGATTCCTCAAGAAAAATATCTGAACAGAATGAAGATCACAGCAAAACAGGAAGAAGAGAGTAGCAATAGAAAGCTTTAGGCTAGTGATGGCCAAACTTTTTTTATTTTTACTACTTTTAGGCTTTTGTACTGTTCGCACAGCATTCAATTTATCCTTTTGCCAAACTGATTAGGTGCCATATAATAAATGTGTATTCTAAGAAAATATTAGGTATCTGCATGCCACAAAACACATTCGGTGGAAAAGAAATGGCACGAATGCCGTGGATTACCTACCACTGCTCTAGACAGAGGAGAGCGGATGGCGACTGTTAAAGAGACCCCAGTCTTTACAAGATCGTAGTACTGAGAAGAAGGATTTGTAGTAGGAAGATAGTTGGATCGGGGGAAAAAATTACTATATGTCCTTTGAACATAATTCAAATCAGACACCAACCTAATCTAACATTACTATTTTGAAAATTTTTAACATTTACTTACTTTTCCAGTTAGGTTGCTACCTCTTGGCATGCCAACTACCACATCTGCACTCTTATCACCTGTAAATTCTCCTACTGCAGAAGAATAACCTAAAAAATGCAAATGAGGTTTAATAGACAGCGGTGCGGGAAAAAAAAAATTCGCAAACATCCAAATTATAACATGACTGTTTTATATTGGAAACACCGATTTCTGTTCAATTATCTAAATTAAGTAATTTGGTGCATGGTCTGTACTACTTGGGGGGAAGTGGGGAGGGCTCGTGTTATGAGATCAAAGTTTGAATTCCTTGTTAAACTATTGGTCCAGATTACGAACCTACTTGGCTAGTGCAATGAGCTTACGGCCACTTCCTCCATTGGAGCTCATATGAGGGGGGGGGGCTCCCCCTAGCCATTTAAAAATTTGATTTGCTGGAACCTGTTATGCACTTATTTTCACAAGTCTTAAGTTACATTTTAAAGTAAGGTACTTTTTAGCTCATTACTAATTGCCAAGCAGTATAAATTATTTTTGTAGCATTTTAGTATCTTGTACATTCACTAAAATTCTCGACAGCTTTGAAAAGGAGGTAATAAATTTTCTCCCAGAAGTACTGGTTAATGTTTCTCAGCCTCCCCCTAGAAATACTCCCACAGTAGCCCGTGACTTCCTTTAAGAGGCTTTCATTATACTACATGTATGAATAAGTATACTTAGATCTCCATTCCGCAATGGATGGAGAATTGTAATAGGTGATATCTAAATCAAGTACTTTAAACAGATTTGAGTCTGTGCAGTAGATGATGATCACAAGGATATAAAGTGTATACTTTTGGAGTATTTTTATCCCAGAGGTTTTGGGGAAAAATTGCATATGTTTAATGTTTTCTTATTCATTTTGTGTATTTTAAAGCTTTTACTTAATTAAACAATATTTAATGTAATATTTTTTTCAATATGTTTTCATTTAAACTTTTTAACCTTGAAAATATATTACAGTTGGTCCATAAAAACCATGAGGTTGTGTATTCTTAACATTTCTTGCCAACCTTCACACAATATAGCCAATAGGCAGGCATTTGTTGAGAAAATTTCTCACCAAATTTAAAAAAATGAAAAGTAAAATAACATTCGCAAGGTTAATTTGTTTTCAATTTAATTAAACATTTTTTCTTTTAGAACAGTGGTTCCCAACTGCTGGTCCGTGAAGGAGTCCCAAGTGATCCATGAAACATGTCATTATTTAAAAAAAATAATTAAAAAATACTTATAAAAATTATTATTAAATATTAAAATTAAATATAAAAATGAAATCAATAGTATATTTGTAGTATTTTACAATCTGACGGAACTTCATACAACGGTTCGTATTAAAAGTAATTCGTCTTAAGAAGGTTCGACTGTATTATTAGATTTTTCCCCCCTTTTATTTATTATTTCTTCCTCCCCCCCTCAAAGAATGCTTTTACAAAGTGGTCCTCGGGTAGAATTGAAGTAGAAAAGTGGTCCGTGGGTAGAATTGAAGTGTAAAAGTGGTGCGCAGCTTAAATTAGTTGGGAACCACTGTTTTAGAGATCTGTTTCGTTTCTGTACCGCTGAGAGGTTTTATAACCTGCTCTTAAGTTCCACAGAATTATAGAAAACAAGTTATTTGAAATTTTGTTGCAAAGAAATAGCCAAAATATCCACATTCTTAAGCAGACAGTCCATGAATAGCCTTGATATACGTTTTCAAGTTTTCCTAAAAGGGAGAGTTCAAGTATTACGTAAGTACCATTGGGGGCAGTGCCATAAGTCTTATTTTCCTATGTTAGCCAATGTTAATTTTTGCTTACTGGGAAGTGGGGGTTGAAATGGCCAAAATATTGCTTACGTAATACACTCCCATAGTGGATATTCAACTTTTTCTATGGCTGAGTTGTTAACCCATACCTAAAGGGTTACAGTTTAACCAGGAACATTCAATTCCGGGTTCTATTGCTTCATTGGCCACTTTTATGTGCTTTCTAGCCAGTTTAAAATACAAGCCCTTAGCGGGAGGGGAGGACGATGAGCAATCCTCCTTCGCCTTCTGCACATGTGCGTTGTAAAAATTCTTATCAGTATTTCGATCTAGTAATATTTACATGGCTAGAAAACTGACACCTGGCAAGAAGAGGAAATAGCTTCTCAGGTCCCATTTCTGGTGGACTTCGACTATGTTTGTTGACAAAAAGGATATGGTAAATGTGTTTTGTAAGTACAGTCAGGGCATAGAGTTACATATATATATATAGGCCCCCAATAATTTCACATTTTCGGTGGTCAGTTGAATTACTAATTTCGATTTGTTCTATGTTCAGAGGCATGGTTAGGCACTGGCAGAAGCCAAGCTGCTTTGAGAGAGATTCGAAAAATGCCAAATTTGCAAATGTTTCAATTTGAAATATGAAAACTGCCATGGAAAGACCATTTAAGAATTTTATACAAGTGCCAAAATCTGTCATACCTCTAGTTACGTTTGGTAAGATTAAGCGGCAAAATATGTCAGCCTACAGGTGGCAAAATTGTAAATCCACCTCTGCTTGTTTGTGGTTTTACGGCTCAAAGACTACAGTGGTCATGCTGCGCCGGGACCTACTGTTTTCCGAGGAATCCGAACCTCTTAAGGCCTAGGGAACCAAACCCCGGACTACAGTGAGCAGTGCGATCTTTTATGAGATCTCTGAGTAAGCGTTCTTTGCATCGTTGGGGGGTTGAACCCAAGTTAATAACACATTAGATGAGCATGTTACCACCCTGTGCCACCACAGGTCCTTTTTAAAGAGAACATTTTTTACATACTTTAAAAGAGAAAAATCACCGTAGCAGAAATATGTCAATTACCCCTTTTCACCAAGGGATGGGGATATCAAAATTTTTTATACTTAAAACCAGTGGCAGCTGGTGGTCAAGCTGCCGTGTTGCACAATAACCAGTTTTTCATTAAAAAAAAAAAAAAAAATTGCAATTACATAGGGAAGTCAAAACTAAGTTTCACTCTTCAAAAGAAAAAACTTACTGAACTTAAGAACTTTTGGGGGTTCACGAGGGCAAGTAATCTCTGAAGGGGGTCCGCGGTTCAGGAAAGTTAGAAAACCACTGTCCTATACTATATGACAAGTAAGCTTCATAAAATAGGGATGTAAAACATGCTTAATTTAGTGCTTAAAGACAAACAAATTGATTTTAACAAAAATTTGATCTCAAAAATACGTGGAACCGCTAACGTTTATCGCAGTAGTCCGTGGTTGAAAGTCTGCAAACCTGGCAACAGTGCTTTGTTTACAAATATTCGTCAGCAATCTTGTTTTGCCAAAACCATCAGTGTTATTACGAAAATGAAATGCTGGAGTACAAAATTTTTATAAATCAACAAATTTCGTCACGCGTTTTGGATTCTAACGTGGGAATTTGAATTATCATCGGGGAAGGATGGTGCGTTATTTTTCAATGGTTGGGTGTTATGCCCTTCTATTTCGCTTTAGATGAAACACTAAAGTCCAAACTATAAAAGGGGGAGGGGTCCAATACTTCACACTTACATTTTTTCAGACGATGTCCTTCGCTAGGGTCGTCGAATGTGGTTTCGCATTGTCATGCAGGAGCATAATGACTTTGGAAAGTTTACCTGACCGTCGGTCTTTAAGTGATTTTCGAAATCACTCCAGGGTTTCACAATGAGACGCTGCAGTAATTGTGCCCCTCCCACCCCCCAACCTTTGGCATGAATTCAGTATGCATTGCAACTTCTCTGTCATCAGCGTCAACATTAACCTACCCGCAGATGGAACTGTTCAGAACTTTTTACGAGTTGGGGAAGTGAAACGTTTCCACTCCATTTTTACACTCATTCTCAAACATGCGGATCCATTTACTGATAGCTGGGCAGGATGCTACCTTATCACCATACACTTCATGCAACTGCCGAAAATTTTCAGTGCAATTTACAAACTTCTGTCTACAAAAGCCACTCTATACATGGGGTACGAACTTCCTCAGTTGTGGAGGCATGTTTATGATTGATTAGCAATCGAACTAATGCTGGGATGTCAACGACGTTACTGCACATGCCATAGACAATGTCTTTATTGTTGCCACAAAGTTTCAACAAAACGTAACTTTTATTTAGATTTTTACGGAGGAGTGAAACGAACCTTTTGACTGCCCCTCGTATTTTATTAGAATGTGTAGCTAATAATGAAGAAAGAGGGAGCGTTCATTTCTACTAATTTTAAGTAATTTAAAATTTTTGACAGCAGTAATTGTAACTACAGACATGTTGCCGCATTAATGTGCTTTTAAAAATGTTAAATAATGCCTGGATAGCTCCCCCCCTCACCCCCCCAAAAAAGAAAGAAAAACACCACTCGCAAATTGTATTTTTACGCGCAAAAAAATATGTGTGTAACACCTTACTTCTGGACCCACAAGCCACTACTCATTAAATCAAACTAAGTTCCCAGTTGTCATCACGATTACCGAGAAAGTAAATTTAATATAATGATTATTAACAAATCAACTGTAATATCACAATAAGCAAAAATTCGTGCAATTATTACCAAAAACTTCAATATATTGAAGAGACAAATCATATTTTTTGTTTAACTTAATAAGTGAAATCGTTTGTAATAAAATAGTTCACATTTATATTCAAAGTGTCTTAAAAGATGTCTATTCAGACAAAATAAGACTTCTTTAAATACAACCTCCGTTGAAAATATTAAGAAACTTATAATATTTATTATATAAAACATTACTTGCATATATAATTCTGTTATTAAAAATGTATTAGAAATGACAAATTTAAATTCATATTTTACCTGAAGCGATTCATAAAGGTTGCGGATATGTAGTTTTTTTAGCATATTTTCGCCTGTCAGTTTTCATCTTTTGAAATCGGTAATAGAGCAATGTTCATTTTTTTTTTGTCATGGTTGGTTCAGCGATAAGGCTTTTCGGGCTTTTTCACACTTTTTTTGTCGAATGTAACCCTTGCTATGATGGTATATTTTTGTTGATGGTATATTTTTGTTGGTAAGTGCATTATTAAAGATTTTAGGAAGGGGTTTCTTCTCCCACACCAGAGCGCATTGCAACCACAATCGGATTAACTGCCCTCACCTGCCTATCAAACACAGCTAATTCATCAATTGTATTCAGAGAGTGCACAACTTTTAAAGCGTTCTCTATTATACGTTCTCTTTCCGAATCTACATCTACTTCTGATGACACCATTACTTCGGAAGTTTCTTGTAAATACTCCACCAAGGCAGCATTTTCCCCATCTTCCATACAAATAGATAAGTCATCGGCACTTGAAGGAAGTTTTTCCGAAAATTCAAACTCCATGCATACTGCAATTTTTTCAGCCAAATTTTCTTGTCCAGATTTAGCGAGGAATGAATGTTCAAGCTCAATCTGATGCCCTACGTGCGTTTTTGTGAAGATAATCAAACATTTTCCACTTTTTTCTTCGAAGACTCTCATGGAGGCTGGACAGAATTTCTTAATTTTGTTAGTCCCGTGTCTTTTAATATTTCTTAATCCCTTACCTATAGATTTGAAATTTCCAGATCGATGACATCTAAAATAATGGGTTTTGCCTGGACTACTTACCTCTGCCCCTCGTGCTTTCACGTATTTAAATTTCGTTTCTTTTTCAATAGCTTCTTTCCAAAACTTAAAATCTTCAAACGTAGCAAACTCAACATTTTCGGTCTCTATATGTATTTCGTGCTCATCTTGAAAATGAACGGAGAGGTTGCCTTTCGAAACACATGCGTTACAACAAGGACATTCAAAAAATTTATTTGCAGCAATACAGTCATGGGTTTCAGACTCTGATGGATGCCCTACGTGTGTTTTTGTAAAGGCAATTGAACACTTCCCACTTTTTTCTTCGAAAACTCTCATATAGGCCGGGCAGGACTTCCCAATTTTGTTAGTTCCCTGCCTTTTAATATTTCTTAACCCTTTACCTGTAGGTTTGAAATTTCCAAAGCGATGACATCTAAAATAATGGATTTTCCCGGTACTACTTGTCTTTGCCCCCATGGCTTTCACATATTTAAATTTCGTTTCTTTTTCAATAGCTTCTTTCCACAACTTAAAATCTTCAAACGTAGCAAACTCAACATTTTCAGTCTCTATATGTATTTCATGCTCTTCTTGAAAATGAACAGAGAGGTTGTCTTTCGAAACACGGGCATTACAATAATGACATTCAAAAATTTTATTTGCAGCAGTACATTCATGGGTTTAAGACTCTGATGAGTGATCTAAGTGTGCTTTTGTAAAGGTAATTGAACATTTTCCACTTTTTTCTTCAAAGGCTTTCATATACGCTGGGCAGAACTTTCCAATTCTGTTAGTCCCCTGCCTTTTAATATTTCTTAATCCCTTACCTGTAGATTTGAAATTTCCGGATCGATGACATATAAAATAATGGGTTTTGCCTGTACCACTTGTCTTTGCCCCTCCTGCTTTCACGTATTTAAATTTTGTTTCTTTTTCAATAGCTTCTTTCCATGACTTAAAATCTTCAAACGTAGCAAACTTAACATTTTCAGTCTCTACATAAGTATTTCATGCTCTTCTTGAAATGAACGGAAAGGTTATTTTTCGAAACACAGGCGTTACAACAATGTCATTCAAAAATTTTATTGGTAGCAGCACATCCACGGGTTTCAGACTCCGATGCATGCACGTTTTTTACATGACGTTTCAAATTGTACGATTTTGGGAAAGTTTTCCCACATGATTTGCAGCTCAGGCTAACTTTTCCAAGTTCCCTGCTATAAATACCTTGGGTTTCAGACTCCGAAGGATGCACGTTTCTAACATGACGTTTCAAATTGTACAATTTTGGGAACGTTTTCCCGCATGATTTGCAGCTCAGACCAGCTTTTCCAGGTTGGTAGCTACAATCTTCCGCCATTACTACGTTTTAGAGATGGATCGTTCGTGACCGAACGGGTCTTTTTGAACTATTCACAAAAATGACCCGTTCGTTCAGATAACTTTTTTTGTGAACTACCGTTCTTCGTCATAGTTCGTTCGTGATCATCGTTCGCAGTTCGCGATCTTAGTTCGCCATTCGCAGGTTCGCGGTTTTAGTTCGTCGTTCGCAGTTCGCTGTCACAGGTCTTCCTTCGTAGTTCGCGATCATCGTTCACGGATTGTGTTCTTCGTTCGAAGTCACCACCAAACAGTCAAGGATGTATCGGGGCACTGGCGGATCCAGCTAGGGGTGGAGGGGGCGATGCCCCCCCCTCCCGTTAGGGTTAAATAGGAAAAAAATAAAGACGATGAAGAATATTTTATGTGTTGTTTGTTACAAATGTAATGAACAAAAGTCTTACACTGGTGTCCAAATTCTCTAAGTCTTCAAGAAATGAGAGCAAGACTTTTTACAAGACTTTACGAGCTTCTCACCCCGTTACACTACGTTTTCAGCAAGTGTTGCGTTAGTTGAAGCGCCGTTAAACTTGCCTTCGAACGCGGATGACAGAAGAGAAACTTTTAATACACACCCACAAAAATATTCATATTGATGTAAATAAAGTGATTGACAAATTTTTCAAAGAAACCAAGATGGCTTGATTTCGCACGTAACACTAAACTACACAATAATTTTCAACACTCACGTATAAATATAATAAAAATAAGTAACATAAATTACTAAACTACTCAACTTACTAAACTTAATTTTTTTTAAAAGTTGCTTGTTATAAAAAAAGTAAAATAATTACAATGTTTTTATAGTTTAAATTTAAACTTGTTCTATTAATTACATTGTAAATTATAGTTTTGGTTATTGTATATGTCTCCTTTACTAGCTTATCCTTCTGTCATACTTGACTATAATCTACCCTAAACCATATAGTTTAATTAAAGGAAAGCCCAACTTTAATTCATTGTTGTAAATTAAATATTTTGGTGAATATAAAGGAATACTAGTAATATAACAACATCAACTAGACAACCTAAACTAACAGTCCAAAACTACAAATTTCGCCAGTGGAGGCCCGGAAACAGCCCCTCACCTCGTAACAATATCCTGGATCCGCCATTGTATCGGGGAAGGGGTCCGAAGCCCCCATCCTTTTTCTAGGCTACTATTGGAGATACGACTACAATATTCCGTATTCAGAGAGTGTAGGAGAGGTATTGGCGTACGCATGGGGGGTTGATAGGGGTTATAACCTCCCATTGAGTTTTTGTTGCCGAAAAAAATTGCATGAGCAAAAATCATTTCAATTATAAAATTAATGGACAGTGCAATCACGCTTGAAACGTCTAGAGGGGTTTTTGCAACTCTCACGGAAATCTACAAAATGTACAGACGCTGCTTGTTGCGTCAAAAGTTGTAAACCCACCGACTTATTACAGGCAGGAAGAAAGTAACAAAAAGAAACCATCCGAAAAAGAAAAGTTCTTTTCTCGAATCTCTTCTTCCACTCCAATGCTGAAGCTAAAATTTGACCTCCCATCCTAACGTCGGTGTGTGTGTGGGATGGAAAATCCCGTGTCGATACGTGATGCAGCTGCAACCGATTGTTTTATGACATTTGCAGGGTGGAATATTGTCTGTCAAATTAATTTTCAGTTAAGTTGCAGAGGGCCTCAATCGCGATGGAACGAGGTGTTGGAAAGTTTTATGACTAAATTGCCATTTTCTTCCCTTAAAGAAACAAAGACACGAACCCCTCGCCTTTTATTGAGTTCTCAGAGAGGAGAGAAATGTAATGGGTCCACACACGTTGAAATCCGCGAAGTCACACGAGTGTTTTCCTCCAGAATGTCAACGTGTGAGAAGTTGTCTACAAATTCTTATTTACGAAGGCGGATTAATTGAAAAAGTTTTTCCACCACACGTACTCAATTTCTTCGAGGCAATAAACAAGAAACGTCGCTAGAGTTTTCTTTGCGATGGAAGAAACCAAAAGAAAAAGAACACTTTTTTCATTTTTTGCAAAGAAACAAAAGCACAGTAAAGATTTTAAAAACGATGCACCTGTTTACTCGGAGGCACAGCTTGATGAATATTTTTCCAACTCTAAGCCATTCACATCAACAGATATCAATCAAGAACATGTAAATCTTACCGATATCTGTTTCATTTTATGCAGTTCTTTAGACAGACT
>QLNU02015003.1:11162787-11219680 GCA_006491805.2 Dysdera silvatica | reverse complement strand
ATCGGAAATATAGAAATGTATTATGTACTTTGTGTATGTGGTATATACAAAGATATCGGATTACTTCCACAGTAGTGCATATTCTATTGGGCACATGCATATATTTTGTGACGTTTTCGACTATCAATATCGTAGTTAATAATATGCTATTATATACAAACGTGTTTCGGATAAATAGTGTAATCTTTTTGAACGTTTATGGGGATGTTCAAGTATTACGTAAGCACATTTCTGGCCATTTTAGACTCTTCCCCACTTCCCAGGCCCGTAGCTAGACGCTTGTTACAGGGGGACTCTGAAAGTTACAGGATTGCTTAGAAAGCTACAGGGGGCTTAAAGTTCTTTAATATTTTAATGTATTTTATTAATATATTTAATAATACTAAATATATGAGAGGAATAATATATCTAATGTTAATAAATAAATTTCTTAATGCAAATTTTGCATTGAAAACTTGTAAATTTTAGTATACCTCTCTATAATTTCTCTTATCCTTATTATAAAGTATATGAAGATTCAAACGTATATAAAAAAACACGTTATATACACAAGATCTACCGTAGAGAGCTATTTTGAATACATTTTTAACGTCAAAGAACAATTTCCATTGTCATGTACAATTTCGTACAAAACAAAAAATTTAAAATAAAATTCTACAATACTTGATTTTTGAGAAAAAATATTTTCCAGGTTGGGGCTGACTACATTTCCAGGGGGGGCTCAGCCGCCTATAGCCCTATCCTGGCTACGGCTCCGCCCCTCCCCCTTGTAAGAAAAAATAAGCAAATGCCTGACCCCCCTTATGCTTACGTAAGATTTCGGTTTTCTAATTTTTAATGTAAGTTTTTGAAATAAGAATGCAACGTGTGATGCAAATTATAATACTTATTTACATTTTTACTCTAATATTGAGCACTTATTTATAAGTTTGTTATAATATGAAATGCTTATTTATAAATACAGAGTAATCACAGCAAACAATATCGCATTTAAAAAAGTTTTAATAAGCTGTTAATAGATATTTTGGTGGTATTATAAAGTATTTTGTTATATTTTTATTGTTAATGTTTCCTATGTTGTAAGCAAATAGCGTGTAATATATATAAAGAGTGGATTTTATTAAATACATTTATTAAAAATAATACATTTATGATAATTTAAAAATATTAGTGGGGCCACGGGAAGCCCCGAGCAAAAAGGCTAAGTTACTGGTTTAAATAATTAAATATTTAACTGCGATATTTTTTATATTTTATATCTATTCACAGTGTGTCATGCATCAAAGTATTGCAGTTCTGTTAGGGCAGTTGTCACTTTGTGACTATGTGTTAGTACTATTATTTTCTGTGTCATTTTTTCTTCATCTATTATGCGAGATGGCGACACAAGTCAGTCATTTGGATTGTTGCCTTTTTTTTCTTTTTTCACTTTTTCGTTTTTGGTTTAGTGGCAACAAATCAGTTTGGACGAATTTTCTGACGATGGTGGACGCTTGATTTTCCACCGAAACAATTGTAAAATGTTTCTCCTGCTCAAATTAAACTGCGTTTGTGTGTAATTTGTTTTAAATATTATTTTTGCGCAGTGTATCGCTCATATTTTACGCTCACACTAAAATTTTTTCAGAACTGAACATACACGTTATTTATTGTAACCAGTTCAAAAGAACGGGTCTCAAATATAAACTGTTCTTAAAAGACCGGTTCACAAAAATGAACTACTTTGCCCATCACCCCTACATTTGTGTTTGTAAATCCACGCGCAAGCGCAGAAACGCGACAGGAGAAGCTCCTTTTCCTCCTACTGTCTAGCGGCTAGAAGATCTAATTTAGAGCGTGTTTCAGCATTACTAGTAGTTAAGAGATGACGTGCTTGCATTGACACGCACATGCGCAGAAGGCGGAGTAGGATTGCTCATCCCGTAGCGTCCCGCGGGCGACATTTTTATTTCCATAACACTTTTAGCATTATGACCGATTTAAGCGATCTGATTGGCTGAGCAGGTGATGTGCGGCCTGGTTTCCAGATCGAAATACTTCCCGTCAAAAAGAATTGGCGTTATTTTTTTTGGCGAAATTAGGGTTGTATGTGAGCCAAAAGAACCGTTAATAATTACAAAAGAACTTGATGTCATTGTCAAAGCCTGAAGCTTCCTGCAGGTGCTCCAATATAAGAAATGTAATTGAGCAAACGTTTTTAAAAGTAATGTATTTTCTAACTATTCAAATCATTTAATGAGTTATTAAATAATGGATTCATATAGACTTAACTTGGATGCAGGGCAAACAGGGTTGGCAAATACCCGGGTTTTTACATGGAAAACGCAACCCAGTTGTGTTTTTGTTTTGTTTTTTTTGGTGGGGAATTGCGGTCATCGTGAAAATTGCCGAATATGCATTTTCCATAAATACAAAACAACTCGGAAATAATTTTCAATTACATACAGAAAAATCTTTCGTAACGATCACCTCTATTCTGCGACCATCTCTCTTAACAACCATCAATTCTGAAAATGGATTTCCTTTCTCCTCCATAGACCCAATGCTAAATTTAGCTCCATTCTGAGACCACTTCTCTGAGCGACCTCTTTTTCACGGAACCGACAATGGTCGCCTGAGGGAGGTTTTATTGTATTATAAAAATAGTAATTTTCAATTACAATCAAGGAAAGCAATTCCAGGAATCAAGGGAGATACTTTTTTATTTTTGAATACGGGGTTACTGCTCGACGCACTCGATATGATCTTTTTTTTTTTTTAAAAATTTCGAGACCTTCTACTTAAAAATTTAGGCAAAAGATGATTTTTCTATAAAAATATAAGCTAGCAGCACAATATTTCAAAAATTTTGTTTTGTTTTAAAGATTTCTAACCATTTATTACATTTTAAATTTAAATCAAAGAAAAAAAATCAACTCATGGTAATATTAAAAATAAATTGGGAGTATTATTGAAGAGTGTCGTTCTAAAATTCCCCCGCGATTAAAATCTGATTTACGTAAAGGACGATTACGAACTCTGAAGTGGTTGATCTTTTGGTGCCTGTTACATTGGCGGCCAAAATTGCGTAGCAAACCTATAAGTGATGGCATCGTTAGCCAATCAGATTGTTTAAATCGGTCCTAATGCTAAAAGTGTTATGGAAATTCAAATCTCGCGTCCCGCGGTCACTTCCTCTCGCCAAGAGCTTGTTAAAAAATTGATCCGCAGCGCCATCTAGAGTTCGTTAAAAGAACTAAAAAATGTGTGCATTTATGACTGCTAGATTAAAGCCAAACTACAGCACGAGTGTAATACACAAGCAGGGCCGACGAAACGTGGGGACGGCATAAAAATGTTGGGGGACAATATACCAGTAGAAGGCATTTTGTTTGAAATTGGAGGGGGATATGGAACCCTAATATCGGGGTTTACGCTGGATTTTTTTCTTTTAGCACTGTAGCGAAAACGTAAAAAAAAAAATTTGGCATTTCTTAAAATTCCTTTAGCTTTCCTTTCTAATTTAAATACTTCCGATATTTTTGAAAATTTTGTCCCTTAGGCGAACACTGAACAAAATAGCATATTTAAAATTTCGGGCTACAAATAAAACTCTTTAGTTTTTATGAAATTACATAATTGACAATATTATTGTACAATTCTTCTGGGCATTGCTACACACCATAGTTGGTAGGCACTTTCAAAATTGAACTTATTTCGAATAGGCCCTTTAATACTTATTGTTAGCAATTTGCTTGCATGGTTTGTCATAACAACAACGTACAAAGATTGGCGCAGTATAGCCCAGATGCTCTTTGCGCCAAACAAACAAAACAAAGATTGACCAGGGCTTACATGATCTAGTAATTCTGACACTGATCGAATAAGGCTGAATACAATGAAAGATATTTATTACCTGCAAAATATTCGTATCAGCTGAGAACTACTGTTCCCTTCATCAAGCGAAAGTTTCGTTTGATGGCACTTTCGCTTGATGAAGGGAACAGTAGTTCTCGAAACGTTGCGAATATTTTTGCAGATGGTAAATATCTTTTACCTTCTTCATTTGTATTTCGTATATTCCGACCAGTGTCAAATTTTACTAGTTATGGTTCGTTATAAAATGATTTCTTCAGATAGTTTTAATCAAGTTCATTTGGGAGAAAGCCCTTTCACAATCTGCAGTATGCATAGGTATACTTGCCGCATATTCAGTTATTGAACACAGTGACAGAAATTCTCCATTCATTTCATTTTGATTTAAAAACTGTAGTAACTGCAAAAATGAAAACTCCTTTCTTTACATCAGGCACCTACAAATTTCTTGAAAATATTCCATTCTTACAGTCGTTTTCTTCAAATTTATGCATGCGATAGTCGACGGCGGCCGCGGACATAAAACTGTGAAATGTTTTAATGTTCAGAGCTTGCGCTTTTTAGCGAAAGTGGTGTTAAAATTTTTCGCAAAATGCGAAAAAACTAACGCAACTTAAACCCTGCCTAATACCAACATTAAGGGGGACGGGTCCCCCGTGAACGGCGCCCGCGTATCGGCAGGCTGCGCCCGGGGCCTGCATGTCCGGGGGTTCACGCTGGCAAGTAATCAGGCTTTAGGTGTCCGCCTGCCTACAAAATGTTTTTGACACGATATTCTTTGCTCTATTTAAGCAAAATGTGCCCCCACCCCGATAAATTTCCTGGCTACGGTCTTACGTGCCGGTACATACATGCAGTGATCTTGTAAAATAATTAAGTAATAAGTACAAAAAAAAAGCGTTCTTATTTCCTAAGTGTTGTTCATTAAGAGGTTCAACATCCCCTCTCCAACCAAAAGCATCTATGCCACTTCCCAGGGAAGGTATCATGGGGGCCCCGTGTTAGCTCTCGGCGCCCCTGTAGACAAAGTCGTAGCCAGGATTTAATTTCTGGGAGTGGCCAAAAAAATTTACAAAATAACGTTGAAAACAAGATGTATCGCCTTCATCGTAAAGAATAAGTATGAATATATCATACAAAAATAAATAAGAAAATACTTATTTTGCCTTCAGACATCATTGTAAATTCTTACTTGTAGTTTTTCCATCAAAATTTAATTTTTTTATAATATCCTCCCCTTAAAGAAAATGATTTCTATATATATATTATTTTTCTTTAAAGTATTCTCAAATTAGTGGTTTACTATGGTTAAAATTTTTAAAATTATTCAAGGTTTAAGAGGATTGTTTCCACTTTTTTTTTTTATTTTACAAGTTTGGGAACTAAATACATACATGCATTTTTACGGTCTTGTTAAAAATGTAGTTCCGGAGGGAATGGCACGGACACTGTTAGTGGAGGGGACAGGGGCACCCGTCAACCCCAATGTTGGCATTAGAGTTCTACGCCCCCTCCAATTTCAAACAAAATGTCTTCTACTGGTATAGTGCCCCCCCACCACAATATTTTTATGTCGTCGGCACCCATGGGGATTGGTTCCATGATTCCTCCACCATCCTGGATGCGGCATGGTAATATAATATTAAGGGGCGTATCGATACTTCTACTTTCATGAAGCATTGTGTATAATTTTAGGAAATGCATAAAACAAGCAAACAATTAGGGAGCGTTTAATAGGAACCAATGGAAAATTATAATATCAGTGATATTACTATTACCGTAAGTATGCACCGCATACTTGGATAATACGCTCCCGCTATTAATATTATTGAAAGGAACAGCTCAGATTATTGTGGGAGATTGAAAAACATCCATTAGAATATTAAAATACTCAACACAGCAGTAATAAAACTGTTAAAATAATAATATGTTGGTAATCGAGGGCCAGGTCATAAGAACAAGAAACTACCAGCGATAGATACATCCTGGAGAAGAATATAGAAAATTAAAAATGTAGACAATGTGACTTAACATCTGAAACAATACAACATGTAACATCAGGTTGCAAGATAATTGCCAAAACAAACTACAAATACCGTCACGACCAAGTGGCAAATATAATCACTAAAAACTTGCTGTCAGAATCAAGCTGATAACCAACATGAATCCTTACTACAAATACGAACCAGAAACAATACTAGAGAACAAAACACGCAAATTGTACTGGGATAGGGCTATTATGAGGGACAAAACGACACCACACAACAGACCAGGCATATTCCTATTTGACAAAACCAGCAAAACCACACACATCACAGACATAGCAATACCCAACACAAATAACATTCAGAACACATACACCACAAAAATGACTAACAAGGGAACCCCTTTCGCTGTTCACTGCACTTTGAGATCAGACCTATGGAAGATGATAGTGCTTGACTTCCTGATCACGAATGTGAATTATTTGTCTGCTAAAATAATATGACAATTTTTTATGAATATTTGAAGTCCAAAAATGACACTTTTTTCGCCAGGTTTGATATTTTTTAATCGCACTGTATGTGAGCAAAAACAGGTTTGAAGTCGGTAAGATTATGAAGGATCATCGTATTTAACGGATAAAAATAAAAAATTATTTCTCAGCTAATTTAAATAGTATAAAAAAAATTAATATGAAAAATGAACTTTTAGCATAGATATTTGGCGAATTTGGCGACAATTTTGAAGAGTTGGCGGGACATTTAAGTTTCGCATTCCACTAGCTATATAAACTCGTCCGCAAATGTAACGTTAATATAGTTGTACGAGTTTCCGATTGTGAGAAAATGAAAAATATAGTGAACATAATTCAATCCGTTTTGAATTTGGTCGTTAATAAATACGACACGCTTCCGTCGTTAATAACTGACCAAGAACTTAAGGAAAGTCGGGAAGTATTGTCGAAAATCGAAAACATAATTTTTAATAACAATGTCAGTGAAAGTATCAGTTTAGATTTTGAAGACAATTGTGATTTCCGTATCGACGAAGAAAGTGATATTAGTATAGTCGGTGACGAATATTATAACTGTACTGTAAAGGGCGATCAATTGGCAAATGAATTCAGTTTAGAAAATATGCAAACAATTGTTCAGTATTTTGACAGTTGTCAAAAAAATAAAACAAAATAAATAAATAAATAAATAAATAAATATTCCAGAAGACAAGTAAAATACCCTACTTATATTTCGAGGTTTAGAAAATATATATCAAATATGGGCACAAATATAGAAAAGTATAAAATAATAAAAAATGAAATGTTAGCCAGATTTACAAAAGCTAGGGAAAATTATTTACCTGTTCATGATATAGATTTGAAAAGATGGGCGATCCTGAAATCCCAAGAGTTAGGATTTGAGGATTTTAAATGTTCCGATAATTTTATATATAATTTTAAGAGCCAAAACAAAATAGTTGCGCGGAAAGTAACAAAATATATCACTCAAATATACACCCAGAATATGGGCAACATAGAAGATAGTGCCATAGAATTTATTTTGCATACGAGAAATGTTACTGCTAATATTATCCCCCAACAAATTTTTAACTCTGATCAAAGTGGTTTTAATTATTTTCTTCCAAATTAAAGGCAGCTATCGCATAAAGGTGAAAAACAGACATTTTCTTTAATAGGGTCTGATTTTGGCAGAACACATTCATATACAATAATGACAATAATATCAATGAATGGGGAACTGACAGGGAAAATGTTACTTCGTTTAAGAGAAGCTGAGGAAACATTTGGCCCGACTGTCAAAACGAATTTATTTCAACCTTCAAACTTATATATTACATGCTCCAAGTCGGAAAAAATGGACAAAATCAAAATGAGAAAGTGGGTAGAATGTTGTATGAAACCCATCATGTCTCCTCCTTCCTGTGTTTTACTAAGCTAATGGACAGGTAGTACAGACCCAAACACTTATTAAGATTTTCCGGAAAATTGTATATCCTTGCAAATACCCCCCAAAGCAACATCCCTCATACAATCGCTGGATGTTTATTTCTTTCGACAATATAAAAAATTTGTAAAAAAAATAATCAACAGAATAGCAATCGATGAAATGGATATTGACATACGACATCGAAATGAGATAATAAAAATGCATTCTTTGGTTCACAATCAATTACAGTCTAAAAAATATCGCCCTATATTACAATATGCTTGGTTTAGGTGCTGTTATAGCGATCATGATCCCGGAAAATTCAAAAATGTTGAGGAAATTTCTTTTGAAATTGAATACAACAATTGTAGCCGAGATAATTGCAAAAATCTGTCATTCTTAAAATGTGCTCACTGTGATCAATTGCTTTGCTTCACTCTTTTCTTTTTTTGTACTGTATCACTTTTACGACTTTCCTGAGATGTACACAGTTTAATTTTTCTCATTTTTAAATAAAGAGCATAATTCAACAATTAATCCACAATTTATGGTTAAATAACTTTATGAAATAAAGTACATTTCATGAAATTTTGTTCACATTTTTTCTAATTACAATAAATGCATTTTCAAATAGCCTACTATTAAGTTTTGTTCAGAATTTTTTTTAAATTCCATGGTTGCAACAGCATGTGATATGCAATGACCACATCCAGGTTGCCTAAATATAGCAACTTTTCATTATTCGTACACATCATTTATTCATACTCATATAGTCATACATCTCATATATATATAGATACTCATATATTCATACATCTCATAAATGAATACTTATTTATATACTGTCGCCATTAAACTGTTTACTTATATATTCATTCATTCATAGATTTCATTTGTTCATGCACTTCTTTTCCTCATGAGATAATATTTTGGAAAAAGAAATGTAGAAGAAACTTGACATGGGCTCCGATAATACGAAATAACTACTTCAAACGAAAACCTGGCGTAGCCTTCAGAATTTTCGCCAATTTAGCCAAGTATCTATGCTAAAAGTTCATTTTTCATATTAATTTTTTTACACGGTTTGGATTAGTTGAGACATAATTTTTGTTTATCCGTTAAATACGATGATCCTTCATAATTTTACAGACTTCAAACCTGTTTTTGCTCACATACAGTGCGATTAAAAAATATCAAACCTGGCGAAAAAAGTAATTTTTGGACTTCAAATATTCATAAAAAATTGCCATGTCATTTTTGCAGACAAATGATTACATATTCGTGATCAGGAAGTCAAGCACTATCATATCCTATAAGTCTTATCTCTAAATGCAGTGAACAGCGAAAGGTTTATTATTCCCTTGTAAATACCAAGCAGGAAATCAAAGACATGTGGTACATGGATAAGGTAAACGTTATCCCTCTTGTCTTATCAGCAACAGGTATAATACCAACCACACTCCAAAAGAACTTGGAGACACTTGAAATTGAACCAAACACATATATTCAGATGCAAAAAGCAACAATACTAAACACCTGCCGAACAGTCAGAAAATTTTTAAACCTGGCACCAGAATGAAACATACAAAATTATTTTCACACTGAAGGTAGACTTGAGAACTTGGCACCGCCCGTCTTAAGCTTAATCCGCCAAGTGCGAGAACGCACACAAAAAAATAATAATAATAATAATAATATCTTAGTACCTAAAAAGCTATCATCATGATGAACTGGTGATTCGTTTGAACTATAATCTTCGCCTTCTGAAACGAGGCTTTTGGAAAATACCTGACCTGAAAATGAAAAAAATTACACGTGTAACAGATGCACAACAAAAGTTTCATTTACATGTCACTTTATTACAATATTTATATGAATGTAGCCGATGTAAAAACGTAATACATTTTTTTTTGTTTTGTTTTAATAAGAACTATTTTTGAAAGATAAATTATAAAAAACTTGAAGAACAATTGAAAAATGGGTTGAAGACAGAAAAAATATGCATTAAGCCAAGCAATTAAAAAACAGAGGGGAGAAAGAAGCGCATGAATAAAAAAAATTAATAAACTTATAGGTAAAACATTATTATATTTAAATGATGATTATAACGAATTTTTTTTACAAGACATTATTGGCATATTAATTCTCTCTGTGTGCTTTTGTAAAATATTTATTGTTGAAAGAAATTATGTGTGTCTTGTAAATGTGAGTGAACAAAAGTAAGAGAAAATCAATAAATTAAAATTAAGAGATTTGCATATTAAAATTTGTGAACAAGTGATTTATTTTAATCAATGAATTTGATCAACAAACTGTCAAACTAACATTAATTAAAATTAAAAATAATAATTTTGGATATAACAATAATTTTAAATAAGGAAAGAGTCATACCTTGCCAATACCAACTTCCAACTGATCCGACAAAGAGTCTTTTTCCGTTCTAAAGGTAAAGCGATGAAGAAAAATAAATTTAAAGAATAAAATGAAGGCACGTTTAAACTTCATTTAAACTTCAAATCAAACTTTATTTAGATGGATGCAATCCATCAAAACTTATATAAGTCATTATACAATTACATTTATATCAGCCTTTATACTACTACAATTGCGTTTATGTCAGTCTTTATACTATTACAATTGCATCTATATCAGCCTTTATACTACTACAATTGTACTTATATCAGTCTTTATACTACTACTATAATTGCATCTATATCAGTCTTTATACTACTACTATAATTGCATCTATATCAGTCTTTATACTACTACAATTGCATCTATATCAGTCTTTAGACTACTACAATTTCATTTATATAAGTCTTTATACTACCACAATCGTATTTATATCAGTCTTTAGACTACTACAATTACATTTCTATCAGTTTTTATGTTATATGTAACGTTAAAAATGAACCTTATTTTATATTGCAATCAAAAATACATCATACTTTATGTTACAATTGAAGTTTTAGAATACTTTATAAAGTAAAAGAAAATGCCAATCTCCATCCAGAAGGACAGAACAGGTCCGCTTCGTCCTTGGATTCGACTTTTCCACAATTTTTGGCATTCCAGAAAAGTTCATGAAGTGGGGGTTGGGAACTACAGCTCATATATTCCTATGTTAAATATACAAAATTTCATTGCGATGGGGGTTACAACCCCCCCCCCCCCTGCGTACTCCAGTAGCTGTCGATGAAGACTGGAGGTGGTGCTCCACATTGGACCTTACTTATTAAAACCCAACTTCGATTCTTCCACCACATCTCGTTAAGAGCTCTGATCCCCAAATGGAGATTCCATCTCTTCTTTCTTTCATCTCGTGGACGCTATCAGCGCCTGATTTATGCAGGGGCACGTGGGGCAGGCCCCGATTCAGAGGGGGCCCCCTAAATTCTAAATTTAGTTCAAGATACTCGTAAAAAGTACACCACGGAAGTGATGAATTTTTTTTGGTTAATCTATTGATGACGTAACAAGCTAGTCAGTCGAGGCTAGGCAAAGCCCCCTTTCTTAGTCATGGGCGGCGCTGGTCTGGGGGGGAAATGCAGGGGCGGACTGGGTACTCTAAAAGGGCATACCTGGATTTTCAGAGAAACGCGAGTCCTTGCTCATTCGCTAGTTCTGTCACCCATAAGGGCCGATTGGCCGGTCGGCTGGCGACCCAGTCTGCCTCTGGTCAAAATATTTTGAATTCCTCCAAGCTTATCTGGCTAGGCAATGTTATATTATACTTACCTTAGTCTTAAAAATAAAATTATTCCTATAATAAAAATAGTAATCAAAATATCTGTTATGGGTTGCGGAGGGGTGGGGCCCCCTTCAAGAGTGTGTGCCCCGGGCCCCAGAATTTCGAAGTCAGGCCCTGGACGCTATGTCCCTCCCTCTTCTGGGAACACAGTGCCGCTTGCTCGGCCAACATTTCCAGATTATTTCTTGCATACAAAACAACATCAATGGACAGCCAAGTCCGTGCTGAGCCAAGACCTACAGCCTTCCAAGGAATCCTAACCTCTATGCACTAGGGAACCAAACCCCGAACTACTATGGGTAGTAAAAACGGTACCCGTTCGAGGATACTACCGGAATAGAATCCGGGTTAACGTATATGTGTTATATATAATATATTAAGCGTTAAGACAGAAAAGACCGATGTATTTAATCTTGATATTGTTAACATAAAAATCTTCGAACTTGGTAATTTTGACATTAAAAAAAAAAAATCTTGGTAAGAATTAGGGGGAGATTTGTTCCTAAGGAATCAAAAGGTGATTTCTTTCTAAAGATTTAAGCGATGAGTTTTTTCTAAAAAATTATCGTAAAACTCAATTCTGAAGAATTAAAAATGATTTCTTCTCTTAAAGAATGATACAAGCAGGGGCGGACTTGGCCACCGCTTCCCCCCCCCCATGGGCGATAAGACTCGCACCTTCGAATGGACAAGGACTTGCGCCCTTTGAGAAGACCCGGTCCGCCCCTGGATATAAGAATGGAATTTCAAAATTAAGAAAGAAAATTACCTCCGTAACAGCAGCAGACATGCCAGCTTGACAGTAGCCTTGACGATGGAAACCCCAGGTAGCTGGAAGCAGAAAATTAAAATATAAAATCAATTATCCAATTTTAAAGCACGGTTATAGTCAGTGGCGGATCCAGCATTTCTTTTAAGGGTTGGAGGGCTATATTTTAATAAGTGCACTCCATCACACAGTGTAATTTTATGTAATATTAATTACGCTGATTTGGAAAGGGGGAATTTAAGCATAACCCCTGGTTATCATTCCAGGTTAGTATGAAAGAAGCACACTGTATAAGCAAAAACTCGACGTAACATTATGCAAAATACACCCAAATATTTTTTTTAACAGAGCTGTGGAGAGTAGCTTTTTATGTTTGGGAGAGTGTATGAACGCATTGCACGCATGCGCTTAAACGTTAAAAATTACCTTCAACGCTATCACTAATTCTTAACATACTGCATATTTAACACATTAAACAGTGAACTTGGGTTTTTACGAATCTCCAGATTATAAACTACGCGATTTTACGAACTGTTGTATTCGTATCGAAAATATCTCATAGAACTAGTCTTCTTCTTCTTCTTCTTCTGGACACTGGTGAGGTCATCTGGGCAAATATTGGCAGATGCTTAAAGTTTTTCTGCCCAGGGCTATAATCGATAAGTCTCTGTTATGAAAAAATTCAAAAAATGCACCACAATAACAAAGATTCCCTTTCAAAACAATCCGCCATTTTCGAATCGTCTGTTATTTCAAATACCACAACAAACATAAAACTTTAAAGTAGGGGTCTTCATGTCATGCGCCGCAGCCCACCGGTTCATGAAAACACAAAAATCGTTTTGCACAAAATTGACGGCCCTTGCTCTCCTTGAATCTTACATCCATGTATTTTATTCCGTTTGTACTTCTTAATAAATACTTAGCATGCTAGCGAACTAAAGTAACATGGCTTCCCTCAGTTGTGTTTCACTTCAGTTTTCTGGAGTATACGGACATTCGATAAAATTCTATTGATTTGCAGTGCAACAGTGATTAAAAAAAAATCAACTTAGAACTCATTGAATTCTATTCTACATATGTCGATAAGAATATTTTCTTCAACTATCCGTCTATGTTCTCTGAAAACGACGTCAGTACCCACGCCTGCGAACAACTCTTTTCAAGAATTTAGTAAAACTAAAAGATAGGATCCAAATAACTGACGTTCAGCTTGAAAACACTCTTGTATTAAAAACAAGAGGTGCAAAAAATCTCACTAAAAGGTTTGATTTCGCTTTACATATTAATAACTAAACGAATTGTAAATGTATTTTGCTTCCATACGTATTTTATATTATAATTAATACATACACACAGATATATATATATTCAGGACACAGAATATTTTCGGTTGGGCACAAAATGAATATAGAGACCTAAGAAAAAAAAGGCCCACAGGGGTTAAATGGGGGGGGGGAAGCGTTTCCTGCAATCGACCCCTGGATCCACCTTTATTCAGTCCTAATATTACTGGTGTGGTAGTACGAGTCGCGAGCCAGCAAGAGAAAGCAAAATTGGCCTTTGGATCGAAAAAGTTCGAAGACCCCTGCCTTGAAGCATAACGGCCTACTGTGACTCAACGAAGACTTGTAGAGAGGTGCGTAATGTTGCTCGTCCAAAGCTATCCCCACCAACTATTGATTCTTATTTGCGAATTTGAACATTGAGCTAGAAATTGCTGATTCATATATTTACCTTGGCCAGCTGATTTCAATGGATGGCAACATTATGAAAGAACTCAACAGACGTATTAAACTTGGCTGGAGTGCATTTGGAAGAAACAGTTTTATCCTGAAGGGGAAATTGCCTTTGTGTCTAAAAAGAAAGGTCTTCAACCAGTGTGTATTGCCAGTCCTCTCTTATGGATCAGAGACATGGAGTCTAACAGTTGGAGCAATACGAAAGTTACAGACAACGCAAAGGAGCATGGAGAGGTGCATGCTTGGAATAACTAGGAGAGATCGAAAAAGAAACACTTGGGTGAGAGAGCAAACTAGAGTAGAGGACATCATTGTTAAAGTAAAAGGGCTGAAATGGCGATGGGCTGGGCATATTGCAAGAAGAACTGATCAACGATGGACAACAGAAATTCTGAACTGGATTCCAAGAGACCACCGAAGACCTAGAAAACGTCCTCAAACTAGATGGGTGGATGAAATAAGAAAACAGGTTGGGGTGACGTGGAAGCGAATTGCTCAGGATAGACTTGTGTGGAAAGCATTTGGAGAGACCTTCATCCAGCAGTGGATAGATAATGGTTGAATATGATGATGATGATGATATATTTTACACGTTTGTAGGTTTACATTAGCAGCAGGTCCGTACATAGGATTTCAGAAAATGAAGGAGGTGGGGGGGGGGAATTGATGAAAAATGGGAAGGCCTCACTCATTGGCGTACGTAGAAAGTTCATAAGGAGGGGGTCAGAGAGCTAAAACTACTTATATCCACCTATATGTGCATACGAAATTGTATCATAATTGTGGGGTGGTTATAATCCCACCAAACCACCCTCCTCCGCGTAAGCTAATGGCTTTAATGAGACTTTAAATTTTGATGAAAAATCATGTTTCCTTCTCCTCGGTTTGCAAAAGTAAATATTAAAATACTCTATACGAAATTTTTACACTGTACATGGAGACATCTCTCTCTCTCTCTCTCTCTCTCTTTTAAACTTTAGGTTTGTTTTGTTCGTTTGTGTTTTATGCGTAAGAATAGCTAAGGTTATGCTGCACTAGGACGTAAAGCTCTCCAAGGGATCCGAACCTCTTGCTCAACGAGAATTAAACCTCAAACTATGTGTCGGTTGGAAAAAAACAGACGAGCGCTGGAATCAACCTTGCTTTGTTGGCCTGGTGTCAAAACATGCAACCACTGCGCCACCACATGTACTTGTTTTTAAAGCATATATGGAGTCACACTGAATAACGAATATAAAATTATTTTGTTAGTTGAGCAGGTCTGCGATTGAGAAAGTTGGTTCAAGGACAGGCGCTGTATTCCCAGGAATATAATATTCTCCCTTTTCAAAAGCCCAGCTGCACAAATTGGGTTGGATCCACAATGCATTCCGCCTACGTTCTAGTTTAAAGGCCAGTGGCAAACGATTCATGTGTCAGGTAGCCGCCACTTCCTTCTAAGAAGCTTAAAACACAAATGAAACGAAATAAAGGCATTAAGCTGCTCCAATCTGTTGAAGATCGTCTGTTTCGAAAAAGAATCCAATAAAATATACAAAATATGGCGCTCAAGAAAGGAAGTAAACGAAGTGGCTTATAAATCTTCATTTTTTTTGCCCTTCTTTCTTTGAACATCCAAGGTGTCTATCTCACCATCTCCACCCACAGAGTGTAACACATTATTTATGATACAGAGGAGCGAGCTATGTGTGGGCTGTATTAGTTCATTTGCGATTTGGGAGAAGAAACTTTAGGCATTGAAAAATATGGAAGGTTTCACAACACGCAATCAAACTTCTTGAACAGTAGTTCATAAAGTAGGAAACGAGTGCAGATAAGGGGGATAGGAAGAAATGAGTGAGAAAAATATATAGTATAGTTTCATGACCAGACTGGTACCAAAAAAATGCATATTGTTAGTCCTTTTCCTGAAAAATAAAAAAAAAATCATTTTTGTTTTAATTTTTTTGCTTTTTATAAATTTGTACGTGATAAGTTTTTTTTCTTTCATTAAAAATGTATCCAAAACGTTCTTTTACGACAGATTATGTCTCCGTGGTGGTAACGCGTTCACCAAGCGTGTAGTTACCCCGGATTTGACTTTTAACTCTACCAAAAATGAAAGAAAAGAATGCTTACCTACTAATTGCATTCTGAGGACTGATTCCCTAGGACTTAAAAGGTTCAGATTCCTCGGAAAATTGAAGGTTCCTGGGAAGCATCATCCTCTCAGTCCTTGTGACGTAAAACTCGGACAAATAAATAAATAACTGATGTACATCGTGCCTTTTATAAAGGTTTGATTCTTCATTTGGTCTACAGTAAGGAGAACGGAAATTGTAAAAAAATTTTGTATACCTCTACAAGTTTTCAGTGTAAAAATGTTGTTAAGAAATTTATTTATTAATGTTGATTTGTATGTATGTGATTGGTCTGGTTTGATTGACAAGATAACTTGTCCACATAAAACGATTTTGAACATAAATTGTGTATTTCATATATACTACTATTTTTATGACCCTTAAGTGCTGCTGAAGTGTACAGTGCTAAAAGATTAATTGACCTCATTAAAATATTTTATGTCCATATTGCAGCTATTTAATGTTATTGAGTACATACTATAAAGTGTATAAAAATTTGAAAAATTTTAAGTTTTCTCTGTCGCTTTCAAACCCTCCCCCCACCACCACCACTATAAAATATCTAGCTGAGGCCCAGGCTATATAACAGGTTTTTTTTAGCAACTGTTACTAATGTAATAACAGATGCCATAACAGCAACATCATGTGAACAGGCAGAAATCTTTATATAGCTTTATTACATTTCAAATATAATTAGCCTACTAAGGATGAATTTTTAATCGATTGAAAACTGCCCTAGTATAGTTGAAAAAAAATCTGGGAAAATTTTATTAACAAGGGGTTTGAAAACCATATAGAATATGAAACATTTTCAAAAAATCCTTTTAAATTTTTTTATTTCAAAAATGATCGTTAGTTTTATACGTCACCGCTGTTACCAGTGCCGTAGGAAAGAAGGACTCAGGCTCCCAATTGAATATCAAAACATTATTTTCTCTAACGCCGTATCATATGCGCTGTTTGAGCGTCCTGTCTGGGATTACAGTGCCGCCTTCGGCGGCCACCTTTCCCAATCTTCCCTTTGCCAAAATATAAATAAAATAAATAAATAAAAAATAAACACCGTATCACACAATCTCCTTTACGGCTACTTCAGTTTCCCATAATTTTTGAATTGCCACACTACTGGCTATTACTACGTATTTTACTATCGTTTTTGCTCAGAGAGGCGCGCTGTAAAAAGTCGATTCTCGACAATGAGCTCCACTTAGCGGGGCTGAAAACGAAGTGGTTGTTTTGGCAGCTAAGTAATCGTTTTAGCAGTGAAGTGATCGTTTTAGCGGCTAAGTGCTGTCATGAATTGTGTCATATAATGACTGTCGTTAAGTTACAAAATACTTTCTAATCATATCTCTGAACGAAGCTCATAAAAGCATTCAAAAATATGAAGAAAAAGGACAAACAGTACTTCAAAGCATTTAATATGAGTATTTAATCCCTCCCAAAAAAAATATATATGCTTAAAATTTTCAAAGAAATACCACTTGAAACATCTGTGGTTTTCAAGCGTAAATAACCGGATTTTGTGTGGATGTTAATGGATTTTATCCTGAAAAAAAGGGAAAATATTACAAGAGCGTGGGGGCAGTTAAATCGCAGATAAATTTATTTTGGCGAATTTTGGCGAGGTTTTAGGCGCCAACCTTTTTCCAGAAATGGATTGATTAATAATGGCTGTGAAAGTGGTGGCATAAAAAATATGTCACTCGGTGTTGTGAGTTTTGAAATCAAGGTGACTTTACCCTCCTCTGTCCTTTTGGGGAAGGTAACACACTCTATTTCAAGGTTGGTTTACCTTCATGCAAAAATAGCACCATACCCCCTGGTGGCGAAAATCGGAACTGGTACGTAAGAACTTCATTCATCGCTGTTCAGTTACAAATGTTAATGAAACCGCAAGCAGACGCCTGTTGTAACCGATTTGAAACATACACCCTTTTCTCAAACTCATTTCAAGAACTTAACATTCAGAAAATAGTAGTATAATAGTCGTTACGGAACCCTTCAGAGGAAGCTAAGATTTCAAATTCAAAATTAAACAGCAATTAGCAATGAAATTGAAAAAGCATTAGTGTTAAATACAGGGGCGGACTGGGTCCTCTCAAAGGGCGCATACATTAGATTATCAGAGGGCGCGAGTCCTATGGCCCATGAGGGCGCACAGGCCCAAGAGCAGGCTGACCAGCGCCCAGTCCGCTCCTGTTTGAATATGCATGTATCTATCGATCACTTTTGGAATAACATATAAAGGAGCGGAGAAGAAATTTGCACACAAATGATTAAACATCGATTAAGCAGAAAACGAAATAGATCACTCACGTTTTCAGACGCATCATCAGCAGCCTTTCATTCAGAGAACGACTGCCGATGAAGACCTGTTGCTAACGCGTTCAAAAGCTTGTGTGATCTATTTCGTTTACTATTTTACCAGAGTTGAAACTTTTGTTTACAAACAAAGCACCTTCTTACTTTATTTCACCCAAGTAAATTTGAATTCTTTGGAACGTTGTTTATAAAAAGCGATTGAAGCGCCACCTAGTGTTAATGGCTGGAGTACTACATGGTATCTGACAATTTTCAAATAACGCATGGAATATTTAACGGCTCTTAAAAATTACAAACTTGCGTGGTGTGACGACTTTTGCCCATTAATTCACAGAAAAAACATTTTCAATGTTAAAAGGAATTTCCTTTATTATTATTATTATTATTGTTATTATTATTATTATTATTATGTTGCATTTGCACAGTCCATCTTGAATTTGACGACTGCATATATTCTTTAATATCGGGCCCTTCCCAAGGACCTGAGATGTCAAAGATATTTTCTTAGGATGTGGGTAGTTCCAAGCATTGGCGTACGCAGGGGGGTGTTGATGGGGTTGTAACCCCCCCATTGCAATGAAATTTTGTATATTTAACATAGGAATATGTGAGTTGTAGCTCTGTAACTCCCCCATTGAGCATACAACCCTCCTCCTCCTTACGAACTTTCTGCGTACGTTTACGGTTCCAAGCACAGCGACCTTTTGGAGTTGGTGCAACACCATTTTGTCAATTTCTATTGTATTAAGATGATTTTCGAGATTTTATGCGATTGCTCCCAATGGTTCTATTACTATGGGAACGACAACTGTTGTTTTTCCATAACCTTTCGACTTCGATTTGTAGTTCTTTGTATTTGGAAATTTTGTGAAATTCTTTCTCTTGAATTCTTGAGTCACCAGGAATAGTCGCATCAAACTTGCATTTTTCCCACAATTGTTAAAGCAGGTGTGGTTGTCAGTTTGGATACGGAAGTCCCACAGGATCTTGACTTGTCATTTTCAATAATCTTTTCAGCTTTGTGGTCCCATCAGTTTTTATTGATTGTAATATTTTATTTTTGCCACAGGTGCCAGTGAATCACTGAAGTTACTTTATTGTGTTTTTCCAATTAGAAATAATTTTTATAAACGTGCTTTTAGGCTTAGTAATAGCAATGCTGATGTTGTGATGGTGAAACGTGCGTGAAGAAAAGAAATACTTTATTTGCGTCTGGTGGGGCACGATCCCACGACCTTCTACAATCCGGGCAGGTGCTATCACTAACTGAGCTACAGACGACCAAACAATCAATTCCCTACGAACGTATTTAGAGCGTATTTTTTTAAACCGGTTATTATTGATTGTTTGGTCGTCTGTAGCTCAATTGGTAAGAGCACCTACCCGGATTGTAGAAGGTCGTGAGAATCACGCCCATGGGCGGATTTATCACTTTGCCGCCCCTAGGGTGCTTGTCACCCCAATGAATGCTACTTTTTGCCGCCCCTCCCCAATCAGTAGTAGGAACATAAAAATTGTTACATTCAATATACTATTAAGGTAACAGTTTTTTCATATTAGCCGATGATGTGGCAACAATAGATGTTAAATTACTCGTAAAGAAAAGAATAATTCTAGATCATAAAAGAGAAGAATAAAAATCTATGATAGAGAATATAAAAAATAATTATTTATATTAAATAAATAATCTTCTAGATCATAAATTTTTTTCGTAAACTAAAACATAAACATTAAACAATATTAACTTATAGTGAAGTATTATCTCTTCTTGGTATATAATAAATCAAATTCAATTTTATTGAAATAAATTTTAATTTTAGCAAGAAATAAAAGACTATCTCACACTAGTCTTTAAATGGAAAGCATGACGTCTGGCTTTCTTTTCGGCAAAACATCTGCTTATATCATCGTATGATGCTGATTTTGTTATATCAGACTCAATACACAAAATTTTGCCGTCCTAGTCTATAGCCTAGTATAGCTTATTGGGAAATGCGGCATTGACCACGCCGTAACATCAGCGGTACTACTACTACGCCTGAAAAACTTTGATAAAAATTGCTTCTAATTTGACCTGCGTAGTGTTCGATTTGTATAAATATTTGGCATGCGTTTAAAATTGTGGCCTTTTGTAACTCAATGTAGGTGTTGTTGTCGATTTCAAGTAGTGTTTCCAAGCTTCTGTGCAGTGTGGTTGACAAAATGACAGGGACGATGTCAACTCTACATGTTTTTAATTTCTTAATGTCTTTAATTTTATTATTATAATTATTAAATGCATTGCGCAAATTTTATGCTTGTCGATTTTTTAAAATATTGGCGTGATGATTAGTAGTTACGATTAGGTCTGTCAGAAACTATTTCTCAGAGTGAATTTGTTAGTCTCTTGTTGCTAAATAAGTTTGCTGTCGCTAAAGCCGCCACATTAATATCTGGGAGAATCCGTCATGAAATGGTGGTTTTGATAATCAGATAGAAAGGAGCAGCAAAAGTAGGGAGAGTAGGTTTGAAAAGTAGGGAAGAGTTGGAAAAAGTGTCTGAGCAGCAGCGTAATCCCAGACAGGACGTAAGATCTGAGTGTTCAACCACTTGGGACAGTTGGGGCGTGGGGAGAGAAGTCGTCATCTAACCAGCATCAGAAACAAAGGAGTAAACCACTCCACGACTATCAACCATCCCTAAAATACGTCACGAAATAACGATACCGATAGTGGAACGGAAAGGAGCAGCAACAACGGATGAGGAAAGGAAAAAGTGTATAAAATGCTGCACAGTCACAAGGGAGCGGTCATTGTAGCCATGAGAGAGAGAGAGAGAGAGGGCGGCACAATTGGCGACTAATAATTCTAAAAATCCAGAAAACACCAAAAGGACTGCATACTGCACTTTAACCAAACACGCTTTCAAATACAAAGTACTCACAACAATAGCACTTATGGTTACATACTTACATTGATTTCGACATGGTGAATATTCCTCGAATTTGGATAAAGAATCTCTCGCAATCCAACAAGTTCCAACGGGTTCTCTACGTAAAAGGTTTATGGAAAAATAGACGTACCTTGGAGCACATGCCTAAAAGAAACAAAATGTATATACACTCGATTAAAAATAATCTTAAATTTTACCGTTCATGAATTTTTACGTGCTTTGAAAGTGAACAAAGACTTGAAAAAATCTACAGCTATTAAGTTATGCGCAAAATTAGTAAGTAAATCACTGGTGTAATCAGGTTGGTGAGGGGGCTGGGGGGGATTTGGCCCTCCTTACAAAAAAAATGTAACCCCTAGACCGCGAGGATAATTGCGCCAATGAAATAAAGTAAACGGTTCTAATTTGTATTAGCATGTACCTATGTATTATTATTATATATATATATATATATATTCATTCTGAAGAAGCAAACTTTTTTATTTAAAAAAATGTAAGGTAAGGGATTTTACAACGACAAAAATAGACTATATGATCCGAGGACGGGGGGAGTTAAATTTTTGTACGGTCATGGATTTTTTTTCATGGGCTTTGTAGTATAAATTCAACCCACGTTTATTTATTTATTAAAAGAATAAGGAAAATATTAAATTTCATTATACCGATCATTTATTACGATTTAATTAAAATACGCACATGTAGTTCCAAAACTTAAAAAAATATATATAAAATTTAATTTATAATTTATCGATTATAAAATTTATATTAAAAATTCTTTCCTCAGTAAAATGATTTCTTTACAATCGATATTAGTTTCTCAAATTTTCCTCTTCATGGACCATTTCAGGCATTTCTTTAGATATCGCGGATTATCGGGGGAAGGGAAAGATTTAAAAATTAAATAAGGTATTATCTAAAAAAATAGGGAGAAAATTAAAAATATATTTTCTGAAACTGAGGTCTTCAACTATGATTAATAACATTAGGTCCTACACTATCAGTTACCTTATCAGTCCTGCACAATCAGTTGTCCTATCAGTCCTACATTATCAGTTACAAGTTAAATAATTTTATACAGCTTGTGCATCATTATTTAAACACAGAAAACATCCGACATATCATGTTTCTACAATGCGACATATATTTCTTAAATTACTTTATCTGCATCGCAGTATTATTGATACACTGAATTTTCACCTCGGGCATTCATTGACATTTCATCAATGAATCAATGACTTGCATTCATTCATCAATGATTCATCAATGTTAATTACACCGAATTTTCACCTCAGGCATTCATTGACATTTCATCAATGATTCAATGACAGGCATTCATTCATCTTTTGGAGTTGTGGTATAAAATATGCATATATTATTATTTCATCACTCTTTTTTCTGAAATCAAAATTTCCTGAAAAAGGCTGAAACATTCCCTGAAAAAATTAAAAGTGTCCTGAAAAGAATAAAATTTTTTGAAAAAATTAAAATTTCCCGCTGACTTCTCACTGGATAGGCTGCCACGGACCACACTGATTTAGAAAACATATTTTTTACATAAAATACAATTAGACAGCATAATTTTGACTGAATAAAGGAATTTGGTGAATAATTTTTTATTCATCGTAACATCGAACATGACCTTTCCCCGGTCGCATTTGAAGGGGGTTGGGTTTACACAGCGCTGGACCCTTTAAACATGCGAGCCCTAGACATTTGTCTCTTTTGCTGACTGGCGGATCCAAGGGGAGCGATGGGGCGATCGCCCCCCCCCCCACCTCTCGCTTGAGAAATCTCTGAATCCGCACTTGCTTTTGCTTATGTATAATCTGGCTCTGGATATAATGCGAACGAGATAGTTATTTTTAATAATTTTATATTATGAAAGAGTAAGTTTTCCAATTTTAGAATCATTTGGTAGGAAATACTAATTTAGAAAATTATCCCTGATGAAATTTTTGGAAAGACAAATAAAGATCAATAAAAAATATTTTTACTCATCGCATTTTTTTTAAAGAACCGGTCGTTAGAAAGTCGCGTTTCAATAATTTCTGTCAATAAAGTTTATGCGATATAAGTGTAAAAAAAAAAAAAGTGAAACAATTCCTGGGGTTTTAAAAACCAGCAAATGTCCACAATTTCTTTACGATTTGTTTTTTTCAAAAATCAAAGTGATCTTCTGCTTTAGAATTGTCAAAGAAAGAAAAACTTAAAAAAAAAAATTAAATTCGTTTTTATGACAAATAAATTTGACACCCACGTATTATATTGTTATCCCTGTGAAGGGTACTTTACAAGTTAATTTTTATCGCCATTGGCGGTTGTGTATTTTCGCCTTTACATCTGAACAATCCGTTTTCTCGTAGCTGGCAATTTGAAATTTAAAAGAAAAAAAAGAAAAAAAAGAAAAAAAAAAGAAGAAAAAAGAAAGAAAAGAAAAGAAAAGGACGAACGCGTATTGATCTTTTGGGGGAAGGAGTTGAGGATAAAGTGTACTTGGGGGAAAAAAAAATCTCGACTATCAGAAACATGATAAAAACTTTTTTCCCTTTCAATGGAGTATGAAACTACAAGGAGACCTTAATTAAGTTATATTGTGGTGTTAACGGCCACTGTGAAGCGTAGTTGGTCTCGAAATCTGGTTGCGGGGAGAGGGCTTTAATCTCCACCCCTAATACCCTGCATATAGCTGCCATTTAATTTTCGTTTTCCTAGGGAAGTTCGATATTTTCTCGAAAAGGTTAAGCTCCTACTACTCCCCCAAGTACTTACAATGTACCCCAGGTGCTTACAATAGCATAAGGAAGCCACAGAAAGGTTTTATTATCGTGATACACAAATCTGTGCAACGATGCACACAAATCTGTGCAACGATGCACACAAGTAGCGGGGTTTGGGGTTAACTCTCCCAACATTATTGTCCGTGAAGTCAAATTCCCTACGAGAAGGGAACAAATGTATTAATTCCCCAACTTCCCATCAAAACCCTTCCCATTTTGAAATTCTATAAATAGGCCTGAACCAGATGAGATCTTTTGCACAATTACTCTGCAGTCATAGCTATGAGTCAAACATTTATACAGCGATACAAGTTAGTTTAAGAAGATTTGAAAAGGCCCATTTTATCATGTAAGACAAGGGCGCCGAGAGCCAATGTGGGCTCCCAGACCCACTTCGCCCGGCCCCATAATCCCTTCCCTGAGCCGGGGCCCCTCAGAATATGTCCTTGCCAGCGTGGGCCCCCTAAAATTCATCCGGACCCTCGGGCTGCAGCCCTTGCTGCCCTCCTCCCCCCTCTCGTTGGCCCTGCATGTAGACGCAGTCTTTATAAATAAATGAATGACTATACTCGGGAACACTGTTGGTAAAGGTATTTCTATATCATACCTTGCTGCTTACATCAGCTTACAGTGTAATTGTCGATTTATTCCTTTTATTTAACAACAAAGAGATTAATTATGCTTAACCGTTTAGAGGCCGAATTAAGTATCTGATATATTTAAATAAATCGAATTAATATAGATATATTTATATAAATCGAACACTACGCAGATTAAATCAAACAACAATGTCAATCAATCAACGTTTATTGGCGTAGTGATACCAACGCCGATGTTATGGCGTGATTAGATGGTGAAACGTTCGAAAGAAAATAAATATTTCTGCCTTCGGTGGGACCTGAACCCACGACCTTCCACATTCATTTGTTTTATTGATTATGACCCCCTTTTAAGACCCCTTTAAAGTATAAAGAAGGTAAAAGATATTTACCGTCTGCAAAAATATTCGCAACGTTTCGAGAACTACTGTTCCCTTCATCAAGCGAAAGTGTCAAGGAAGTGTAGGTGTTCGGTATTTATACCCCAACTTTGGTTTTCCCCAAAGCTATCCCGCACTCGGGTTCCCCCCTTCCGCTCTCTCTCTCTCTCTCTTTTTGAGTGAATGACTGAGTTTAGCAGACAAGAGAACACACAATGGAAGTTCATATTCATGTGTTCTTTCAATTAATTCTCTTAATACTTGAATATGGTCCACTGTACTGAATCCACTTCGAAATCCAGCTTGTTCTCTTGGTTGAGCTGCATCTAATTTTTTCTGCAGGCGATGTGTTAGCACTTTTGTGAAGATTTTATAAATAGCAGGTAACAAGCTAATTGGTCGGTAATTTTTCAAATCCTCTTTATCACCTTTTTTATGCAAAAGAATTACTGTTGCAGAATCCCATTGGTTTGGTATGTTACCGCTGTTAAGACATTTGGTAAAGAATTTTGCAAGTATGTCTTCTACATATTCTCCAGCTTCTTTTAGGATATCTAATGTAATACCATCATCACCAGGGGCTCTTCCTTTCTTCATACTTTTTATTGCAAATGAAACTTCTTCTTTTAAGATTTTAGGAGCTGTTCCTTCGACTATCTCAGAGTCTTCGTTTAATCCACTGTTACTTTCGTATAGATTTTTGTAGAATTCTTCAACTCTTCTAAGTATTTCTTCCCTATTTCTTGTTACGGTGCCATCCTCTCCTTTTAATGCAATGATGTGTTTCTTCCCAATAGACAAACTCCCTTTAACAACCCTAAGGCTCTTGTTATTTTCAATGGCCTTCCTTACTAGCTCACAGTTGAATTTTCTTATGTCTTCTTTCATGCTTTTGCGCAGAGTTTTACAAAGTTCTATGTACTCAATCCTGGAACTGGTATTTCGATTGTCCACCTTCATATCTCTTCGCCTTTTCATGAGCTGTTTCGTCTTCTCAGATAATTTGCTATTGTGCCCAATGTAATTATTGTGGTAGGTTAATGTAACTCCATAAAGTTTACAACCTACCAATCAGTAGCATGGGATGAAAGTTCATAAAGGGGGATTACAAAGCTACAAATCCATATAGTCATATTATATATATATACAAAAACACATCACAGTGAAACTCGTTTTGAAGAGGTAAAAAACGCCGTTTTAACAGGCCCATCCGCTCGTTTGGCTGAAATAAAAAAAAACCGATGATCAAACCAAACGAATGAAAACGATGATCGTTTTAAGAATTTGAAAATTTTTCATTAACTTCTTTCGGCGTAGTAATATTAACATCGATGTCATGGCTTGGTTAGATGGTAAAACGTTCGTGAAGAAAAGAAATGTTTTTGCGTCTGGTAGGACACGACCCCCTGACCTTCTGCAATTCGGGCAGGTGCAATTCGGGAGGTTTAATCTGCGTAGTGTTCGATTTGCATAAATAAACGAGAATTACTGATTTTTTCTTCTTTTTCAAATAATGAGCCTTTAATATTGTAGTCACTTAGGTTTGAACCTAAATTCAAAATTTAATTTTTTTGTTTTGTTTTCGTAATTTTTAAAACAGTGCCACAACATTTTGCTGCTACGTCTTTTTCTTGCTCAAATAATAATTATATTATTTCAACATCATAATGCCAGAATTTTATTAGTTTTTTCTACCAATAGTTCAATTTTAATATTCACAGGCGGTGGAGGTAGGTCCCGTTCTTGTCATCTCAAATGAGTCCATAGTAGCGGCCATGTTGTCATGCATCAAATGATGACATGTACGAAACAAACGTATTTATAAGAGTAAGCATAGATCATTTGTAGTTTGACAGAGCAGTAATCTGCATTATAGAAGGTTCTGCGCATTGTTTTAAGCATTGTTTTGCTCATCGGAAATCCATTTTCGACCTACTTAAAGAGATCCTCTTCGGACAGTAAGTGTCTGAAGAGGTTCTTCTACGTAAGTTGAAAACTGAAAACCAATTCTTAAAGAATAAAAAGAATCTGAAAAGCGTTCGAAACTTCAAAAACGTGTATCATGAAGATGGTATATAATGACGCTTATTGCAAAACCTAACCATATGTAGCAGTGGTGTAAACAGAGGGGGCTCAAGCCCCCTTTGCTGGACATTAAAGCATATTTTTCCCTCTGTAATGCAAATTTTTTTTGTTTTTTTTTTTAGCTACTTGAGCACTCATACAGTTTTTGAATTACTACTTCCCAGGACCATAGCAACAGAATAGCTACACGTCTTTAGTTTCCTATTATTTTACATATATCAAACACATCAAATACACGTTTATAATGGCTCTCTATACCGCATATAACGATGATTCTTTTCTGTATAAAGGATTTAGTAATCAGTTATAGTGCTCTGACCGCACAGGCTCAGTGAAGTAGAAAGTTCATAATGGAGGGGGGGGGAGGGTTATAGGCAGCATCGAGTTATGACTCTGTAACCCCCATTACAGAGCTATAAATCCATGTATTCTTACGTTAAATATACAAAAGCTCATTGCAATAGGGGGGTTATAACCCCCGTCAACACGCCCCTGCGTACGTCAGTGTCCTTCAGTCTATGTGAATCTACTATTTGGGTGCCCGCCTTCCAGATGATTAAAAATTTTCACAAGTACGTTCGGAATAAAAAGGTATAAATATACAGTGTTACCTCCTGTAAAGGACACCTCCGAATAATGGATACCTCCTTTGTGGGACGATTCGTCTTGTTTCCAGTCCCTTTGAATAGGGACATACGTAACTAACTTACTTTTAATTCCAGGTAAACGCTGCTTTGTTTGACTTAGCCTTCAAAAATTAGCGTAGACAGGATAAGGCCTGTAGGCAGGATGGAGGGGCAACTGTGGCAAGACAAAGGGCATATGGGGCACGGGGCATGTCCTCTATATATATTAATAGCTCGATGGGGCAATTAGGGCACAAGCATGGGGCAACTGGGGCTACGTCCCGGTTTGGCTACAGGTCTGGACAGGATATTAGAAGTTGGATGAGGGTACGACGAAATGGAGGTTTATAGTGCCGAATTTCATCTTCTGCTGTGGAAAAGCTATGGAAAAGTAATATAATTTTTCCACCCATGAGGGGAGGCATAACCCCTCCCCCGTCTACCTACACCTGTGCCTTCACATAATAATACAATTGCCATATTTGCTAGAGCCGCCAAATCTTCAAAGCTGGCTCTGTACATAACTAGGAGGTTCCGTCTCTAGGCCTGCTCTGTACGTAACTAGGAGGTTCCATCTCTAGGCCTGCTCTGTACATAACTAGGAGGTTCCATCTCTAGGCCTTCTTATATCTCCTACTCCCTATTATTTGCCCTTTTTTAAACTGACGACATGTAGATTTTTTTTTTTTAAGTATTAAAATTCATTCCAAATGAAAAAAATTTGCGTTGATTGTATCTTTAAGAGATAACTTTTTACAGAGGAAGTTTCAAGAAAAAGTGAAGTAAAAGAAAATTATTCTCGTAATCGAAAAATTTTCGGTGATGTCGTCTTGTTCTGTTCCCTGTTGGCTTTGGGCCAGTCAGAACCTTGACACGGATTTTCTTGGGGTTGGTTTCCTCGTACAGAAATAGTCGCTCGTTCCCCGCACTTGGATGAGGCCATTTACCCGGCAGCGAAACACAAACAATATCGCGTAACAGCCTTAAACGAATATTATACAAAATTTGAGAGGAGCTAGCGATTATTAAACGTAGTGTATGGTCTATCGATATATAATTTGATATCGATTTTGGGGCCTCTTCCTGAGTTGGGCCGATTTGAGATATTAGGAGGCCCTAGGCGCAAATTGCAACTATATTGTGCAGGGGCGCCAATGGCCAAAGCGGGGCCCCAGACTCACTTCGACGGGGCCTTCATGACCCTTTCACTGAGCCGGGGCTCCACAGCATAGGTCCTTGCCAGTGTGAGGCCCCTAGACTTCACCCGGGCCCTCGGATTGCGGCAATTACTGCTCCCCCTCTTCGGCTATGCATGTGTGGGCAAGAGATTCATAGCCCCCCCTCCCCCCATTCAATGGTATTCGCCTTCCGAGATCTTAGCTACCTTGATTGATGACGTCACGGTAAGGAATGATGAATGTACGGGGTGTTACAGTACATGGGAGAAGAGAAATGAAAAGTTATTCTGGGATTGTTGACAAGAGCTGCTAACAGAGACTCGACCATCGGCGACCCCAGGGCTCTGCAGAATAGGAAAAGCCCGTAATAAATAAAAATCTAGACGCGGCTCAATTTAGTTGGCGGCCAGAGAAGATCGGCTATGTTTGGTTGTTGTTAAAGTCGTACCCGCATCCGAGAAGACTGGTATGAATTCATAGTTCGGCAAAATATAAGCTTTCCAATGCAGCGTGAGTGCTATCACGTTTACAAGCCTGTAGTCAAGCCGGGGCCAACAGAGACCTGACCCCAGTTGCCCCATCGAGCTATTTATAAATATATAGAAAAATTTCTAGGTGCCTTGTGCCAGTAATTCTACTTTATCAGGTGTTAACTTCAGGAGACTGTAATTCGCTGAACGTTTTCTGCTTTGGTGTATGTTGAGTGGTAATACTTTTGCAAGAATTATTTATTGATTCAGGAGATTGTGATGCCTTGGTTTAATGCCAGAATCCAAAAGGGGGGTCTTACCCTATTAGGCATCCGCTGATACAAAAGCAAGGAGCCTCAGATTTAAAAAGATCAATATTTCCAATTATTTCAAAACACTCTACAAATCACAAAAAATCGCAATTTCCATCATGATGGCAACACATGCTCGTTCGATATGATGGAAATATTGCCGGTTACGGTCTTGTGAAGTAACATCCTTTAGTAAACTCGTAACTTCAGCCAACTATCACTGGGGCTACAGACCCGCTTTCTGCGGCCACCATTCCCAACTCCAGATCTTTCCCAAATCAAGCCAACTAACACACAATATTACAAACGTTAGTTCTCATACGATTGCCAAAATGAATGATAACTGGGAGAGCTCAGAGCCAAGAATGACCACTCGAGAACAAGATGTTTCGTGGTGTAGTTAGTCGGCTACCGTGAGGACTTTAGTGTCAGGAAATATAACTGAGGCACTATTTATCTTTTCGAGAAATTAAAGATCAGCGGTAGGCGGGAAAAAAAAAGGATTTTGGGTCCAGAGAAATAGGGAGAAATGGTATATTTATATCTAAACTAAAAATATCACGAAATGGTGCGATACCGCCAGAAGGTAATAAACAAGGCCGAAACCTTACCCCTTACGTCAGAGGTTGGGGCTTAATAAATAGAAATGTGAGGTAAATATTCCTCTTGATAAACATACGCAAAGTGTTGCCACTTCATCGTGGAATAAAATCTAATAGTGGCGGTTATAAAAAAGGATACGCATTAAGAAAGAGGGTTGTAAACGTCAGCTGTGCATTCCCAAAAATTCATTGTATTAGTTTATAAAGGGAATCGAGTGGTGCAGTGGTTCCCAACCTGGGGGTCGCGAATAAGTTTCTAAAGGGCTCGTCGCAACTATTTTAGTTATAATTATTTTATAAGAATTTATACCAAATGTTTCCAAGGCTTTTATATTTCATAATATGGCTATACATTACTGACTAATCGTTGTTAACTTTATATCTATAATATATACTAATATGTATATATATATATACTAATTAATGTACATATAATTAATTAATGTAATAAGTGTTATAATTAATTAATGTAATACATATAATTAATTAATGTAATACATATAATTACTAATGTAATACATATAATTAATTAATGTAATACATAATTAATTAATGTAATACATATAATTAATAAAATATGCATAATTAACGTAATATATAATTAATATAATTTTATATTTAATGTGTTTTCCTTACTCTGTTAAAAAATGCTTTATTATACACAAATGTGGTGGCGAAGAACAAAGGGGCGTCGCAGATCTTTGCCATGGGCTGTAGGTTACTTGGCTACCATAAAGTGGTTGCGGCTGAAAACCACCGGAAGAGGAATGGAAACCATTTCAATGTAGAGAGAAAAAGCATAGTTTCCAAGTGGCTGAGGTCGCATAAAGACACATGGCAAAAGTGCGGTAGGGGGATAAAGGTCATCCATAGAGGTCGGAACCCAGTACAGGTGCCACACATTAAGTACGTGACGATTCTTTAACAACCCGCAGAATGATTTAAAAGAAAACACAAAATTATAAATATGTTAAACTCAAACGAAGTGTTTTGCTTTTAAAAATATTAATAATACACAACAACCCTGGTGTGTGTGTGTAGTTTTCACATATCTTAAATGATCTGATCTTGATGAGAAAAGTGTACGAAATGGTAAATTTACAGATAGACTGAGTAATCTTCTGCACAACCGTCAATTTTATACGTTCCATCTTTCCAAATTCCTTTTTTTCCCGATCTCAAACTTTCTATTAATACTTCCGTTTACTCATCACACTATCATACAGGAAGGTGGTATGTCATAGTGATGGTCCCACCACTCACTGATCGAATTGATGAATTATTCTGTCCATCTCCAAGGGAGAGTGTAAACGTGGTACGATTCTTGGTTAGTAGCTGATTTTGCACGTCTCCAGTATGTCAAAAGTTTGTGAAAGTTGTAATATTGTGAATAATTAATTTTATTAAAATATTTGTTAAAAAAAAAAAAAGCAAAAAGGTGTATATTTATTTTCTTTTCTTTCTTTTCTTTCTTTCTTTCTTTCTTTCTTTCTTTCTTTCTTTCTTTCTTATCTTTCCAGCAGCAAATATAGAATTCCCCCCCACACACATACATACAAAAGATAACGCTGTTTAAGCATTGTATTATTCAATTTTTAAAAATTAGATGCCAAGTGGAGGGAGGTCATAAAAGTCAGATGGATTTTTAAGGCGCAAGGTCAGACAAAGATCACGCTGCGCCAACGAATTTCAGTGAATCGTATGATACATTAGAACGACAGTATAAAGATCCCTAAGAAATATACCTTTTACTACAGTCTTTGATTTTACCATGTTTGGCGCAGTATAGCCCAGATGCTCTTGCGCCATAAAAAATCCAAACAAACAAACAAACTAAGAAATATACCAAGCTTTAGAATATACCAAGAAATATACCACGCTTTAAAATATACCACATGCTGAACGATCTTCACGTCCATTCAAGGTGAACACGACCAAGGTAACTAAGCTCGATGTAACGGTTAGAAAGCGGGTATAACATTCCGCATTTGCGATTATAACTCACGGATTATCGTATGTGGGATCAAATAAAGAAGGATTAGCAGAAGAACAGAATTACTTATGGGATAGAAGACACGCCACTGTAATTGTTTGCTGGGTGGGGGGCAGGGGGGGGTGAAGGAGCCAGACACTCTTCGTAATGACGTGAAGACTAAAGTCGGTTGTAAATACGTCAAATTGATGGCATCTTCTACTGAAAGGAACAGCCCTTGGGAACAAAAAAAAAGAGAATTACAGAAAACTCTAGCCCATTTAAAACACGTTCCTTTGAAGATGAACTGGAACCATAAATTCTTCTGAAGTGATCAGAAACACGCTTTTGATCTTTTTCTATCTTTCCACGTAAGAAAATAATGTAAGTTCGCACCAGAATCATGATGTTGTGTACATCGTTTTAAAATGTTGCTGAAATTGCTATGCAATGTCACTTTCGAACTGGCGGGAAAACGTCTTTGAAACTTCTGTGGAAAACAAATTGGGGTTCCGTAGTCTCCCTCCACCCCTGGCAATATTACTTTGACGTTCGTTGCTCTCTTCTTATTTTACAATTTATTTTATTATTATTTTGTAATTAATAAATATTTTAATCTTGTTTTATAATTATTATTTTGCAATTAATAATTTTGGAAATATGGCAGTCACATGGCAGAAATAAAGTTTTATCCGAGTTTATTTTGGCTTCATTATGAAATCAGGGTTTTTACTCGCATTGGAGAGAAAAAAATTCTCTGACTTTTCTAAGTTTTTCCCTGTTTTCAGTAAAATTCCCTGATTTTTCCATCAAAATTCCCTGACCTTTCCATCAAAATTTCCTGATTAGTTACAAAGCTTTCAACTAAATTTCCGTTTCAGGGAAAATGTCTTCACGTTTATGGAAGATTTGACTCTTCTAAATAGAAGTTAAGGAAGTTTTCCCTAACTTTTCCAGGTTTTGGCCAAAAAATCTTATTTTTCCCTGACATTTAGGGACGATTTCAAATTCCCAGGTTTTCTACGTTACGTGGGAACCCTGTGAAATACACTAAATCTTTCACAGGCCTAGATGGGTAAGTTGTCGCTCGGAAAGGTGGTCTCTTAATGGAGGTTTATGGTGAGGGATAAAAAGTGAAATTAAACAGCAAACAATTTAAATTACATTCAGCAATGTTAAAATTTGTCCACATTAATATGTCAAATATAAAAATAAAAAATTCCATTTGATAATTTGAAATTTTAATTACAAACTATAAAAGTTACAATTTTTTTTCTAAGCTATTTCGAAATTTACAAAATTAATGAAGAGAATTTCATCATCTTTGGTAAGTACTGAAGTTTTCATTAAACCATTCACTTCCTTAAGTGTTCTTTGAAATGCGAGGGCAAATTTTATTTTTCTGAAGGAGTTTCGATGATTGCTCTTCATCAGAATCGAACTGGGAGTTTGAAAATTAAAAAACGGAAGGTTTCTGTAGCTTAAACCCGATATTAAATTATTTTCATTTATAAGGATAAAATCTTGAAGGGGATGCTTCCAAATTAATTGTTTACTTTGAGGCCAGAAGATGAACAAAAAAAGAAATTCCGTATATCTTAGTCTTCAAAATATGGTCCCTTTCTAGAAGGAAAACGTTTTCTGATGATTTCTAAATGAAAGTAAATTTAGCATTGATTCTATGGGGGAAGGGGAGGAATCCGTTTCAATTTAAATTGGTCGTTAGTAAAGGAGGGTAATGGGACAAAATCTGGAGGACGAAATATTGCGCGAACAAAATATTCAACGAAAAAATTAATTGATTATGTTTTTTTCTTTTTTAAGGTTTCAGTTTGACAACAAGTTTTAATTTACAATACTTATCATTGCGTGAAATAGTTTAAATTAAGGAATATAACATTTAAATAACACACACACACACACACAAATTAAACTTGCAACTGTGAAGTCGGGAAATTTTTCTTATCACAGCCGATGATGTGATAATATTAGATGATAAATTGCTCACAAAGAAAATAATGATTTCACGGTGCCTGGTGGGAACCGAACCCACGATCTGTTGGTATCCGGACAAGTGCTCTTCCAACTGAGCTACAGACGATCCATCATCATCCCTTTTGAAAGCGCATATAAAGTTTAATTACAGATGAGTTTTGAAGTGGGGCAGTGCCCGGACTGCTTTTTAAACCAAATCGACGTCAAAGAAACGGATGGCCGAAAAGCGAGACTGGCGTGATATTAAAGCATGAGAAATTTTTGTCATCATAGTCAATGATTTGTCAATATTAGATGATAAATTGCCCGCAAAGAAAAGAATGATTTCAGGGTATCCGGTGGAAATCGAACCCATGAGCTCTTGGTATCCGGCCAATGATTCTTCCAACTGAGCTACAGACGACCTATCATACTCCCCACCGCAAGCGCATATATTCACTACTTCTTCTTTCGCTTTGCCATTTCCCATGTTATATGGGGTCGGCGTTATGGTCCTTTAATCTTCTATCCAATGCCTCTTCTCTACTCCATCCATACTCTTCCAGATCTTCCGTCACTTTATCCTTCCATCTCAGCCGTGGTCTTCCCCTCTTCCTCTTACCCATTACCACCAGCTTATCCAATACCTTTCCCACATATTCCTCATTTCTCCGCTCCATATGCCCAAGCCATCTTAACCTATGTTCTTGTATTTTTTTTCCTATGGGTCCAACCTTGACCGTACCTCTAATTAGGTTATTCCTTATTTTATTCCATAAGATTCACTATGGACGATATATAGGTCGCCTGTAGATCAGTTGGAAGAGCCCTTGGCCGGATACCAAGAGGTCGTGGGTTTGGTTCTCATCAAGCACCATGGAATTATTTTTTTCTTTGCGAGCAATTTATCATCTAATATTGCCACATCATCGACCATTATGGGAAAATTTCCCCGACTTTAATATCACGCTAGTCTCACTTTTCATACATTCGCTTCTTTGACGTCGATTTGGTTTAAAAAGCAGTCCAAGCAAGCACTGCCCCATTTCAAAACTCGTCTGTAATGAAACTTTATATGCGCTCGCAAAGGGGAGGATGATAGATCGTCTGTAGCTCAGTTGGAAGAGCCTTTGGTCGAATACCAAGGGGTCGTGGGTTCGGTTCCCACCAGACGCCCTGAAATCATTCTTTTCCTTGCGAGCAATTCATCACTTACAGCTGTAAACTGTGGGCATTACCACAAAGATAATGTTGTACTGTTCAATCAGCATAGTCTTCGATAATACGGATCTAGAGAGAAATTTTTTTGGGAGGGATGTAAAATACAATAGGACCCACTTATTTGTAAAAATTCCGTAGTTATATGCGGTTGGTTATCATAATTGGCGCTGATCATAACCGATTTTTTGGACTTGAGAGGGGAAATTTTAGTAATTTTCCCCCTGGAACCGCCACTGATGATAGTCAAAACAAATAACTCAACTGAAAGCTGGCATCGTTAGTTTAACGTTTGAGCTGGAGCCCTGCAGCCATTTTTCAGGAACTTTTTAGTTTTTAAAAAAGGAACAATCGTTGAACGAAAATAAAATGGAATAATCCATGGCTGGAAAATAAGGGCCTAGACATATAAAAAAATAGAGAGACACTGCTAACGGAATAATTGCTAACGGATCTCTTGCTAACGGATCTTGCTAACGGATTCTTGCTGAAGAGTATGCTAATTGATCAGTGTAAGATTACCTTTGTGGTATTACCCTCAATTTACAGTTGCAAGTTTAAAAGAATCTTTTTTTTTTCGTGATTAAAATATAATATTCTTTAATCTAAACAATGTCACTCAATGAAAATTATTGTAAATTAAAAATTATTGTCAAATAAAAACTTAAAAACATTAATCGATTAATTTTTCCGTTCGATATTTTTTTTTTCCACGCGACATTTTGCTCCCAAGCCACAAATGAGGTTTTATTATATTAAACCCTCTTTATTGAGGGTTCAAGAATTACGTAAGCACCTTTGGAGGAGGGGGGTTGCTTTAGTGTTTATTTTCCTATAATAGCCAATGTTAATCTTTGCTTACCGGGGGGGCGGGGTGTATAAAATAATGGTCAAAATATTGCTTAAGTAATACTTGAAAGCTCCCTTATAAATTATTAAGCTTTCTTTCAAAAATAGATGTGGAAGTGGAATATGTGTGGAGTTGCCAAGGGATATTAATTTCGGATTCAATAATTTCTCAGTTTCGCTGTTGGTTAATTCACAGATGGACGACTTAAATCTGCCCGCCGGTTTTCCGGTCCAAACTTTCGCTTTCGGGGATGGAGTCAAAGGCGGAACGAAAAGGTTGGTTGCCTATTTGGATTTTTTATGGCGCAAGAGCATCTGGGCTATACTGCGCCAAAAAAGGCCAAAAGGAACGAAAAGACGTAGCGTTTAATGCCACACTAGAGACTGGTTCCAAGAATACACTTTTATCCTTTAAGTTGGAGATATGACAACCTCATCAACTTCCGGTTCTCTCATCAACATCCCGGCAGAGAAATAAGAAACAACAACAAAGAGCAATAGCTGTTATAAATAATGAAGCAAACTTTTCCCCAAGTTTTGTCACGGTTGTCCCTTTTAGACTCGTGCGTCAGCCATCTTAAAATAAAGCTGTCGTCATGGTGTCTAAAAGTGAGATACTACGTCTGTACATGCACAAAGAAAAATCGAGAATTAAGTCGCTGTCATGCTGAAGTTTTGGGTGCGGTTCGCATTATTCACAATTTCTTAGAAACAACATTTCCTTATCGCATTCTCATGATTCAATAAGCAGACGTTCCTTTTGGAATCGGAGCTTTTAAAGTAAAGAGGAGGAAGGAGAGGAGGAAGAGCAGAAGAAGAAAAAGAGGCGGAGGGAAAGGGGGGTTTTCGTGCTAAAGCCCCCCTCCCCATTGGCTATCAAAATCATTTTCTCTAAGGCCACATCACATCTGGGATTACAGCGCCGCTTTCGGCGGCCACCCTTCCCCCTTACATACCATAAACACACACAGGCCGCATCACATGATCGCCTTTAAGTCTTTGAAGTTACTTTCCCCCTCCATAATTTCCAAATTGCTACGCAACTCGAAGAGGAAGAAGAAGAGGAGGAAGAAGAAGAGGAAGAGGAAGAAGAGGAGGAAGAAGAAGAAGAAGAAGAAGAACTTGGAGTTATAAAGCGAAAGTTGTCTTTAGCGGGGTCTTTTATCCATGCGTATTTTAGAGGTAGATCAACTACTGACAAATAAAGTGGTACTCGGTTATAACGAACAAATGCGGTTAGTTTGATTTAATGTATAATATGTATGATTATAGCGAATAGCGGCTATAATGAAAAAAATCTTCCGATCCTTTGATGCTCGTTATATCAGAGTTCGACTGTGTATTATTAGTTCCAAAGAGACGGAGAATACACGTATTTATATTTGACAAGACACATCTCTTCCTATGACTTTTATGACGTGTTTAGGGTCTTTAATCTATGACGAAGACAGACATTCGACAAACCCAAACATGACCTTTGATAACCTTTTGTCATAAATCTGACAGCGGATAGCGATCTGATGGCACACCGTAATTAATAAGTACATAAAGATACTTTAGGACGAGCGAAGAACGCTTCTTTTCTTGGAAAAAAATTTGTTTGCAATCCGTTGTCATTTTTTCGATGTTCAAATCGATTTCGCATATTTTATCGATCATTATCTCCATCGATGAAACTGGCAAGGTATTGATTGATAAGGATGCTTGTAAGACAACTCTACTGCGCATGTGCGAATATAAAGCCTGCAAAGCCATCGGGCTGAATCGCCACAATATGATTATCTGGATTAATTGAAATTGAATTATATTGCGAGAAAAATAAACCTTATATATTAAATTGTTATTTAATACTAACTGTACTAATTGATTTATATTAATAATAAACATGTTATTATCAATAATAATCGTTAATGCAGTGGAATTTCGATAACAGAGTTCTCCGTAAACCGAAGCGATTCTTATATTCCTAAGAAATTCCCAACGAACTTAACCTCGAACCTCGATAATTCGAAATACAACCCCCTTCCCTTGGATTTCGAGTTACCAAGGTTTCGCCAGGGGCGGATACAGACTTTCATTTTGAGGGGTTCAAGGGCAGAATTTGCCATGGTCTTGGAATAACACCCTTCATTTTTCATAAAAGTTGGAATTTTTTACAGTAAAAAAATATATTTTCGGGGTGAGTCATGACCCCTGTGACCACCTCTTGTATCCGCCCCTGGGTTTTACCGTATGTTAAATTTCAGAAATTAACTTGTTTAATACATATACATAATGGGAATAGATAAATCAATAGGATTAATTGTTAATAATATAGTAAACTTTTAAGCTAAGTATCTATTCTTCATTGTACGAATTTCGGAAATTGCGCATGGAAATTTGATTAATACGTATCTGCTTTTGCAAACATCAAACATCTATATTAAATTATAAAATCCTCTCCAAACATCGTAACAAAAACAAATTAATGAACAGGTGTTTTAAATTAACTTTCTTATTTTATTAATAATATGACAAGAAAGAAATTATTACCACTACTATTCCATTTTCAACTGAACTGTCCACTGTAGCTCCGAACCATTGATTGGATTTTTGATCAGTTTGCAACCTTTGATTTCCTTCTATCTGAAAGTTCGGACCTGAAAAGGTAATGTAAATAATAAGTGTACACTTCATATACTTAAACCAATTATACAGTTTATAGACTTCAAGTAATATTGTACAATTTATAGATGTGGGCATTGGTTATATGGTTTATATATATTTCTGTTCTGAGTGGTTCCTCGTGGGGGTAAAAAAAGCGCCCCGGTACCTGGGCAGACAAATCCAGAGGCGGCCGAAGACGGCTTATCATGCTGTCTTTGAGATCTTTGGATCAAAGACAATATACTCTGTGCAGAGCCGACGAGAGGGGCCGGGGGGGGCATCAGGGGCTGCAGCCCAGAGGCCTGGATAAAGTCTAGGGACCCGAGCTGGCAAGAGCCTATGCTGTGGAGGGTCCGCCCCTGAAAAACATATCTTTGCCACGGCCCAGGGAAGGGGCCATTGGGGCTGGTCGAAGTGAGCTTGGAGCCCGCGTTGACTTTCGACGCCCTTGACCCTGTGGAAGCAGAGTTGACTTTAGCCAGAGGCATCCCAACACACTCAGGGGCTCCTGCCCCGATTACTTTTTGGGTCCCTTTCTTATACTAAATTTTATACTTCCAAAATTTTGCAATAAAAAAATAAAACTTATTAAAAAAAAACTTCGCCCACTTGGGGCCGCGTTGGCCCATCCATGAAGACGGCACTGGCGTTAGCAATGGATGAACATTTAGGTAGTTGTCTAGGGGTCACTGGCAAAAGAAGATCGCGTCTAAATTTTAATTTACTATAGACTTCTTCCATTTTGCTGGGCCTTTCTTGGACGTTCAAAATGAGGTTCTCCTGCATCCACTCATCCACTGTATTAAGCAAAGACATAGTTCCAGCTGAATTATAGTGCAGTGTTAGATTAGCAAGCATGCGGTTGGGACCTAAATTTTATTGAAGATTTCTTCGGATCTTGAGACATACAGTTTTTGTGTCGATGGTAAATAGTACTTTTCCGTAGAAGAAGTAAAACATCCATAGAGTGAAAGCACGGTATAAAATCAGCCAAGTGATTTTTACAAAATCTCAAAAATCGAAAAGCTACACACACAAAAAAAAAAGAAAAAAAAGCTACCTGTACGGTCAAAGGGTATTTCTCTGCACCCTGTAGACGATTCTGTACTACATCTGAAAACAGATCCACCCTCGGTGACATTGGGTTGGTTAGTCTGCGCTTTCGGTGCCCCGACCAGTGACCTGAAGAAAATAAAAGAAAATACATTACACATGTCATTTACAACATAAATTCAAACTCTTTTAAATACGAACTCTGGGTATGGAAACCGCGCCTGGTTTCTAAAAGCAGACACCCTTTATTCTGTTGGCCGGGTCTGTTACTCGGTCCGAAAGAAAGAGACGTTTCTTTATACACAAAAAACAGCAATGTAAGGGGAGTGCCCCACGTCCATAAAAATGAATGATGATGATTATTATCTCTCTTATTAAATGGGAAGGCACCTTAAGGATTTCAAGAGGGATTTTCTTAATTAATGCGACGTGTTTAAGATCCTACAAAATCTATCAGCACCTTATTCTTACGAGAGAGGGAGTTAGAGATAGGGGTACACAGAACGTTTATAAGTGGGGGGGGGGCTACAGACTTCCAATGGGGTTGTAAGCCCCCTGCAAATCGGTGGAGGGAGAAAAGCGCTTCTCCTTAGAAGAAAGCATCAAAGCTTTGGTGTGTTATTTAATTGCCACGTGGTGGTTTGTGCAAGGAGATTAATGGGAAGGGTGGCCGCCGAGGTATGAGCTGTATTCCCAGACAGGCTTTTGTCATATGATATGACGACCAGTGGACCGAGAAGGGACACTGGGGGGGAGGGAGCATTGCAGGGGATTGTCGATCGAAACAGGCGTACAGAGACGCACAGCTCACATGATTGTCGTCATTCAACGTCGACCGGAGACCACCCACGATCAGTCCGCCCCGAAGAGCGGCCGAAATAGATGGATGGCGCGGAAGAACACCCCGGGCCGGCCGGTATTCCTACAGGAGACCACCGGACACCGTTGAGTGGGTGTGGTGCCGCGAGCGGCAGAGAACAGGAGAAAATCATTCCCCGCAACCAGGGCGCACGAGACCAGAATAGTCCGGACAGGCATCACGTGCCCAAAGTATCATCCACCGTTTGCGAAAGCTGGCCCCCAAGCGATCGCAGCGGACGAAGACAATGGCGAACGCCCGTCATGGACAGAAGGCCAAGCACGGCCCTAGCGACGAAGTCCGAATTACGAGGGAGGGCGGAGTCCGGTCCCAGAATAGCAGAAGCAGGCATCCATCCAACTCCGCCCGGCGGCCAAAGTGAATATCCCAAGCACTCCGTCTTAAGCGAGCTGGAACCAACACCCGCCAGCCCGGACAGACATCCGCACGCCACCAGAGCTGAGACCGAACTCCTTAATTGCCTCGTGTCAGTTTAAAAGGGAATTTATCCACCAATCACAACCATAAGAAAGCACCGGCCATCGGGGCTGAGTCAGTTCTGGTAATCAAAATAATATTAAATATTATTGTTATATATCATAAATTGATTTGATTTGAATGACATATTATTGATTATTATTATTAGAAGATATCAGTTCTGGTAATCCTATAATTTAACATTAATATGCCCTAGGAAAAGCGAAATACGACGGAAGGTCTAAACTGGAACTCTCAAGGGAAGAGGGTAAGAGGTAGACCAAGAAGTGCATAGAAAACTGTAGGAAAGGAAATTCAACAAGGGGGCAAAGCATGGGGAGACATTAAGAGACTTCCAGAAAGTCAAGGAAAATAAAAACCTTTTGTGGAAGCCCGAAAGGGATTAAAAAGAGAAAGTCACAATCATTTATTATGAACACAGATATATCAATTCCTTCAACATCGTAACACAATCGAACTTCGTTAAAGCAAACACCAAGGGGCGTGGACGCCCATATGAGTACTTCTGGCATAGGCGTAGCCAGGGGGTGGTTTTGGGGGTTATAACCCCCAAAAAATGCTCTGTAATCCCCACAATTGAGCCTACAACGCCCCACCTTATGAACTTTCTGCCTACGCCTATGCTTCTGGGGGAGCTGAGAAAAATCAATGCCTTTTTCTCAAGGCTGTCAAACATTTTAGTGAATGTACAAGATACTAAAATGCTACAAAAATAATTGATACTGCTTGGCAATTAGTAATGAGCTAAAAAGTATCTTACTTTAAAATGTGCTTGTAAATTTTGGAAGTAAATGCAGAGCAGAATCGGGCAACTCAAATTTTGAACGGCTGGTGGGGGTGGGGTTTGAGGGGGTTCGAGCCCCACTCTGCCCCCCCATATGAATGCCCATGCTAAGGAGATAAAAGATCTGTTTATGTTAACGGTAGTTTGTGTTATGCGGAAAGATGAGAGCGTATTACTAAATTATTTATCCGTATCTAGTTACCATATACATATCTTGCCCTTATTACATATGTATTTTATTATTATACCATATTCTGTACATATTTGGCAACAAAAAAGTAGTACTATATATGTGTACTGCCTTCAAAGTTTATAGTATTATGCACTCAAACTGATGGACTAGACAAGTAGCTTCAATTTTTTAAAATTGTCGATAAAGTGAAAATTTCCAATCCCGAAATCCACGGCAATTTCTATTTTATCCAACTCTGCATAATCCACATCATTTAGAATTGGAAGCTTTTTTTTTATTTTTTTCGTAAATGCAATGATTTCTACGCGATTCCTTTTTTCGCACTTAAACTTTGAAACGAGTCGGAAAAATCTATTGTACATAAAACACACGTCCAAAATGAACCGGGTTTTGACTATCTCACAGTCTGAATTGAGGGGCATGATGAAAACGAAACAAAGAAATCGCTATACCCTGGTCAAAGTAATCTGGTCACCCCAGTCATCTAGGGCAGGGTTGTCCACCATGAGACCCGCGGGCCACAATCTGGCCCGCCAACAGTGTTAATACGGCCCGCCAACAATTGTTTGGAATGAAAAAACTCCAAAACAAAAATTTTAAATTTTTTTTCAGAAATTGGGTAATCCCTTTCCGTATCACAAATGAAAAAATAAACAACCGGAAGAAACTCTGAAAAGAGTTTCTTTTGTAATTAAGCTTTTTTTATAACACCCCTGGCCCGCAAGATTTGTGAAAAATTTGTAAGTGGCCCGCTACCCAAAAAGGTTGGACAAACCTGATCTAAGGCTACCAAAGCAAAAGACATTCTTCTTTTAAGGAAAACATAATTTTGACATTTTTTTGAACCATCTATTTCCAAGGAAGAATTGAACGCGAAAAAAATTTCATGGTCAGACTTGGAAAAGCACATTTCGTTCGTATAAAGCGGCGGAAATATTCCACGAGCCATTGATAATTAGTTAGTGTATTAAACGACAGTTTGTGTTAAATAAATTAAAAGCAGAGGAATTTCTACAAAATCTACTAAGGATTCAGGAAGTGCTAGTTCATGTTAACAGGATTCGACTATAGTCATCACTTGGTATCGGTATATGTACGGGTTCATGTACAGCGAATACTTTCGAGACTCCCAACTTCGTTATAAGCGGGTTCTATATTTATTTCTTATCAAAATCATACATCATTTGTTAATTCAATTATGATTAAAGGTAATAATTATGTTATATGAAGCGTGGCTTTGGATGTTAATGACAAGCGTTTATGACAGATGAGGCTGATTTTCATCAGGAATTTACTGGAGTGAACCCAAAATCAGCTTCACAGTAACATTTTTGTTAATAATGTGTATCTTTATTTATTATCATTATTATTTATTTATTTATTTTTATCAAGGTATGCGTAACTGAAGTAATTATAATTCTTTAAACTGGAGTTTTATTTTCGTGATAGCTATTATTTTCTCGTTTATCACAGGTGATCAGAGGCGTATCCAGAGACAGGATTGAAGAGACGTAAAATATAGTAGGACCCGCTTATAACAAGCCCGCATTTAGCGAGTTTTTGGAGATAGCGTGGGAAATATGAGTTTTGCTTGGTATAATGATTAAGCGCAAGACAATTTAACTGCTTTTAGTGAACAAGCCTTTTTTGGACCCCGAAATTAACGAGCAATTTAAAAAATAAATAAAATGGGAAATCAAACTTTTTGTAAAAATTCCTTCGTTATATGAAGGTGGTCGTTATAAAAGGCGCTCGTTATAACCGATTTTCACCGCATTTTTATGGATCTGGAGGGTAAATTTCCTAATCTCCTCTCCGTGAATCCGCCACTGCGGGTGGTTGTACTCACTCACCAGAGTGGGATTAGGGCGAAGAAGGATCGCCCCCACGAATAAATATTTACCATGGAAAAGATACGTAGCGTAAAGGTCCAATGAGGTGTCATTTCCAAAAATCAAATCATTAATCGCCCTGCCCCTCGAATGTCCTCTAAATCCGCCCCTGCTTTCCATTGTACCTAAAAGAACCAAAATTACCCCTTTTAAAAAAATATATACTCGTACAATACTCATCATTTAATTTCGTTACTTCAATAATCCAAATATACCGCTGTATCCGCTACGCATGGGCGCCCATAGAAGTGGGCGGGGAAGGTTCGAGACCCTCCGCTAGCCATTCAAATTTTTGATTTGCCCGGTTCTGCTATGCATTTACTTTAAAAATCTGTACAGTCACATTTTAAAATAAGGTACTTTTTAGTTTATTACTAATTGTCAAGCAGTATCAATTATTTTTGTAGCATTTTAGTATCTTGTACATTCACTAAAATGTTTGACAGCCTTGAGAAGAAGATAATAATTTTTCTCGATCCTCTCCTAGAAGTACTCATATGGGCACCCATGCCGCTACGTACTGAGTCAATAACGTTTACAACGTTTGTGGAAGCACCCACTGACGATTGAAATCAAAATAACAAACGTGGAAACTAAGAAAAGCAATGCTACGACAACATGCAGAAAAAGATAATCTTCGGAAACCTGGTGGTGTACGAACCCACATCTCTTCTTTGCCGGAGCTCTAACCACTAAGTTACAGGTAACCTGTCATTCCTCTCCCTGTGAGTGTATTTAAAGTTTTTTCACAATGAACCGGATTATTCTTGGAAGATGGGCAGTACTTTGACCGCAGTTTAAAGCATTAGCCGAGACCAGTGTTTGAACAAGCGACAGTCAGAAGTGTGACGTACGAGGTAATAAAAAAGATTTTTTTTTATTTCATCGTTAACCATCACGTGACGTAGCCAATCAGGAGCCAGAAGGGGCGTGGCCCCCAGTTGCCCCATTGAGCTATTTATATCAATCCCCGGTGCCCTGTGCCCCATATGACCTTTGACTTTTCCCAGTTGTCCCTTCATCCTGGCTACAGATCTGAGCCATGGACTATAAAAATTATGGTACAACCATTAGAGTAACCGGTTCATGGTGAAAGAGATTTAAATACACTCGCAGGAAGAAGGATGATAGGTCACCTGTAGCTTAGTAGTTAGAGCACTTCTCCGAGGATCGTACCCCACCAGGTTTCCGAATAGTCCCTTTTTCTACGAGTTGCTCTACCATAATTTCCATGGTTAAGGATGGAATTTAAAAAAAAAAAGTTTCTATTGGCAAGGAAATGTTGATAATATTAGTTAACTTAGCAATGGTAAGCTTATTTGACTTACAGTTAACAAAGCAATAGAATGAACACCATGCATGTTAGGGGTGGTAAATATTTCCTATTTCTGAACATAACGAAAGCGAATGTTTCCAAATATAAACAAATTATCGATTTATGCAAAATGCATCATCGAAATGCAGAGTAATGGCATCAATTTTTGTTTTTTAGGTGGGGGAAAACCATTTACTCCACTAATTGTATCCTTTCGTTTTTTTGAAAGCATGCATTCTGAGACCGCTTTCCGCTAAGCCAGTGGTTCCTAACTGGTGGTCCACGAAGGAGTCCTAAATGGTCCGGGAAAAGATAATTATTTAAAAAAAAATATTGTGAAAAAAGCACAAACATTTTTATTATTAAATATTAAAATTAAATATAAAAATGAAATTGATGGTATATTTGTAGTATTTTACCCCCACGCCACCCACTCTTGAAGAAAAGCTGGCTACGCTCATGCAGATAGGGAGGTTTGGGTGAAAAGTAGGGACTTACCATTGCTGCCAGTAGGGATTTCACTTTGACAGCACTGCTTTGTTTGGCTTCACTGTTGGCAACACTGCTTTGTTTACTTCTATACACCTACATCTTCTTCCCCCCCGCCCCCCCAAAAAAGACCCGGGTCCCTTTTTTTTATTAAGGTCTTACAGTGCAGAAACGGATTTTGAAGTAATTCAGGGGGTGGGGGCGATTAATGACAATTTTTGAAAATGATCCTCATTGGACTTTTAACTTGTATATTTTCAATGTCAAACTTTCATTCAAGGAATGGGGTAGGCCCCCCTGAACACGTGAGAATTTTCGGAAGTGGTCCGCGGGTACAATTGAAGTGGAAAAGTGGTCCGCGGCTTAAATTGAGTTGGGAACCACTGCTCTTAGAACAGGCGTACGCAAAAAGTTCATAAGCCCAATGAGGGGAGTTACAGAGCTACAACTCATATATTCCTATGTTAAATATACAAAATTTCATTGCGATGGGGGTTACAACCCCCTAGAACCCCCACTTGGCCACGCCTATGCCTCTAACTTATTCGTTCAATTATGGAATGGGATTTTTCATTTCTTTAAGTGAATGCTTCATTGTGAAATCGTTCGCCCAACACTCTTAGTTTGCTTTCACTTAAAAAACACTTTTGGCGCAGTATAGCCCAGATGCTCTTGCGCCATAAAAAAATCCAAACAAACAAACAAACTTAGAAAACAAGTGTAGTTAACGTCTCAGACAACGTGGGTGTTAGCAAACCATCGTGTCTTTCTCCACAGTTTTCCAGACGGATCACTTCACGTTAGCGACACCATTTTTTTTTTTTTTAAACGTTTTAATAAAGCTAGTATTTCTTCTAACGCAGCGATGTTTTTCAAAACGTTAAATTACAAAGCTATTAAATACTTGATTTGTCAAGTTATAAACTCAACTCAAAACTTGTCCTCAGATCTGAAGTAAACTCTCACTCTGTTATCATGTATTGCCACACCAATATGTATTATAAATATTATGATTTGTATAAATGTTTGTATTTATACACAAGGCAGTTAAGGTATAGCGTAGATCTGATAATTCAAGATCTATATTCCTACAGAGCGATCATTAGTATTTTTCTCAAAAGACTAGAGAATTAGACGATGAAAGCAATGTTAGAAAGCATGCCAAGACAGAAAATCGCTTTAATTTTTTAAATCTACAATAGACGAAATAAAAATAAAAATATCTTCAAAGTGGAGAATTTTACTCAAAACGGCGCGTTTACAGAGGTCGTAGGCCGCGTCCACACATGCAACAGAACATTGTATCGTAACACCGTCGCGCACCAAGTCTGGACCGCAACCCGAACACACAGAACATCGTAACATTTCTGCATCTCACCAGTTGGCGGTTTTTCCCCGTCGCATCAAAGGAATGTTACGGGGCTACCTTGCACAACATGCTCGTGTATTTAGGCCGGTTTACGAACAACAGCGTTTTGTCAGTGTAGATTGGATATCGGCGTGAACTGATGGGAAGCAGTGCTGTTACGCACTGATGACACGCGGCAATGTTCTCCCTGTAACATCATCGTGTGACACGGGGTGTTATGCGACGATGTTCTGTTGCGTGTCTGTACGCACCCTTATGTATGCAGCTTGTCGTTCACCATACGTATTACTGTGGACACGTAGCGAAGCATTGAAATTTAGCCGTCATAACAGAAATTAGGAAAGTTTTCCTTGATTTTTCCAGGTTTTTTCTTGACTTTTCCGTCAAAATTCTCTGACTAATCATAAATAAAACTTTAAATTATACTACAGTTTTGGGGGAAATAGTTTCACGTTAACGTGAAATTTACCCTGACTATTCTTTACCATGTTTGGCGCAGTATAGCCCAGATGCTCTTGCGCCATAAAAAATTCAAACAAACAAACAATACCCTGACTATTGCAGGTTTTTTCCTAACTTTTCCGTCAAAATTCCCTGACGAAGAGAGCATTTTTGGGGGTTGTAGTTATGCTTATTTTCCTATGTTATTCAATGGTAATTTTGCTTACGGTGGTGGGGGTGGGATAGAAAATGGTCAAAACATTGCTTACGTAATATTTAAACTCTTCCTAAACATAAGTAAAACTTTAAATTAAACTTCAGTTTTGGGAAAATAGCTTCACATTAGCGCGAAATTTACCTTACAACAGAATTTAAGGATGCTTTCTCTGACTATTCAGGTTTTTTCTTAACTTTTCCGTCAAAATTCCCTGACTAATCATAATTAAAACTTTAAATTAAACTACAGTTTTGGGGAAAATAGCTTCATGTTAGCGTGAAATTTAGCCTTCACAACAGAAGTTAGGAAGGTTTTCTCTGACTATTCCTGACTTTTTTCTGACTTTTCCGTCAAAATTCCCTGACTAATCATAAGCAAAACTTTAAATTAAACTTTAGTTTTGGGGAAAACAGCTTCACGTTAGCGTGAAATTTATCCTTCACAACAGAAATTATGAAGGTTTTTCTTGACTACTGCAGGTTTAACCAAAAAAAAAAAATCTAATTTTTTTCCTAACTTTTAGAGACGATTTCAAATTCCCTGACAACTCCAGGTATCGTAGGAACTACGTAGTATTCTAACTACTCTTGTAGTATTATATACTACAAGATATACCACAAAATATACCACAAATATAAACAATATCTACTATAAAGTGAGACAATAAAAAAATCATAAAATCCTTTATTCTCACGCAAAATTATTAGGTATCATAACACTCTAAAATAATTTTCCCTAACTAATTCATATTTTAGAAAACACATATACACAATAAAGATTAAAATATAATTCACGGTGGGATTGGAAGAGCTGACGGGTGCGGTTAATGCATCACCACTCTAGACACAATACATTGCGCTTAGCACGATAATACTAATTTTACGGCGCGACTTCCGAGGATTGCGCTATTTTTGAATAACGCGGTTTTCTTTTCTACTTCTCGCTTTTTTTTTATTTGGTTCCAGTTTCTCTCCACTTTTTTTCATTTATTTTTTTTCACTAGCTTTATTTTTTGCGCTGTAAGACGATCGCTGCCGTGTCGCCTTCGCGCATATGTCACCATTTGTTTTATTTCAGTAGCGCTTGACAATCTAGTCCTACTCACCTTGTCCTCCGTTCTTCTCATTCACATTTCTGTTTTACTCCTTGTCTGCATTCACCTGGTCGCCTCCATAACCGTTTTACCTCAATTGGCAACCTCAGCAAAACGAGTGCTTAGATCTGTTGTATGCTGGGATTACAGTGCTGCTCTTCGGAGGCCACTCTTCCCATTAAAAGTTGTCCCTAATTGTCGACCATCTGTTAGTGTGTTTACGATTGTAAGGGGAACTGGAGGTATGCCCGTATCCAGAGGTGGGGGGGATCTTAGGGACCGGTCCCCCCCGAAACTAAATTTTTAATGGGACTTGGCTACGGCCTTGCATGCTGTGATTGTATCAATACTAGTGGCGTAGGCAGAAAGTTCATAAGGGGTTATAAGCATTGGCGTACGCAGGGGGTGTTGATGGGGGTTATAACCCCCATTGCAATGGACTTGCATATTTAACATAGAATATGTGGATAGCCTAACCCCACCCCCATTGAGCCCATAACCCACTTTACGAACTTTCTGCGTACGCCTCTGGTTATAAGCTTAACGGGAGGGGTTACAGAGCTATAACTTTGTTAACAATTGTAAGGGAAACTGGAGACATGCCCGTATCCAGAGTTGGGGGGGGGATCTTACGGACCGGTCCCCCTCCGAAACTAAATTTTTAATCGGATTTGTCTACAACCTTGCATGCTGTGATTGCATCAATACCAGTGGCGTAGGCAGAAAGTTCATAAGGGGAGGGTTATAGGCTTAATGGGAGGGGTTACAGAGCTACAACTCATATATTCCTATGTTAAATATACAAAATTTCATTGCCTGGCCAACGTGGAAAAATTGATCGTAGGTATGGCTGCATGTTGCCTGTAAGGAGGAAGCGGAGTCTGCAGTGTGAAAATAGAGCACTCATTGCACTCTTACTGTTCGTAGAATCAGATGTAATTCTCTAGAAAGTTAGTTGTTGAAAGCAGTACCCTGATCTCAGAGAAGAGATTGGTTAATTTTGTTTGTGTCAGTGAGAACAAGGGCATCACGATAGGTAATTGGTATCTTCCCACAGCTAGCGGTGTCTTCCTATATTCTCCATCCCCTCATTGACACCTAATATTTCCACTACTAGATACTAGTTGATAACACTTCCGTATTTTGATAACAATGGTCATTTATTTCTGTGGGTGTATTGATCTATTAAATATTCTTATTACATAAATGTCCAAGAAGTCGGACTTCTTGAAAGCTCAAAATGTTAAATATTTATGAGCTTCTAGAAGTGAGAGCGAGCACATGCTCGTTACAGATGCACAGTGACATCAGCGACATAATTTTGAATTATATTCATTTTAAAAAAAACGGAGAATGCTTTATTTGCTAGTAAATAAATGGTCGAAATTTATCTGTCCATCTTTTATTTATTTCACCTTAAACCTCAATATTTACAGTATTACTTGAAAATCCGGATTTATTTAGTCTCCGAGGAATGCGCAATTTCGGATATTTTTTCTTCTGTATATGTGTGCAATAAAAGTAATTGCTCCTATTCGCAGGGCCCAATTAAGACATACGAGAGGATTATAGGCACAGTATTAGTTGGGGGGCCCCCCGTACGCGCGGTGACAGATTTAGAAGGAGGGTCTGAAAGCATATAAAAAATAAGCACTTACGTATGCTCATTCCAAAAACTCCTCAAACTTGTAGCAAACCATGCAAAATAGCCCAAAACAGTAAGCTTTTACCTAAAAATTTTTTGATTTTAATCAAAAGTGAACAATCAAAAGTCAGCCTAAAAAAAACACACAATTTGGGGGGCCTCTCTTCCAACTGACGGTCGTAGAATCGGGCCTGTTCGGTAAGCAGGCCCTGCTTATTCGTACATAAGCAACGAGCAATTAAAAAAAAACACGTAAGTTATGTTCGGTTTATCCAAACGTCGTACAGCAATAAAATAAAACGCTTCGTTACTGAGGAAAAAAATTAATAGTTTTTAGCTTTTTTAAATGGCTATTTTTTCTTTCCTTTATAGCCAGAAATTAGTCAATTATTTTCAACAAAGAAACTAAATGAGCTTGAAGCGTTCATTTAATTGCCTGTCGACGAAAGGAGGGGATTCATGAAAACAGCCACAAAACTGCTGTCAACGAAAGAATAAACCTACAGAGTTTTGTGGACATTTAATGCAGATAAAAGCGACATTAAATAAATTACAGAAGGATGAAACTGCATGGACTAATTATGAAAAGCACGTATAATAGCCGACCCAAGGAATTAGGGGCGAACTAGGTCCTCACGAGCGATTGGACTCGCGTCTCCAATGGACAAGGTTTCGCGCCCTTTGATAGGGCCCAGTCCACCCCTGCAAGGAATGAATGTACAGTTAAATCTGTTTATAATGGTAAATCCGTCTGTAACAGTAAACTTGTCCACAACGGTAAACCCGTCCATAACGATGTTTTCCGCGTTGCTGGTAGATACAGAAAACGTCTTCAGGTTTAACCTTGTTTATAGCGATAAACTTGTCTATAAAATTACCTTTTTTTCCCGATCCATAGAGTACAGAATCGACAGATTTCACTATGTTATATTTTATACACCCAAGATATATATTACCTATCATAGTGTTTCATCTAAAGCGAAATAGAAGTGCGCAACGCCCTGCCGAACCTATTAAGCGCTCTGCCCTTCAACTTGTCCGCCCTTGTGCCCATATGTCCCACCCAACCCTCGGAAAATAACGCACCATCCTTCCCCGATGATGATTCAAATTCCCACGTTAGAATCCAAAACGCGTGATGAAATTTGTTGATTTATAAAAATTTTGTACTCCAGCATTTCATTTTGCGCCCAGCATAGCCCAGATGCTCTTGCGCCATAAAACACCTAAACAAACAAACAAACCAGCATTTCATTTCTGTAATAACACTGGTTGTTTTGGTAAAATGAGATTGCTGACGAATATTTGTAAACAAAGCACTGTTGCCAGGTTTGCAGACTTTCAACCACGGACTACTGCGATAAACGTTAGCGGTTCCACGTATTTTTGAGATCAAATTTTTGTTAAAATCAATTTGTTTGTCTTTAAGCACTAAATTAAGCATGTTTTACATCCCTATTTTATTACTCTTACTTGTCATATAGTATAGGATAATGTTTAACTAAATTATAGTTATATTAATTTAATTATTATTTTGTATGAAGTAGGGATTTTTTAATCTTGCCATCTGGCAACACTGCCGTTAGATTGCAATCATGTACACTTTCTCTTTCGCATATATTTAACTAAAAAAAAAAAAAAAATCCTCCAAAAAATGCTTACCTGCAAACAAAAACTAAAAAGTTTAAAGAAAGCAGCAATAGGAACTAAACCAATTAAGACTTTATTTAAAGGAATTAGCAGCAGTAAAGCTGACGTAACCGCGGTTGTTCGTCATGAATATCCTTATATTATAAGCGAAAAAAAAAAAAAGGCCTTTTGTCAGACCATGCTCTCTTCCCTAATTTTTTTCTAGATGAAACATTACCTATTACTGTTAAAAATCACCGGGGCACCTAACAACCTAAGACGCCTAGGTTCCTTAAGCCCACGAAAAATATTTGCGGGACTGGGCCCTTTAAAATTAATGCACAATAAATAAATAAATAAATTAACTTTGTTAACCTGTTAACTGGGTATGACGACATTTTTCGTCATGCCCAGAAGACTACCAAAATGCGAATGACGACATTTTTCGTCATGCCCGGAAGATTACACATTTTTAACAAAAAGTATCTCCTTAACCTGTTAACTGGGTATGACGACATTTTTCGTCATCCCCGGAAGACTACCAAAATGTCTCCCCCACAAAAAAAAAGTCCCCAGTGTGAAACGAGTTTCACAAAATTTTATTCCCCGGTTAACAGGTTAATCAGACGAAAAAACCAGTGTTTGCAGCATATATATACAGCATATATATATATATGCAATATACAGTCGAACCTCCATTTAACAGTTTCGCAAAATCTCGCTAAAAATCTCGTTAAGAGGAAAATTTGCTAATTGGAATAGCGGTCGCCAACCGGTGGTCCGCAGCAAAATCTGGACATTATTTTCATTTTTAATGATTTATTAATAATAAAACAAAAATAATATTCTAAGAAATTCTCATATTCTGAATGACAATTTCCACCTTTATATTGTACTAAATTCACGAAATGTGCTTTATAGGATCCTAAACGTTTAAATACTAATTTCTAACGTTTTTTAATATAATTAATTTTAAATTTTATATCTAAAATCTACTTGAGATAATTATCGACAATTAATATCACTGCTTTATTTATTCTTCATTTGTAAAATCATAATAACAATATACTACGTAACTATAGCAATAATACAGACAATATATACTAAAAGCACATCATATTAGACTCTACAATGAAAGGTCTCAAGAAAATATCAGCAAGGATATAACACACACCTGAGACCTTAAGATTATAATCTGATTAAAAAAAAAAGATGAGACATAACTAATTGTGAATCAATCATTCTTCTGGTATATTTTTCCAATTTTTTTACTTAGTTTCCATTACCCTGTATCAAATATTTTCTTAGACTTTTTTAAATGTTTCTTTACTTTTCAATTTTTTGAATTCCTCTGGTAGTTCATTCCAAAGTTTTGCACCTTTTTAATTTACATTATTCCTTCCTACTTCGGTCCTTATTTTTGGGAGTAATAGATCATTGTATTTACGACATAATATTTCTATCTTTTTCGTTCAATTTTATTCTTATAAGTTCAGTGTGACTTCCATCCTTTATTCTTTCATAGAATGGTTAAAATTTATTTTAACCAAGACACTGTATTCGTCTAAATGTTCTACTAGTAATAAATATATTATATTTCACAAATAAGTTTTTCCAGTTCAATCTTTTATCACTGTTAATTTATTAATTTCATTCTTTTTTCTGAATGTTCTTTGCAACATATTTTTATTTACCAAGCCTAAATTCCCCCATGCACAATTGCAATATGACAGATGACTGTAGATCAATGAATAATACAGTTTTACTCAAACTTTTTTCCATTATTGTTGTGTTAATTCTTCTTAGAATTCCTAAGCTTTTACTTATTTTGTTTGCTGTTTTATCTATATGGTCATTCAAAAAAAAAAAAAAATTCAGATTATTAAAAAAAAACTTCAATTGTCGCAATGCGGTTGCCAGAAGAAGCCTTCTATTCATCTTTTTTTTTTAAAAAAACAAATAAATATACTAATGGTCCGTGGGATTTAAAAGTATGAATTTAGTAGTCTGTGAGATCAAAAACGTTGGCGACCACTGAATAGGAAAAATACATGGAATTAACGTATTCCAACGAACGTTTTTAGACACTTAGTCACATAAATCTAACTGTATAAGTACATCCAGGGCTGTCACCAAAAGATACGCGCTGTGTGTGCCGCGTACTCTCAAGGTCTCACGGAAACTTTTGTATTTGCTGGTTTTTGGGGCAACTTTCAACAAAGTTCAGTCTTTTTTTTTTTCCCCTAGTCATTTACAAACTTGAATGGAAACAAATGAGGAAAAACATCCTGAACTCCCCCAAGCCTCAAAATAATATCCTGCGTACGACCAGGAGAGGAATGAAAAACTGATGAAAGTGGCAACTGCCACCTTGGGCTTGGATAGACGATAGACGACCAGTCAAATGACAGTCAGCTCGGCGCTGTGACGTCACCAAGTCCAGTTACCCCGCAATTTCAATACTCCTTAATTAAGACAACACTGCATACTCTCAATAATTTTCTTCAGAACAGCCTTAAGTATATCCCTTGGAAATATAAATAAGATTTTAATTTTAATGTAGGAATTGTACACACGCATGTGCATCTACTATACCACAAAAGTACTGTACATAATTTATGTAAAAACAAAAGCCCATTAATTTCGTCTGGACAGTTAGTCTAAAACGCCTTTTCTTAACCTATTACGTTTTACAACCTTCTAAGGCGCGAAAATTTTATCAAAACAGTGAAGTTCTGAAAAGATTCCGATTTAAAAAGAAAATCTTTAAAAAATTAGGGAATATACTTCGCTATTTGGTAAAATTTGTATAGAAAAATGCGTAAATAATTTAGACATATACAGAAAAATTTCCCCAATAGGCGTTAAATAGCGGCTTAACTGGCCTGCTATGCTGACAAGGGCGAGGCAAAACTTTTAAGGAAGTTGCGGAATCTCCTTTGGTAAGGGGGTGGGGGTGGAACAGGCTGCTGAAGGTGGTGGCGCGGATCTCGCACAGGACGCTTGAACATGCAATCAGTCGCCGAGGCGGCTTTTCGAGGGGATGGGCTGTCGATCAACGCGGCATTCATATATGCACGTTCACGTTAAGTCGTCATTCAAAAGTTGCGAATCTCACACCCCTGAAGCTCAATTTATCTCTCCATCAAAAATTCTCAAAACCTTGAAATGTAAAATGTACCAGCTGTACAAAGGATAAGCAGCATTAAGCATGGCTTAATATGTTAGAATTCACATGGATCCTACTCATCCTGGGGAAAAAAAATTCCCTAGCTTTTCTAACAAAATTCCCTAACTTTTCTAACAAAATTCCCTGACTTTCCAAACAAAATTCCCTGATTTTTCGAATAAAACTCCCTTACTTTTTGAACAAAATTCACCAACATTTCTAACAGAATTCCCTGATATTTCGAACAAAATTTCCTGACTTTTCCAACAAAATTCCCTGACTAATCGCAAACAAAACTTGGAATTGAATTTTGGTTTCGGAGGAAGTAGCTTCACGTTCGCTTGAAATGTAGCTATTCAGAACAGAAGTTATGAAGACTTTCCTTGACTTTTCCAGGTTTGATCAAAAAAATCTTCTTTTTCCCTGATTTTTCAGGGAAATTGAAAATTCTCTGATAATTATGGATTTTCCAGGTGCGGGGCAGCCATGTGGAATGGATTTCTTTCCAAATAATCTATGATAACTGGATGTGTAACGAAATATAGAGTATATATATATACTTATTCATATTTACATCCTATTATTTTACTTCTCAAACACAGGGTAAATACAGCCGAGGGAGAAAAGCTTTCGATTATTGCAAGTATAGTAAATAGAAAAAAAAACCATTATTTCCAATAAAGCAAACCCTGTCTTGTCTAGAAGAGACATATTCATCAAATCGAGTTAACACCTTGGGGAGCGTTTTCTTTTCGTTGTTGGGATAAGTTTGGAAGGTTTTTCCGACCGGATAAGATCTCAAGGTTTCACCTTTGGATGTGAATCAAGACATTTCTTTTTTCGTGGGATGTGAAAGAGTTCTTCAGTGCTGTTTTCTTGTCAATCAGGAACTTTTACTACTAAAAGCAGAACAAGTCGTTGTTTATTCTAGCTCTTGATAAAAAAAAAGCGACCAGCCAGTTCACATGATTGATAGTGAACATGGTATAATGTGCTACTATTCCGGCGATTTGATATATCAGAATTCGGTGAAAGGGACAGATATGCAGCATGATATCTGGCTTTGCACGATGTCAAAGCATTAATTATAATAGATTATTATAATTATATATAGAGATTCGGAATTAGAAACGTGTCACGT
>QLNU02015003.1:11129140-11162687 GCA_006491805.2 Dysdera silvatica | reverse complement strand
GGCTGAACCTCACACCTCAATGCTTAAAAGAAATTTTTTAGGGGATTAACCCCTTAGTTACGCCAGTGGAAGGGGCGCCAAAAATCGTTATGCCCAGGGCGCCATGTACTCTTAATCCAGCCCTGATACAAGGGGGGGGGGTCACAGACTTATAAGTGGGGGAATAGTGCAAATTGTATCATGTACAAAATTGTATCGCAAGGCGGGGGCGGGCTTACGACCCTATCAACACCCCTCTGAATGCGTCGCAGCGTCAGGTTCCATATTCTTAGAAAATAATTAATCCTCCTTCGATTCAAGGGGGCAGAGCTTCATTGCACTTCGGGAAAAGTAGCACGTTCTTCTTCAACGGTGCAAAAATTTTAGAATTAGGAGTCTAATGTCAACAATGCTTTGCAGCCACTGAGAAATGGTATCTGACTTCACTGGATGGTATTATTTCAAACCCTTGACGTGAGGTCAAGAAAGGCAAATACGACATCCACTTACGGATCTCATTGGTGTATCTTTAACCTATCTGTTTGTGAAGCCTGTTTTCTCACCTATGTTGATTAGTAGGTATGCAGCGAACAGGTATTTTCTCTGTTGTTTATACAGAACTTGTCCCACCAATGGCAACACTTCGTTCAACACACAACGAAAGTTTATTCTCAAGAAACAAGCTACCATAACATCAAGAAGAATCAGTTCCGCATTGCATTTAAAACTATTTGTGAACTTTCTTTGCTTGAGCGAAAATGCGGATTTCTCTCTTTCAGCTCAATATAAAGAAAATTTCAGTATGTTGCACAGGCCGTAGCCAATCCGGGGACATCAGGAGAATGGCCCTAGTCGCCCCATTGAGCTATTTATATGTATAGAACAATCCCAGGATGCCCTGTGCCTCGTATGCCCTTTCATCCTAGCTACAGGCCTGATGTCGCATTTAAAAATGAGTTCAAAAAGAAATAATACTCGTAATAAATATTACAATAACACAGAGAAACTAGTGTTATGCTTGTAAATATTAATTTCAGTAGATATTAAAGGAAAGAGAGAGTGTGCCTATTTTTTGGCACACTGTACATTATGCATTCTTCGTCGATGATGACTGTTTCGTTTTCAAAAAATATCCAAATCAGTCTTCAGATGAAAGATTGGAGGGACGCAGAGAAGTGGGGGGTCTTTGGGGGGAATGCAGCCTTTCTTGGAAACGGATGCGCTGTGTGTTTATCAACATTCACCGATCTCCTACACCCATACGAAAGTTGCTATGGGCAAATTGTCGATAACATTGGGAAACCAAAAAAAAAAAAAAAGTCGCTCTTGCAGACTACAGCTTCCCTTCACAACGATCGTCCTCAAAAACATCGAAACTTACCGAATTCTATAAGCCCTGGAAACTTGCAGAAAAGCTCCTAAAGTTTACGGTACCCACATTTACCATATCTGATTCATCCATGAATTCCAATACTATAAAAGTATAAAAGGCTATTTAATTAAATCAAAGTTATCCAGGATAATAAAAAGGATGTAAGTGCCCGAAAATTAAAAACATTTTACGGTGGTGGGAAGTCAAAGATAAATGAGATTTTAAAAAATAGTGAATATTCTCTGTAACGGTCCTTTCGAGGACTTAGACCTAAGACATAAACTTAGGCTTAAGACATAAACTTAGGCTTAGGACATAAACTTAGCAAAACGAAGAGCGGAAATGAAAAAGTTGACGATGTGCTGTTAGAGTGGTTTCCCAATTGTCGATCCAAAAGTTTCCAATCAGAAATCCTGCAATTAAAATATTTTTTAATTACAGAATTTCTCTTCACCTGATGAATCCGAAAATATAGGCAGAGACGATATGGTGTGAAGGGTTAGGTTGTGCTCTCAGAGTAGCAAAAATGATAAATATGAAAGCCAGCGAGTTTGTTTTGCTCGAACATTGATTTAAAAGTTTCTGCTATTGACCATTCAATAATTTTCTAAAAATACCATTCAGGAATTGTTAGGAAATATGATGGAAGGGGAAAAAACGATGAGGAAATGGAAACAGGAGAAAATGTGGAACAGCTACAAAATTCAAACATCAAAACATATTCTGATATTTCAGCGAATTTTCAGGAGATCCAAAACCTTGTTCTGAACAAACATGGTCACGAGTTCTATGAAAGAACTACAAATATTATTATTATTTCCTTTGAGAAGAATGTTTGCCATAAAAAAAGAAGAAAAAAAAAATCAATGATTTTTTTTAAATGTAAATTAATAATGGATGAAGATTTACGTATTTGAAATGGCTGTATTTTTTATTATTAATTTTATTTATTTTGATTTTTTTATACTGAACCTCTAAATAACAGCCATCTCCAAAGTCACCTTTGCAGAGTCCCGCGGGTGACCGTTATGCAGAGATTTCACTATATAAAAATTTTTTTTTATTGTATAATATTTTATATAAAAACAAACAACTTAAATACACAGACAATAGGATTCACTCAAAGCCCGCACTTTACGAATTTACGTAATTAGCGAGGGAAATATGCATTTTGTTTGATAGTATGATGATGAAGTACAATGCAATTTAATCACTTTTAACGAACAAGACTTTTGCATGGTCTAGATTTAATAAACATAAGGAAAATATTTAGGAGGAGGGGAGGGGCTCAAAATGAAATTACCCTTGGGGCCTCACAAGTAAAATCGAATGTTGCATGCAAGAGTCATCTCTTCTCTTTCACTTACCGAGTTAGAATCGCCTTGATATGTACGCAAGTGTTACCACATCTAACATGTTCACAAGTGTCACTCCACAGGTTAAAATTTTTGCGTTCCATTTCCTAGTAGGGAAAAACCTGCAAACAAGAGGGGGGGGGGGGGACTCTTTTAAAGAGAAACTTTTTTCTGAACATTTTTTCCCCTCTCCTGCATGAGTACTGATTGGTTGGCCCTTATTCGATTATCTGGGAACACTCCGTAAAGATCATTGCCTGAAGCAGGGTAATTTAACACTGATCCTATGGGAATAATTTTAGAAAAAGAGAAAGAAAGTTGTATATAATATATTTTATACTCATCAGTGGGGTATTCGATTATCTATTATCTGATTAAATGGGGTCTACTGTACTTTCGAACGATGTCGCATACATATCCAGGCAACGTCAGTTTGGAGGAGTTACCATTTCGCTCTTTAAATGAACGAAGAATGGTAAATCATTTTTACCTTAAGAATGATTATCATCATTATTACCATTAAATGAACCAGATGATTCCTGTCTTCATTCGATGAGGGAATGAATATGGAAGACTGGTTCTATTCCTATTCCGAGAACGTTTGGATTGCAAAAATTCATTCGTTGAAACAAATGAAGATGGAAAAAGAGACCTATTCATTAAAGTGAATGGGTTTGCCCATTTCGTATGGAACAAAGACATGATTTCTACCGTTTTTCCCTGTCTCCCTACCGACGAGCATAAACAAGTCCTATCGGCAAACTTCACAAGAATTATCCAAACGCTTTTCTCTGAACAGCAAACAATCGACACCCATTAACCCGTGGCAGTCACCCGCGCTGCCCGCGTTAAAGGGGAGAAAGGGAAAAACCACGGTGAAAGTATAACGCCTTACAGGAGCACATAAAGTGTCCTTTTAAAACGAGGTTTGAAAAATAGGGTAATAAATTTTCCAGGACTTTCTGGTACAGCGGCTGGGGTGGGGTGGGGATATTTGGCGGCCATTAGGAGAATCAGCGACATCTGGTGGTCATCAGGAAGTAGGGGGTTGCCTAGTTATTATTGAAGGGTGCTCCAACTATTTTAAAGTAATAGGTCACATCCTTATGTAGGAGTTCTTATGAAATAAACTATTCACCTGTTTCCTATGGGGATTTTTTAATTATAACCAACGGATATGGGCGAGAACTTTTTCCCTTTCAGCCCTGGGTTTTAGGAATTTTTGTAGGGGGTAAATGCCAAAAACGTTTTAATCTTAAAGTCCTGTAAATCGGTTTCGTCTAATTACGTTTAATTTACACTTTTACTATTACGTTTGTAAGTTATAGTTTTGCAATTACACTTTATTCATAGTTTTACAATTATGTTTTGTTTATAATTACGTTCTATTCCATAGCTCTGTAATTATGTTTTATTTATAGTTTAACCATAACGCGTTTTACTTTTAGTTTATAATTACGTTTTGTTTCTATAATTATAATTCGGTTATAGTTTTACAATCATATTCTATTGTATTTTATTTTTAATTATACAATTGCGTTTTGGTTATAGTGTTTTGAGACATTTTCTTGTCATTGGCGTAAGTAGGGGGCTGTTGATGGGGATTGTGACCCCCACCCCATTGCAATGAAATTTTGTATATTTAACATAGGAATATGTGAGTTGTAGCTCTGTAACCTCCCCCCCCCCCCATTGAGCCTATAACCTCCCTTACGAACTTCATGCGTACGCCTATGGTTCTTGTTATAGACCTTTTCCTGGTGCGCTATTGGCAGGGCGTTTTAACACATTCGGGTAGGTCCAATCATTTTTTGGGGCGGTTTTAAATTTCCAAATTTTTGAAATATGAAAAATATAACATATAATAATATATGAACAAACAACATAAAAATAAATAAAAATATAATATATGAATAAACACACTGCCAACTTGGGTTAGAGTCCTGTTGGCCCGTCTATTAGACATCACTGGCTATAAGGTAAACATGTTGACTATATACGAATGATATAGTCAAATCAGAGGCTCATATCTTCAACCCACAGGACCCCCCTGTCCTTTTAATATTTAACACCAATGTTGATTTAATATAAATATCGATTAAATAAAATGAAGCAAATATCGATTAAATAAAATGAAGCAAATATCGATTAAATAAAATTAAATAAATATCGATTACATGAAATTAAATAAATATAGATTAAAATTGAACATATATTAATAAAATTGAATATATATTAAATAAAGTGAATATATATTAAATAAAGGTGAATATATATTAAATAAAATGAATATATATTAAATAAGAATTGAATATAACCATATTAAATAAAATTGAATATATATATATTGAATAAAATTGAATATCGATTAAATAAATATCGAGATTAATATTCACTAACAAATGTGAGAAATTCTTTATACACTAAAAGACGACTAACTTCAAAAGCAGAGAATAAACTATAATTCTCACATTATTTTTCCCGAGCTTAGTTTTGGGACTGCTGTGCTGTCCTATTGAAGTTGCGACGTCGTAAATAACAGCGACCTTGGAATTTTTTGACAGAGATAAAAGCAGGGGGCTTAAACGCCCCCTAGATCTTTCTCAAATTTCTTGGCATCTCCGCTCTTAAATTACTCCGTTGTTCTTTGCGGGGTGGGGAAGCGGCGTTACCGGATGAGAAGAAAAGCAGGGTTTCCGGAATCCAGCTGACACCACAAGAACATTATCAATACTGGATGGGTGTAAATATCAAGAAAAAGTAGCCAATCCTCGCTCCAAAAAGAAACAATCTTTCGCCAACCAAAATTTATATAAGTACAGCCTACGTAGGCAGGTTTCTGGCCATTTTATACCCCTCGCCCTTACAAGAAAAAGTAAGCAAATGTCTGCCCCCTCTCCTTCATGCTTACGTAAGATTTCGGTTCTCTTTTTTTTTTTTTGGCATGCATTTTTGAAGTAAGAATGCAATGTATGAAAGAAATTACAATACTTATTTATTTTTCTTTGGGGAATTTTGATCACTTATTTGTAAGTTTGTCATGATATTAAAAGCTTATTTTTATAAATAGAGGGTAATCGCAACAAATTATCGCATTGAAAAAATTTTTAATACGCTGTTAACGTTTAGTTTGGTGGTATTATAAAGTCTTTCGTTGCATTTTTATTATTACTATTTCTTATATTTTAAGCAAATAGTGTGCAATAAATAAGAAGGGGATTTTATAAAGTACATTTATTAAAGATGATACATCCATTCCAATTTAAAAATAATATCAGGGGGGCTAAGAGGGGCTCCCGAGTGAAAAAAAACGTTGAAAGGCATTGGTTTAAATATTCAACTGCCATCAGGAATATTTGACTTCTACTACATGGATTCTTCTACACGTCGTTTGTTCTACTGTCGTTTGTTATTCTTCTACAGTATGTCGTACATCCTGCAGTTATTTCAGGGTGGTTGTCACTTTGTAACTATGTGTTAAGTTTTATTATTTTTTCTATTTATTCTTATTTTGTCTTACGAAAGCCTGGTCCAGCCGCGCCCCCCCCCCTCTCCACTTCCCTGTTGTCAGAATAAACAAGCAAATCTCAAAACCCCTCTGGCCAAAAGATGCTTAAATAATACTTAAACGGCCCCTTATTCACAAATTTAAGGATTTTTTTTTGCTTACTTTAAAAACAAAACTTTTAACAAGAACGTTGACTTTTAACAAGAATGTTAACTTTTAACAAGAATATCAACTTTTAACAAGAAAGTTAACTTCATATTTCAGTAGCATTCTAGTTATTCTCACATCAAAATTAGGACTTCCTACTTTAATGCTCAAAATCAAAGGTGAATGCGGGAAGTTTATAAGGGTGGTTACAGACTTACATATAAGGGGATTACAGAGTTACAATTCCATATATTCATACGTATATATGCAAAATTTCATTTCAGTGGGGTGTTATAACCCCTGTCAACACCCCCCCCCTGTATACACCAGTATTCAAAGTGCAGTTGAAACACTAATGGAATTTTATACAACAATGATATAAACCACGGAGTTTCAATGCTTAAGCATTGAAAACAAGTATATATAACTTAAGCATATAAAATAAGTATATAAAATAAGCATATTAAGCATATTAATTTTAGAGATACGAAACTGGAGTTTTTTTAAGCAAATGCCCATTACTAACAGGATTTAAGCTGGCTCGAAACATGCTGTCGCAAAAATGCTAAAATGGGGCAAAAAAGTTGTAGCAAAATGCTAAAAAATATTAGTTGCTTTCGCTGTTCCAAGAACCCTATCCATGAAATTATTTATATCAACGATGCTTAACAGGTGCTGTTAAGAATTTTGAAGAGGAAACAAAAAGGAACAAGAAAAGATCGCTGAAGTGCAAAACGGGTATTCTGGAATCGAGGAATCCTGTTTTCAGAGAATAAACTGTGGTTAAAAATGCCTGTCGCATTTTCGCGATGGGCAATAATTTTTTCGTCGCATTTTCGAGAAATTCGTCGCATTTTGCGAAAAATGCGACTGCAGCTTAAACCCTGATTACTAGGCTACATATATTGCTAAATGTAATCATACGTTTTATACATGTATGATTTTTGTATTATGCATGCCATAAATTACCGAAAGTAATTAATTTTTACGTGTATTCCAGTATTGTTAGCATATCGAATCGTTAAGACTATATGTGAATTTTTTTTCAAATATACCGAAATCTGTCTGTAATGATATTCTAGTGACCGGGAAAAAAAGATGTCTTTATAGACAATGTTGATTCTGATACACATTATACTCGCCGGAACCACGGAAAATATCGTTTTACGACGATTTATCGTCATAGATGGATTTCGCTATATTAAATACTTGCAAAATGTATTTTTTCTACGACATTAAAATTTGTATCGTTTCCATTAATACATTATTTAAGACATTTTCGAAGTTTCTGAGAATAATATTGGCAGCACATGTCATAAAATTGAGGCCAAAAATGGCGGGAAAGAATTGCTTCACTTTACTTCTGAAACAAGGAAAAGAAAGGCAATGGTTTTTATATTAGTCGACGTGAATTCCTACCAGATGTTTTGGGACAGAAGACAGGGAAATAGTTTATGTTGGGTCCTGCAGGAAATAACTAGGTCCGGAGGGGAAAGAGAGGAATGGATTTCCGCTTGTGAGAACGCCACGAGAATTTCGCCAAATCTGTATTGTAACTAAAAATATTTTTTCTTTTGTAGGGTGGTGATTTATTAGTTCAATAAATCTAACCAAAGGACCTTTTATTTTACGGGGACAAAGTAGGGCTTCTCAATGACAGTGTCAGAAAATTCCATATGCCATCATCCAAATAATGTATTTATGTGACCGAGTATTTTGTGATACACATCATAGGGCTTAATGGGAAAGGACAGCAGAGACGTGGGAGGTTAAATTCCCGCCAAAAATGGTCCCACTTGCGTTGCCAGATCCCATTAAAGTGATACATAACGGCATTGAAAAAAATACCAAACGATAAGGCTTTCGAAAAGCGGGAGCAGGGCGCTATCTAATCTTCTTCAATAGAATGACAAGAAAAATCAACGCGACCACTTGATATTTCAGCCCCTCACTCAAAAGAACCACAAAACACTCAACGTAATCGGGGTTCCCCTCAAATTGTCAGATATTTGAAGGAAACACTGCCAGTGGCATTAAGTGATTCCAAGACAACTGTCTCGCACGATAGTGTGCACGGAAGTCAAAGGGGATAAGATCCTTCATTTTATGGTGCAAGGACAATAAAGGTCATGCTGGGACCTATAGTTGATAAGATTCTTGAACGATAGGGTGCAAGGAAGGGTGCTGTACGTTTTGGAAGCAAATGATTCTGTCCTCTTTACGACAAAGTGACTTAAAGCAAACGCAATCGTTCTGTCGCCCTCTCGACAAAGTGACTTAAAGACAGACGCATAACTTCTAAAAGCAATTATACGTCATCTTTTAAAAATGACTCCTATCGGAAAGTATCGTTTGGTTTAAAAGACCGCTGTCGTGGGAGGCCGCCTTGATAAAATGCCTAATGGACATGAAAAAATGGCGGTTCAAAAAATAATCTCGAAAGAAATATAGCCTCGTTGAAACTACTTCTGTTCAAACTGGATATCATTAGGCCCATATCTTATCTGTAATTTGTTTTACAATTACTATCTGATTCACCATTTCACTATCCTCATTAAGTTTTCCAAGACATACTATACACACATCGTGGCTTAACAGACATAAGGCCGTATCTCAAATTTTGATGTTTTCCAGGAGAGACATTTTAAGTTTTGTCACTTCTGTCTTCCTTTATTTTTCCTTTCGATGTAAACCTACTGAGAAGGAAAAATAAAGGAAGACAGAAGTGACAGAACTTAAAATGTCTCTCCTGGAAAACAGCAAAATTTGAGATACGCCCTTATGTCTGTTAAGCGACGACATGTTAGGAACACTTCGAAGCCACTGTTTTTCAAAAGTAATTTGCTTTTGTAGGTACATATCTCTGTGGGCCTGAATATTAACAAAGGCATAATTATTTTGTATGCATAGTTTTGAATACGTACGAAAGCAGACGATTTTGTATACACACATCGCTGTAGTCTTGAATATTGACAAAAACAAAATTATTTCGTATATATTTTTATGGTTTCGATCATGTACAAAAGCAAACAATTTTATATATACGTATCTCCGGTCTTGAATATTTATAAAAGCAGAATAATTTTGTACGAATAATTTTGAATACGTATGAAAGAGGACGATTTCGAACGTATGTCCACAGTTTTGACTATGGAAAAAAGAAAACAATTTGAATATATCTATAGTTTTGAATAAGTACAAATGCAGACGATTTTGTATATATATCTACAGCTTTGAGTATGTATAAAAGCAGACGCTTTCAAACATCTTTGTAATTTGAGTACTTAGAAAAGAAAGCAATTCTAAATATGTCTGTAATTTTGATTGCGTACAAAAAGGACAATTTTGTACATTGTTTTGCTGTCTCTTAAATTAATGTGTAGAAAACGTTTATTTTGCATAGGGAGAGTTCAAGTATTACATAAGTACCTTGTGGAGGGGAGGAAGTTCCATTTGTGCTTATTTTCCTATGTTAGCCAATGTTAATTTTTGCTTAAGAGGTGGGGGTTGAAATGGCCAAAATATTGCTTACGTAATACTTGAACCAAAGAGGGACACAGGTGGAGGTCATGACCCCCAAAAATATATTTTTTCACTGTAAAAAATTCCAACTTTCATGATAAATGAAGGGTGTTATTCCAAGACCATGGCAAATTCTGTCCTTGACACCACACTAAATGGAAGTCTGTGTCAGCCCCTGGCTTGAACGCTCTTGTATATGCCATGGCTTTGAGATTATCTACAAAAGTATATGATTTTGAACAATTGGCAAGTAGGGGGTTAATGGAACATAATCCTCCCATTCCGGTGCTGTTTTGTATATATACATATGAATATATGGAGTTGTAACCCTATAACTACTCTTAGAAATCTATAATTCCCCCTTATGAACTTTCATGGTGTGCGCCAGTATCCCAAGGGAATCCCTTTCCATAATTTTTCCATCATTTTGCGATTATATTCATATATACGGTAATGATAATCCGAGATAATAATTTCAATTCTTCCAGAACATTCACCCTAAACATGCAATGTCAGAAATAGATTACAAAGCAGCGTTTAGCAGATATTTTATAAAAAATGCGGACAGTTCCCTTAAGGTACCAATACTGTAATTCTGTAATACTGTAATACTGTAATTCTGTAAATAACACCCCCTTAAATTCTGTTTATGAGAGCAAAACCCTGTGTTTATGAGAACTAAATTCTGTTTACAAAGCAAGTTCCAGTTTATAGAGGAATATACCTCCACTTTATGAACTTCCACGGAACGCTAATGCTTTGAATACATCTGTTGTCTTGAATACTGAATACGTATAAAGGAAGATCGTTTCGTACACATCTATACCAAGGCTTAAAATATGGCGGGAGCACACCGGATACTCATGGGCTCAAATTTTTCACAGATATTGGGTACTCTAACTTGTTTTCTAACTAAGGATCCTATTTTTAAGAATTTGTTAATATTTCTAAATTGTTTTGACTGATGCGATTGGATATTATTTGTGGCACATGGGGTAGTGTTGTTATTCACAGGAAAGGGAGACTTCAGGTATTACGTAAGCAATATTTTAGCCATTTTATATCCCCGTAAGCAAAGATTAGCTAACATAGGAAAACAAGCACAACAGCAATCCCCCCACCCCCACAAAGGTGCTTACGTAATACTTGAACTCTCCCAAAGAGGGTGCATGGAATTTCGTGACGTCCTGGAGTATGCCCACTAAACTCGCATGACATCATCAGACCAGAAGTGGGTGTGGCTTTGCCAAAAGCGGGTACAAAATACGAATATGCTAGGGCCAGAGCCATATATAGAGTGAGTTCGGTCATAGGAAGTGCATGACGCCATTTTCGCTCAATCCCACTCCTCGTTCAGAACGTTACACTGTTGCACTTGCTATAACCGGCGTATTTTTTAGTCTCAAAACGTAATAAAGAGTAATATTACATTTTTCGAGCAAATTTTGTATTTTACCTTTAAAATAAGACATAAAAGGACTTTAAATTAGCGCGTAAAGGCTTTTATATAGGGTTGCAAATTTTTTTTTTCTCCACAAGGGCATTTATAAACATGTAAATAATCTCTCAGTATTTTTCAAATTGCGTTTAGAAGTGATAATTTTGAGGTTTCTTAAAAAGCACTTACCTTCAGGTGGATAACTGTCAATTTCCTCAAAGGCTGGTAGTTAAAAGAAAGTATTATTGTAACTTTTGTTTTAAATTGTTTAACTATTTATTATTGCTTTATAAATATTTTTAACTATTGTACTACTAATTTATTTATAGTTTACTTCACTTTAAATTTACTTATTATATTTATTATATTTTTACTTTTTTAAAACGTATCTACTTTATTTAATTACTTATTATTTACTTTATTTTCTTTAATTACTCATTATTATATTATTTACTATTATTCAACGTCATACAGAAAAGCATAACAAAATTTGAACAACAATATAAAGTATATTATAGACCCATACCTTGCTATACGACCAAGACATATTCCTGAAAAGTTCGAAAAGTAAAGCACAGTGCTGTATAACGAACCATTTATTTTCATATAAAGTAATACAAATTCCATAAGATCCCTTCCAATGTTGTAAAAAGTTTAGGAAACCACTAGTTTTATGATTGAAAATACGTGGTTCGCTTTTTATTTCGTCGTAAAATATATTTTTCATTAGTTATTAAAAACAAGGATATAAAAATCACCATGTAATAAAACAGAAATAATGTATGTGACAAATTAATAATAATAATAAAATTATTAAATGCATGGATAAATATTTTTTTTTATTATTACAGATAAAATAAATTGACGATGCATGCAATTTCAAGTTTGCAGTTATTTTATGAAAAAACATTAATATTTAAAAATTAATAACTGATATAAAAGCTTTTAAATTTGTATTTAAAATTGTAAATGCGTAGATAAACATTTTTTTTTATTATTGATAAAATACGGATAATCCACGCAATTTAAAGCTGCCATTATTTTAAAAACATAAATGTGAAATTAAAAAGTTATTTAAAACATTAATGATAGGCATTAACACTTTTATTTTACATGGTTAAATTAAACGTCAAACTTATTTCCGATATTAACTAATGTCGTAATACTCTCAGATGTGAACAAAAAATTATAAAGCGTATGGCACATTTTTTACTAAAAAAAAAAAATTTACTTCACACAAACAGGTACTTTTCACGAAGTTAAAATCTTTTTGTTTTATTTTGGCGAACCAAATTTTGCGCCGTTCTTGATCATTTTTTCCATTTGGAATGTGAAATAATTTTACTCCTTGACCACTTCGATTCTTACAATTTACAGTGCAACAAATAACCATTTTTCACAATGAATAGCCTCCGATTATATTGAATATTAAAACACTTGTTCCCTTTACCAGTCAAGAGTATGCTAACACAGTGCTGAGAGCGCGTGATGATTGAGCCATAATGGCCGCTTTTTGTCACGTGCCCACCAGTAACTAATCAAGTAGCGCGAGCTCCACAGCAATACATGACCGATTTTCCCTACATATGGCTCTGGCTAGGGCGCCTGTACTTTTTTTGTTAGAAATTAAGCCGTGGTCTATACTTATAAACACGTACAAAAGCTTTTATTTTTACGTGTTCGAAACAATCGTTATATAGCCTTTTACTACACGGCCTTGAATTTTTAAAATGAGATTCGCAGGGATTTCAATAATTCTGCAGCACATTTAATAATGAAAGGCAACAAAAAACCTATGACCCCGACCACCTGCCAGTTTAACTCGCGAGCAGGCGAGCGGGGTGTTCCACACCCCACAAATTACAATTTGTGAAAAGAACGGTCCACCCTTACTTTTTGAAACTTTCAAACTTTTCCCTGTTGTCTTCAAAATCACAATTTTTCGGTAGGGTAAGAAAGCTAACATTCCACTTATTGTTCCCTGTAAAATTGGACGTTTTTAATGAAATAATGCTATATAATTAGATATATGTAAAGCACCTCTCGCGCGTTCTCGCGTTCTTCTAATCCGCGCGTCTACTTGCGGGTTAAAAACAACATCAAAATTTTTCTTAAATAACGATTTATGATTTTGCTGATTTAGTATTTCGCTTGTTTATGTTATATGGCGTGAGCCCAAAATTTGGTGCCCTCCCCCCTCCCCTCAGTGGATATCAATTATTTTCAAAATAATTTCTCTTGTGGTTTTGTGGCGCAGTTTTTCTTTCTTTTTTTTTTTATTTCTAGGGATCTTTTGAATAGGCTACTGAATCATATTTAAAAAAAATCTTGAATATTATTCCAAAACAGAAAGCTACGATAACAATTAATATTTCCTTACAACAAATAACATATAGCTAAGTTTGGCGCAGTATAGCCCAGATGCTCTTGCGCCATAAAAAAGCCAAACAACCAATCAATCAAACATATAGCTAAACCACAAGTACTTTTTCTGATGAGTCAAAAATTAAATTGTTTTGATATAAAAGTTAAAGCCTTACAAGAGTTTCAATAACTTGGAATCTCCGCTGTATAGTCATTTAAGTTCAGTGATTTTGATTTAGTTTTTACTTTCCTAATTTCGTTAGTTCCTGATCGTCGTTATTAGGCCATATTGTCTTTCCTCCCCACCAGTCATTGACTTGGCGTCCAGTGCGACGGTGTCGGTCACACCGCTCTTAACCTGTTACTGACCTGGACCTGCGGTTTTTCAAAGATTCCAAACCTTTGGTACCTAGGGAACCAGACTCTAGGTTAAGGAGCTGAAAACAGCAATTGCTCTGTAGTATTGAAGTGATCATGGAACACCATCCAGTAAATTTATTAAAACTTTATATGGTTGTTTACGCATTAATTCGCCAAAAAATAAATATAATTAAATACAACGTTAAAAGAATTTAGTACGCCTTTTTAGCGGAGCCTCCGAGAATTACGTGTGCACACTTCGATGGTAAACGGAAGACTGATTATTATTTTAGAATTCGAAACGCAGTTACAAACACCGATGCCAAATTCAAAAAGTGAAATTATGATTATACAATATATGTTGCCAAATACGGAAAGGGAAATTATGTGCATTTGGAAAACATATAAAAGGAAACAAATTTAGCATGTTGCCAATTTCAGAAACTGTAATTATTAAGTTTGTGTTTCTTGGTATTCCAAGTGGCAACAACAAAGAAGTTCACAAACTGAATAAGCAGCATTTCTATTGTGGGAGCCGATATCGAGGCATTAAAGTCTTATTCGTTTGAACGGTAAATTTTATTTCAAGCAGCAAATGAGCAGAGTTGAAGTTTCATTTATTGCCATTTATAATTCCTTAATTGAAATTAATTAATTTATCATTGTTAATTAAAACCAACTAATTTATCATCATTAATTAAAATTAGTTAATTTATCATTACTAATTATCATTGCAAGTTAATAACATTAAACATTATCAAAATTGAAACTATCCAACATTTAGCCACCCGTTTTAAGGAGTCTTCAAGTATTACGTAAGCAATATTTTGGCCATTTCAACCCCCCTCCCCTGGTAAGCAAAAATTAACATTGGTTAACATAGGAAAATAAGCACATCATCACCCCCCCCCCACCCAAAGGTGCTTACATAATACTTGAACGCTTCCTTATATGCAATTCTTGGTCTTCTTACCAATCGATTTCCGCATTTAAATCGGAACTCACACTTACTCCTTGGTCACTACCTGCAAGCATCACTGATTAGTACTTTTTTTTTAAGATATACCATGGTCATCGGTTAGTACTCTTTTCAGTTCTTTCATCATCGGTTAATATTTTATTGTTGGTTAGTACCTTTTGTTTAAGATATATCATGGCCTTGCATCTCCTTTTACGAACCCAATATTTTCCTTGGCCCCTTATACATTTAGTTAGTACTTTATTCATCGGTTAGTACTTTTTTCAGTTCTTTCATCATCGGTTAGTACTTTTTTCAGTTCTTTCATCATCGGTTAGTACTTTTTTCAGTTCTTTCATTATCGGTTAGTACTTTTTTCAGTTCTTTCATCATCGGTTAGTACTTTTTTCAGTTCTTTCATCATCGGTTAATATTTTATTATCGGATAGTACTTTTTTTTAAAGATATACCATGGTCTTACACTTCCTTTTACGAACCCAATACTTCCTCAGCTTCTTATATATCTAATCTCCTTAAACATCATCTCAAACTATTGCCTATACGTGCCATGTCTGACACTTATAAATTCAGCCTTTTTCCCAAAAACATCGAAGATTGGACCTCTCTCAAATTCTGAAATAATTTGTACCTCATCTTACTACTTTTCACCCGGAGATTGTCACGCGTTTAATTTATATTTTCCAAATATGTTATTGATTATTATTTTTTTTGTTTTGTTTCACTGCCTTGTCAAACTAATTGTTTATGTCTGCCTCCAGTTTAGGCCGACCAGGCCAATGCTATATTTTGAAATAAATAAATAAATTAATAGAAATCAATAATGATGACTAATTTACAAAAAATATCGACTTACTCAGCAACCAATAAATTCTTTGGTTCTAAATATTAGAGAACGATCGACAAATGAAAACATAATACGTGGCGTCATTATGAAAACACAATATTGTAAATATCTAAGGCAATTCTAAATAACAACAAAGGTTTGTCAGAAGCTTAAGGTTCTCTCTTCCCGTGAATTTCAGCCCGAATTACGTATAATATAATATAAAATATTACATAATATATATTATATATATAATATTATACATATTATATATAATATATAATAAAATATAATATAATATACATAATATATATTATATATAATATAATATTATATATTATATATAATATATAATAAAATATAATATATAATATAGATTCCATAGTAGTAATTTACGTCAAAAGTAATATTTTCCTAGCACATTATTTGTTCATATAACATATTTTGCAGTTTTATGTTTGCAGATGTGAAGGCTATTTATTATTATTATTTTTTAAATGAAAACCTCCACTTGAAGTCTTAAACGACCAGTTCTTTTATTCCATTTTTTTTGTACTATCAGTAAACTTCTTATATAATAATATAAAGGTTTATTTTTTTAAGTCACAGAGATATTAGAAAAAGTATAAAATGTTGAACTTCAAGTTCGTAAATAACAAAGAAGATATTAATGATGATATATATATATATACAAATACCTTATATAGGGGTTTTCACGAATAATAATATTATTTTAAGGGTTCCTCAAGGATATGGAAAGGTTGAGGAACCCCGATCTAAGGATTAAAAGAAGAAATAAGATAGAATACTTTAACCTTATAAGGTATATATCCTTGAATGCACGTAGCAGACATTTCAAAGCTCGAGTAAATGTGGGCCTGTCTTCTATATAATACCAAGTCCAGTCGAATGGCCGATATACAGTATTCATTACCTCTAACGCAGATCCTGAAATAATGGTTATTTGACTATATTCCATTCCATAATAGACCAGTAATGTTCTTTCGGACCACCCACTACGAAGCGTGCGAATGAGGTTTGTGGAGGAATAAATGAAAGTGCTAATATTTTATAAGAAAAAGAGATAAGCGGTGCTTAATAACTACCATTATAAAGTATAAAAAAGGCGATACTGCTATATTATGTATACCGGAATGCGGATAGCACTTCTGATAAAGCATTTTTCCATTGCGCGGTTTTCAGAAAACCGATTTTAAAACTTTAATTTCTATATTGAATCGGACGTTTTTTTATTTATTATTTTCCACGTCCAAAATAAATATTGCATTGCCAAAAATTTGCCGCCAATCGGACAGAAAATGATTCAAATTACGTTATTATGGAAGAGTGGAAAATGAGATGAGAATAGCTCTTCATTCACAACGAGGGTTTCGTAAGGGGGAACCCAGAAGTTTTAATTCGTGTTTTTTGAAAAATCATTCAACTTCGACGAAACTGCAAATTATTCATCGACATGCAAATATATATTAAGTATTTATTATTTGTGATGAAATTAAGTGTCTTTCATTTTAAAAACAAAGATTAAAATGGTGATATTATTGATATTTGAATTTTTTGGTATTTGTACTTTTTGTTCAGAAACAACTATTCCGATTTCGACGAATCTTGATATATTGATTTGTAAACTGATTTTAGTTAATTCCATTCAACTCTTTGTACGTCCTATGCAACAGTGGCGTTGGCTGGGAGGGGAAGTTGCAGGGGGTTATAACCTCCCCTCTGAGATTCAATTATATATATATCATCATCATCATATTCAACCATTATCTATCCACTGCTGGATGAAGGTCTCTCCAAATGCTTTCCACACAAGTCTATCCTGGGCCATTCGTTTCCACGTCACCCCAACCTGTTTTCTTATTTCATCCACCCATCTAGTTTGAGGACGTTTTCTAGGTCTTCGGTGGTCTCTTGGAATCCAGTTCAGAATTTCTGTTGTCCATCGTTGATCAGTTCTTCTTGCAATATGCCCAGCCCATCGCCATTTCAGCCCTTTTACTTTAACAATGATGTCCTCTACTCTAGTTTGCTCTCTCACCCAAGTGTTTCTTTTTCGATCTCTCCTAGTTATTCCAAGCATGCACCTCTCCACATATATATGCATGAATATATGGAGTAGTCCTATGTAATCCCCCCACCTTTTATGAACTTGCTGTGTACACTTATGTCATGCACACATATGATACTTGTAGCACTAGACTCAACAGCAATGCATGTGCATCATAATACGACTAAAAATGCAGTGTACATAATTATAGTTCAAGATTCGGAAAGCTGTAAGTGGGGAAATATTCAGCGAAAAGCCCTCATGTTTCCCACAAAGACTTTGGCGATGATAGAATTGATTTGGCGTAAAAACGAAGTGTTACGGACGTTGCCGCTAGTGTTGATACATGGCGCTTCAATAGCCGAATACAGTGGTTCATAATCACAACATATACGAAAAGGCGCCCCAAGGCGCCGAAAAAATAACACTTAACCAATATTAAGGACGCCGTGGAAACCTGATTCTCAGGAAATACAGTGCCGCCAGTTCGGCCAACCTTTCTATACTATTTTAAAATTTGACCAATCAACAACCACAACATCCTGATTCATTAAGAGCAACGTAAACCTTAAAAGGTTGGGAATTACTCCTATAATGGATGATTTAAAACGCCATGGACTTCGTAAACACCCTGTATATTTTGTGCAATTACACAAACACGTATTCGATACGCTATATTCCGTTGTCAGCAACGTACCGAAACCACATGTTCAACCTAAGAGCGTAAAATTGCATTCCAAATTCACAAAAGGGAAATTTTCACCTGATAGGGAATTAAAAGTTGGTTTTAGGTCCACTGGAGCAGCTATGTATCCACAATAGACAACGCCTCTAAGACATCCCTGCAGCCAAAGTCATGTTAATAATCAAACATCAGCATTCCCACTTACCGTGGAGAAAAAAAAAATTCCCTGGAATTTCCGAGGTTTTCCCTGATTTTTTGGACAAAATTCTCTCACTGATCGTAAACAAAGCTTTGAATTGTACTTCGGTTTCGGAGAAAATAGCCTAATGTTGGCGTGAAATTCAACTATTCAGAACAGGTTATGAAGATTTTTTCTGACTTTTCCCAGGTTTGACCAAAAATTTTCATCTTCTCCTGACTTTTTCAGGTTTGACCAAAAAATTTCATTTCCCCCCTGATTTTTCCAGGTTTGATCAAAAAATTTCATTTTCCCCTGACTTTTCCAGGTTTGACCAACAAATTTCATTTTCCGCTGACTTTTCCAGGTTTGACCAAAAAATTTCCTTTTCCCCCGACTTTTCCAGGTGTGACCAAAAAATTTAATTTGCCCTTAATTTTTAGGATGATTTCAAATTATCTAACAATTCCAGGTTTTCAAGATTACGTGGGAACCCTGAAACGCGTTCTTATGTAAGTAATCGCAATCTATAATGCGTATCGGAAATTTCATGACGTTTTGAATTGCTATTACGATATTCCAGCGCTATGTATCGGTTTAGCGGGAAATTCCATAACGCATTTGTCTTTGCGTCAACTAAAATTCTATTATGGCAGACATCTTCATACGAAAAATTAATAGTTTTTGCCACTAACTAGTTTAGAACCACTAACTAGTTTAGAACCACTAAATAGTTCCCCACTTACAATTTTTCGAAACGTGAACTTTAATTATGGACACCCTGTATATGCCTACGTCATCCTATGTGCTTTGCTTATATCATTATGTGGCGCGTATATCATCCTGTGTTATATATAATATTACAGTATATTCTCTCATTAACGGCTTCAAAAGGGAAGGAGAAACCATAAGCATACGCAGAAAATCCATGAGGTGGTATTGTGACGTGACGTCACGCCACGTCCTAATCTAACGTAACACAGACCCCTCGAGGAATTTCTGATGGAAAGGGGGATGCGTTGGAAAAGGGGATATCTTGGGGGTGGATGGAGAGGACACACGCCCGTTGCTCTGGATCCAGTGTCGGGCCCTGGAACAGCCTTCCATCGTTATTATTGTTACCAGCAATTATAGTTCCCACCTGATATCTATCTTCAAGATCTTATGTGAGTTTGCCGCGATACGACGTTCTTATACTGTTTTCATCATAACGTAGATTTTAGCACTAATAAAGTAGAGTCATTAGTTATGGAGGTGTCTGCGTCTGAGCCCGTAAGTTCATGTTGAATGACGACTTAACGTGAACGTGCATATATGAATGCCGTGTTGATCGGCAATCCATCTCCCTCTCAGCCGCCTCTGCGGCTGATTACGCTGTTCAAGCGTCCTGTCTGGGATTACAGCGCCGCCACCTTCGGCGGCCACCAGTCCCACCCCTCCCCCTTGCAAAAGAGACACAGACACACCTGTAAGTTCATAAGCTGTCTCACACATTGGAATACCAAAGGAGAGACCCAGAGCCTCATCGACGACCTAGGACGAGAGGTTGTGCCTATAGGCATATGGTGGCAGCGACATCTACATACCTTTTTCCTCACCGCCGCATGGTGGCAGCAATACTGACACTACCTCCCCGCGACAGTTATAAGCTCAAGGGGTGGGTGGGTGGGAGTCTATGCTTGGAATGCAAATGGAAGAAACAAATAATAACAGCAAATAACATACAAGTATTTTGCCGCTAAATGACGACAATCTCACTAAACAAGGGACACATGTTTTCCCGGATGTTAGGACCATCCTATTTCCTGTTTTCCGGCTTTTTGAGGTCTGTTTGGATAGCATTCAACCCCTAAAAATACGAGCACCTACACAAAAATACGTTTGCTTTGTGTGTCATAAATACAAGGAAGTTACCGTGTTTGGCGCAGTATAGCCCAGATGCTCTTGCGCCATAAAAAAAGCCAATCAATCAATCAAATACAAGGAAGAATTTAGCGTCATTTCGAAAATTTAGTTACAAAACAATTTTCTGACAAAGGGCTTTCTCTTTTTTTTAGAGGAGCTGGGATTTAATTTTTAATTTATTATTATTTTGTAGCTGGCTTAGTTTTTAAAATTATTGTTTTTTTTCACTTTTCGTTTTCTTTACTGATCGGTGGAGTTTGCTATTCCATTAATATTGCCTATACTTCTATGGCAGGAATCTTGGGAGAGACTGAGGGTGTTAGCCTCCACTCTCCTTAAACTATTTCAAATACTATGGGACAACGTTTTTCAAAGTGTGGTCCATGGAGTCCTATCCATTACCATCTTTAAAAAACTTGAAAAGAAAAAATAATGACATAACATATAAGATTGTTCTTTTTTTCTTTTTGCACAAAATATGTTCTAATGAATAATTAAGCATAATTATTTATATAGGTAATCAAATAGATAATTAATTAAGCAATAATTAGATTAAAATAATATGGAAATTTTATCTAACAAGAAAGGAGTTGAATGAAAGGGCGAGAAAAATAATTCCCAAAAAATATATTTTTTAATATATTTCTAGGCATTTTTTTTACACAAATTCTTATTATATGCACAAATTAAATTACGTTATACATTGTGAGTTGGAGCAAACACTTCAGAAACGATTTCCGATTGTCTAGGTAATAATAATTATTATAATTAGTATTTACATAATTAATATAATTATTGTACTAATTTAGCTCAATTTATGTAATAAGTTAAAGTATATTTATGTAACAAATTTAACTATTTTTTATGTAATGAATTTATATATATATATATATATATATATTTATGTAATGAATTTATACATATATATTTGTGTAACAAATTTAACCACATTCGTATAATTGTTTAACTATAATGCATATGTTCAATCGATTTAATTGCATTCGTACATTGAATTAACTTAACTGCATTTATATGTTTAATTACTTTAACTCAGTTCGTTGTTTATATCACGGTTCACAGGAAACCAATTTCGCAATCAATTCATTCAAAATTTAAATCTGTTAAACCGCTGAAAATTTATAAATATATAAAAAAAAGCCTTTAAATAAAAATTTAATTTAATTTTTTTGTTTTATTTGTAAAAGCATCTTAGGGCAGTGGCAAACAAAATGCATATTTAAAAGTTTAATTATGGAATAACAATGTACTACAGAAGGTCATTCACACATTATGGAAACGAATTTAAATTGTTATTTCTGTGTCAATAATCCAAATTTGTTTTTCCTGGAATGTTCTATTTGAAGACCATGGTTCTTGAATATTGCTCTGCAACGATATTTCCATAATAAGAAGCCGTTTCGAAGTACAGTCATATCAAGTTTCTCTTACATCTCTTGTGATATTTCCCATAAACCCTCTAATGTTGATGGCCACCTTCACCCAAGTTCATTTTTTAAGAGACCAAACGCACAAAAATCCATTGTCCCTGCAACTGGTTACTTGATAGAGATATGGCTGAAAGGAATGGATGTTATTCCGATTTTATTTCGCAATTTCACTATGAAATTCTTGGCTGATTTCGAAGTATGGCTAGAACCTTTGTCTTGATGAAAGACAAGGTTTTGGGTGTTATTTCCATAGAGACTAGGAATATCTATCCGAAAAATCGGCTCCAGAATATCTCTTTGATAATATTGGGAATTGATTTTAATCTTAGATCCCACTTTACGTAATTTTAATTTACCATTATAGCTAAATCCATCAACCACCATAAATCTCTTAGGGAAACTTCCTTTGCATTCGCGAAACCATATTTGCTGGTCGATCCTATCACGACGGTGGTAGCAAATCGCTCTTTTTTACCATAATCACTTAGATAAAGCCAGGCTTCATCTAGGGTTACAACAAGAAGTTCTCGTACAATGTTTTGCAGTTGGTTACTTTCTCCTGAAGAAGTCTTCTCTCCGAGGCAGAAGCTTGTGAACCTCCGGTTTGTGTACAGCTTTAAGGTTCAAATCATGGATAATAATTTTATTTACAGTTGCAGGAGGTATTCCTAACCTCATGGCGATGGCTTTTTGCATTGGATGATTTTTAATGGTAACCATAGCTTTCACTTTTCGAATATGATTGTTAATTCAAATTTTCTTGGGATATAATCTTGGAGCAATTTTCTGGCCTATTTATGTAGTCATGCGTTTTTTGCCACGTTGATGAAGAATATTATAAACCCTCTTCATGGAAATGGTATATATCCCTTGCTCTTCTATCTTTACACAATTTCAGAATAGGACGATTTCTCTTCGGAAGGAGATCTTAAGTAACCTTAACAAACAGTTATTTCGACACTGGCGTAAGGTTTAAAAACACGACGTTTCGGGAGCCAACTGCTCCCTTTGTCAAGTGAAGGCAGAATGTAACCTTCCAACCAAGAATTTATTTCCGGAGGCATATCTGGTGTTAAACAAAATACCAGTTTAAATACCACAGCTTATATAGCCAGAAAACGTATGATAGGGCCCCACCTACATGAGTATTAATTTTCATATTACAATGGATAGTTAAATTCGTTTCCATAATGTGTGAATGACCTTCTGTATAACAGTATATCCTAAAGAAAAAATAAATAATTACAGTCGAACCTCGTTAAGACGAACACGCTTAAGACGAATTACTTTTAATACAAATCATTTTCTGAAGTCCCGTCAGACTATATAGCATACTATGCTTTCTGGAAAAGGCGAATTACTCTTAATGAAAACATATTTTCTGTTCCCCTTGGTGTTCGTCTTAACGAGGTTCGACTGTATTATTATGTTTATGATGTATATACACAGTCCATTCTGAAATTGACGACTGAATTTATTCTTCACTATCGAGCCCTTTTCAAGGGCTTGATTTGGAGTTGATGCATTACTAATTAATTATTATTATTAAAGCTAAAATATTGACCCTGGACTATTTTTAATACTGTATCTTTCGTCCAAACGCAATATGCATGAAAAATCTCCAAGTAGAATTTCGGAAGTTGTTCCTCGGAAAAAATTTGAAGGCCAATAAAATTTCGAATCTTTAAAATCTTTGACCCAGTCTTATGATTAAAATTAGAGTTTAGTAAACAATTCTATAGCATAGCAAGGCTTAAGGGAAAGGCAATTAAATAATGGCATTAATATGCCCATGAGCGTGTGAGTAGTGTACCCATTACTCACTCGAGGCCTGCAGCCAGGATGAAGTGGTAACTAAGGCAAGGCAGAGGGCATATGGGGCACAGGGCATCATGGGATTTTTCTATATATATGTAAACACTCTATGGGGCAACTGATGCCATGTTCTTGCTGTTTCCAGCTTGGCTACACTCCTGACTGAGGCCTTAGTACAGGATTTCAAAAAGGGAGAGATTTTTGCTGAAATGGAAGGGGTGAGGGTGATAGAATATTTTTACTGCATTAAGAATTTGTAAAATTAAAATTAAATGGGGTTAGCCCTCCCTGCTCGGACTTTCCATTACTGCATTCATGTCCCCATGAAAACAAATAAACGCAAAACTGCCACAAGTTATATTTTCCTATAGCTAGATCTCTGGAAATCTAGCTGTATTTTGTTTGTAACTAGATTTCTAGAAATCTTGCGCAACTACGAGAATTAAATACTACGATTTGAATACTACGATTTAAATACTACGATTTAAATACCATGAAATCGTTTGGAGCGCTGAGACTTCATAAAATGGATTTTTTTTGAATCGCCATAAAAGGGCAGAGCTGCATCCATAAAACATGGCATTACTTCATCCCGACCTTATTATCACAAGCAGGCATGGCAACCTGTAAACAGACGTCACGTGTGTGCGGGTGTGCACAGGTTTTTAAAAAAAACTTCTGACAATGAGTTTGAAAGGAACAGTCAAAACAAATTTATGGTCAAGTCAGGGGTTGGATCGGCGGGTCAAGTCTGAAAATAGGTCAAATTCGGTCACAATAAACAGCTGTTAATTGGACAAAGCAAGCTTCTACCTCTAGGACAAATAAATAAATATATGGCCTATATATCTCATCTTTTCTATTTTTAATTACTGATAGTAATATTATATATATATTCGAGCATGCGCAGTCGCCAGCGGGCTAAAACCTATTTAAATTGATGTTAAACGCCCTAGCAGTTCCGCCTTTTTATTATATGTATAATTGGAGAAAATTATAGGCTATGTGAAAAATTGTAGCCATGCCCGTTATGATTCTCTAATTATGTTGTATAAAATTGGCGGGTTTTTTGGGGACATTTTTTTTAACGTTTGGCGAGTGTGTACTAACGAAATATCCGCCATAGCATATTCGCAGTTTATCGAAACTACTGATAGTGCACTCCAAACAGGAAATGTTTTCTTGATTTTCCTGTGTTACCCCGCTGGACGATTTAACCACAACCGGCAACAAATTATTGGTTAAATAAGATATTACGCAGTGACGCGCGAAAAACGCCCAAATTGTATTTTTAATTAAAAACGCCCATTCAAGGACGTAAACAGGGGGTTCCCTCCCTCAATTTGAACAGTGTTATTAGCTATTGCTTAATGATAGAAAATTTCGTTTTTATTAGACCTCCCCGCCTCTGCTTTTTGAATTTCTGGGCCCATTTCTTTACATTTTAATGCATTTCAGAGGTAAAATATATAACGTTTTCATCTCTCTACTCGATTATCTTCATATTTCCCTCCGTTCATATATATTTTTTGCTTCGTTTTATTTTGAGAAGTTCCAACGCATTGCGACAGTCACATTCATTGCAACAGCCGCCATTTTCTTGCGGTTAAAAATACGCATGTATACGGTTAGAGGCAAGAATAAGAATAAACTTTCGTTGATTGAATATTCGATGGAGGAAAGAGAAAAGAAGGAATGGAGATGACTTTCGTATGAGTAGCCTAAAGTCCTCTACTTGTGATAACGGGAAAAGGGGTGGGGGCAACTTGAAAAAGATGTGAGGATGGTGAATGGCAGAAATCGCATGCACAATCGGCAGGGTTATCACTCACATTGAAAAGATACATTCCTTGATCAATCACAACCAAAACTATCAATTACACTTCGGTTGCGGAAAAAATGGCTTTACGTTCGCGGGAGATTTCGCCATTCAAAATAGAAGTTAAGAAAGTTTTCTCTGACTTTTCCAAGTTTTGACCCAAAAATCTCGCCTTTCTCTGACTTTTCCCTGGGCTTTTCAAATTACACATTTCAAAAAACACGATTTCAAATCCTTTGACAATTCCAGGTTCTCCAGGTGCATGGGAACCCTGACAGGATTCCTACACACCTTGACAAAAAAAAATCTCTGATTTTTAAAGTGATTTTCCCCGATTTCTTCGGAAATTTTTTCTGACTAATTTTTTCAATTTCTCTCTGAGAATCCCATTGAACTTTGGTTGCGGGAAAATGCTTTTACGCTGCTGGTTAATTGAAAGATACGCTATTCGATACAGAAATTAGGGAAGTTTCCTCCCTGGTTTTCAGGGACGTTTTCAAATTCCCTGATAATTTCAGGTTCTTTTGGTGCATGGGAACCTTGACAGGGTTCCTACTCACATTGACAAAAAAATTCCCCGACTTTTCCAGTAATTTTCCCCGATTTCTCCGGGAAAATTTTCTTACTAATTTCCCTCTCTGAGAATCCTATTGAACTTCAGTTGCGGGAAAATGCCTTTACGCTACTGGTTAATTGAAAGATAAGCTATTCGATACAGAAATTAGGGAAGTCTCCTCCCTGATTTTCAGGGACGTTTTCAAATTCCCTGATAATTTCAGGTTCTTTTGGTGCATGGGAACCCTGACAGGGTTCCTACTCACATTGACAAAAAAATTCCCCGACTTTTCCAGTGATTTTCCCCCATTTCTCCGGAAAAATTTTCTTACTAATTTCTCTCTCTGAGAATCCCATTGAACTTCAGTTGCGGGAAAATGCCTTTACGCTACTGATTAACTGAAAGATTAGCTGTTCGATACAGAAGTTGGGAGAAATTTTCCTCTGGCTTTCAGGGACAATTTCAGGTTCTTCAGATGCGTGGGAACCCTGACAGGCTTCCCACTCACATTGACAAAAAAAAATCCCTGACTTTTCCAGTGATTTTCCCCAATTTCTCCAGAAATTTTTTCCGACTAATTTCCTTGACTTCTCTCTGTTTCCCATTGAGCTTCAGTTGCGAGAAAATACCTAGACGCTACTGGTTAATTGACAGATAAGCTATTCGATATAAAAATTAAGAAAGTTTTCCCTTGATTTTCAGGGCTCTGACAATTTCAGGTTCTCCAGACGCATGGGAACCCTGCTTTAAGCGTTTTTTTTACATATCCCAGATCACTTTAGAGAAGGGGTCTGGAATTTGCAGGGGGTGAATTGTAATCAATCTTTCCTCAGGGCGCGCGTGCACTTGGGGTGCCCTGTATTTCCTTCTGTAAAATACTACTGAAAATACCGCCGGGCGTAGTATAGCCCAGATGCCCTTGCGTCATAAAAAATCCAAACAAAGTAACGTCGGCGGTTGCATGTTCCTTAATCAGGGCAACACCAGAGCTGTCCAAATGCAGATTATGAAAAAAGGAAAAATAATTATGAAAAAAAAAAAGCAGGAGGCGAGGTTGTGTCTTCTGAAGGTATGCCCAATGTACTAAAGATGTTTGCCAGCGGGATTGCATAATAATTGTTATATAATTGTCCCACAATTTTTCTTCCTTTTTTCAGATAACGCGTGTTTAGCGTTGTTGTGATCCTTATATATTTTTTTTTAAGACCAATTAGCGTTTAATGAGAAAGCAATAAAAAAAAAACCGGCTGACCAATTAAGGCAAGCAAACGTTTGATTTATATTATTAATTTTCAAGCGCATTCGTTTAGGAAATTAAATTGATTAAACATGCTAACGCGCAATAGATTAAAGAAATGAAATGCTTAGAGTATCTTTTCCGAAATAATAAAATGTATGAAGCTTTGGAAACAAAACATGCGTATTAAATATGTTGAGTTATCTTATGGTAAAAATAATTTAACTATTTATATTACATTTTTCAACACTTTTAATTGGCATGTTTTTTAATGAAAAAGATTGATTTTTCAGCAAAGAATTTTGCAAGTTTTTAAATTTTTTTTAGTAGTGGGTTGTTTGGCTCATAAATTTAGATAACATGTATAACATTATTCAGATAACATGTATAATATAATTCAGATAACCAATGAGTTTATACAGATAGAATATACCTCAAATAACTCATTGATTTAGATTATTTATATAATTCAGACAGCCACCAAATTTTGCTGGATTTGTATATAATTCAGACAACTAAGAAACTTTGCTACATTCAGACAAACCAATGAATTTAAATGAATTCAGAGAGTAGCAGAGGAAAAGGCGGTGCTTAATTCCCTTCGCCCACTGGATATCAAAATACATTATTTTCTTTTAACGCCGAATCACGTGGTCTTCTTTCAAGCTACTTAAGCCCCCCCCAAATAATTTTCATTTGCTACGGCACTGGATTCGGCAAACTAATCATTGGACAATTAAGTAAATAAGACAGATTAAAATAAAGTACAATTAACAAATTTATATAACGTATAACTAATGAATTTAAATAATGTGTAACTAACAACTTTAAATAAAGTATAACTAAAAAATTTAAATAAAGTATAACTAACAAATTTAAATAAAGTATAACTAACAAATTTAAATAAATTCAGCTAACTAATAAATTTAGATAAATTCAGATTTGTGGCCCCTTCAACAAGCTCTTTAGCTGCCCCGCCCCCCTCATCATTAAAAATGACTTTTCCGATCCTCTTCTTATGACATCATATTACACAATAAAAAAGCAAAGTTAAATAGTAATCATGAGTCAGTACCAACAACGTAGTTTATAAAATTACCTGGGAGGGTACAAGTATATTTTATATAAATTTATACATATATATATCGAATTGAAATTTATTTACAATTATTAGGGGGGGGGCTTGGCCCTTACAGGACCATATAACTTTACGTCTATTTTCAGTACTGTAAGTAATAAAACTTTGAAAATTCTTTTAATAAAAGCACGTATAATCAATGCTAAATCTGTGCTTTTTTTGGGGGGGGGGATTATAAATTATTCGCCGTTAAGAAAACTTCGCTGCCCCCCCCCCCGATACCCAAACATAAAATGGTTAAAAATTGTTTAAACTGATAATAGTTCCAACTAAAACTAAAATAAATTTTAATTAATTAAGATTTACAGGTGACCCCTCAATTCTAGCGGAGGGCTCCGAGTACCCCAAAAACAAAAAGATCCGTTTTGAGAGATTTCAGGCGGCCCCCCCCCCCAAACCACAAAAATGTAGATCCGTTTTTATTTCTAATTATATGAAATAATGTCAACACGGTTTTAAGTCAATCAGTTTCAGCTGCTGGATATTATTAGCATCACCGAAACCATCAATGAGATTTTATCCAAAATATTAGGGGAGGGGCAACACATTTATGTACATTTAACATTACAGTATACGTAAAATCCCAATTTATTGCAGATAATTGGGGGGGGGCACGGGCCCCCCGGGCGGGCCCATATATCTCTACGCTATGACAGAAGCGCAAACGAAGTCAATATATATATAAAAAAAAAATCTTCTTTGTTTTATTTTATTTTATAATATGGCTATGACACGTGTTTGCCACGTGGTTCCTCTTGAGAAAATTAATGGAAGCACATTAATTTGGAAGTGACATTAGATACCAGGACATTATTCGCGGGGATTAAAAGAAAGAAAAGAGGAGAATAAAAAAGAAAGAAAGAGAAAGAAAAAAATGTTTCTTCTTTTGGGCTCATCGATCTTAACATGGAGTTGCAGCTTTAAAAGTCAATTAATGAAAACAAAATTCAATAATTAATGAAAACAACCGTCAGCAATAAAAAATAATAAGGGTTCAATAATTGATATGGGGCCGTTCAAGTATTATGTAAGTATCTTTGGGGGAGTTTGACATTTGCTTATTTTTGCTGACAACGGGGAAGGGTGAGTCTGAACCACGCTTACGTAAGACACAAAAATAATCAAACTAACGCAAAATCACAGACTGATAACCGCCATAACAGAACTGCAGTACTTGAATGCATGACACACTGCTAGTAGAAGATATCAAATATAAAATAAATGTAATTGGAGTTAAATATTTATTTGATTATGTAAACCAGTGGGTCTCAACCTTTAAGCTCGGGAGACCCTCTATTCTTCCCGTGGCCCTCTAATATTTTAAAATTATAATAAATACATTATTTTTAATAAATATATGTTATCAAATTGAATTCTTATATGTTGCACACTATTTGAGTACGACATAAGAAATATTAATAATAAAAATGTAACTACTTAAAATGCTTTATAATGTCACCAAAATAGCAATTAACAGCGCAATAAAACTTTTTGATGCAATAATTTGTTATGATTACTCTCTATTTATATATAAGCGTTTAAAATTACTTACAAATAGGTACTCAATATTACAAGAAAAACGAAAATAAGTACTATAATTTGCATCACACACATAGTATTATTTTAAAAACTTGTACCAACCAATTAAAGAACCAAAATCTTACGTAAGCATGGGGGTGGGGTTCAAGCTTTTGCTTATTTTTTCTTACAAGGGAGAATGGGAGTATAAAATGGCCAAAAATGTGCTTACGTAATGCTAGAACGGCAGCTATTGAATAAACAAATTTCAGTTTTTATACAAGAAATATGTCACTTACCAGCTATTGTCTTTTTCCTTGAATAGAGATACCGAAAATCCAAACATTGAGCCGACTGGACCTCTGTGTATGGTGGCAGTTTTCGTATCTAAATTAAATGAGTTCGTTACGCATAGAACAGCGAGGAAGACCAGACAGACAGACACGGCCATTATCACAGAGTGCAGACAGGACGCGAACCAAAGAACTTAAAAAAAAAAAAATCCAGCAGCAAAGAAACACAAAATTCCGAACGCAAGAAAGTTTGCAATTTTTCGGGAGCTTCAGAAAAAAGAAGGCTTGAAGAAAGATGACATTGTTTCGAAACAATTCTGCCTTTTTGGTCCAAAAGAATTTTGTTTACGGGTTCGAAAAACGCGTAAATTATCTGCCGAAAAAATCTCCGTTATCGTCCACAGTTATCTTGTTTTTTGACATTATTTTTGGAAAGTTTTTGGGGGTGGTGATCAAGATGCTTCTTCTCTTCAGGTTGTTCATCAGCGTAGAGAAAGCCTTCCATCCGTTATCATCCTCGCTCGGCAAATAATACGCGAGTTTCGTATTCGGTTTCTGCGGATTCCCGCGAAATTATGAATTTTGCGCCGGTTTCAATTTCCGCGATTATCGGAGAATAACGACGATTTTCTTGAAGAGCTCCTGGCGGGAGGCGAGGGATTACACCCCCAAATAAAGTTAAGAAAGAGGACCCTGGGTCGCTCTCACGCTTTCTTGAGGATTTGCCAGGATTTCACTGGTGAGGGATGTTGTCCTTGGGTGATATCCAACCTCCATCTAGTAGTTGGGGATGTTCGAACTTTCTTTCGTGTCTTGGCGACCTTCTTAGACTCTTCCGGTCCCCTTGGCGACGGAAATAGGGGGTATGATGGATATGTCGCCAACCGAGATTTTTGAACAATCGCGTTGGGCAACTTTTAAAGATCGCGGTTTAAAAAATCGGGTTTTGAATGCTCTTACTGATCCCTCTCGATATGATTTGTACATGTTTATGTGGATAGTTATTTAACGAATAGAAATGAACTTTAATTTTTATTATAACCCCCAGTAATAATTTTATATTAATTATTTTATTTGTAATTTATTTATCTTTTTTATTACACTTCTCAGTAATTTGTTACCCATTACATTAAATAAGAACCTCACTTTTAGTTTAATATGAATTCCCAGTGCAATGTATCCTCAATTGTACACTTGTTACACCTTTAATTATAAGTTAACGTATGTTGCTAACTATATGTTAACTATATGTTGCTCCTGTAACAGTTAGTTACTCCTTAGTCGTTCATGAGGGGCTGTTCAAGTATTACGTAAGCACATTTTTAATAATTTTATACTCCCCCTTGTAAGAAAAAATAAGCAAATGCCTGACCCCTCTCATGCTTACGTAAGATTTCGGTTCTCTAATTGGTTGGTACAAGTTTTTGAAATAAAACTGCAATGTGTGTGATGCAAAATATAGTATTTATTTTCGTTTCAATTGTAATATTGAGTACCTATTTATAAGTTTGTTATAATATTAAACGCTTATTTATAAATACAGAGTAATCACAGCAAACTATCGCGTTTAAAAAAAGTTTTAACACGCTATTAATTGCTATTTTTTTGGCACAAGAAAGTATTTTGTTATATTTTTATTGTTAATATTTCTTACGTTGTAAGCAACTAGTGTAATATATAAGAAATGGATTTAATAAAATATATTTATTAAAAATAATACATTTATAATAATTTAAAAATATTCGGGGACCACGGGGAGTACAGAGGGGGTTCCCAAGCTTAAAACGGTTGAGAACCACTAGTTTAAATAATTAAATATTTAACTGCGATTACGTTTATTTTATATTTGGTATCCTACTTGCAGCGTGTCATGCATCAAAGTATTGCAGTTCTGTTAGGGCGACTATCACTTTGTGACTACGTTAGTTTTATTATAATTTGTGTCTTGTGTAAGCATGGTTCAGATTCCTCCCCTTCCCCGTTGTCACCAAAAATAAGCAAATCTCTCCCCCTCCCCCAAAGATGCTTACGTAATACTTGAACGGCCCCTGAATGAGATTTTCTATCTCCTTACAAAGCCAATACGACCAAGTGCGTATTGACATAGCTAGTCTTGGAGAAGGGGTGCTATGGCTCTCACTCAGGCCCAGCGCAGCCATCTAGGCGAGCTAGGCGGCCGCCTAGGGAACCACAACGAGGAATTTATTTATTTTTTTAAGATACTAAATAATGCCGGATGACCGAGATTAACTTGACAATAAATAAATGAAACTGAATGGATTATTTTTAGTTGAATGCTTTCACCAATATTTACCCTACTATGTCTCTCGTTTCCATTTTTTTTTTCCATACCCTGAACTTGCGTTTTTTTTTTTACATTAATAAATTTTCCACTAATTAATTTACATAACTCTGAATAACATTCACATTACTGCTACACCTTTCAGTGGTTCGAGCAGTACCGCTGCCGCATTAGAGACTTGGAGGATGTACTGTTATTTTTGATATTATATATTATTTATATATTTATATCATTTTATATATATATATATTATTTATATCATTTATATATATATATATATATATATATATATATATATATATATATATATATATATTATTTATATCATTTATATATATATGTATATATTATTTATATCATTTATATATATATATATATATTATTTATATCATTTTATATATATATATTATTTATATCATTTATATATATATATATTATATTATTATATATATATATATATTATTTATATCATTTTATATATATATATATTATTTATATCATTTTATATATATATCATTTATATTTATTTTGATATTATTATTGTGCAAGCATTGAGAATTGCATTTTCTCCTTCAGTAGCAAACTAGTAGACAATTTTTTTTCTGTCGATCATTTATTGCACGTCATAAGTTGTGATTATTATATTTCGTTTTAACCGGAAATATAGTGAGGGCAGAATGTGCCCTATTTTTTCACTCTTCGACAGTTGCAAGATGCATGTTCCAATTTTTTACAGGG
>QLNU02015003.1:11107571-11119897 GCA_006491805.2 Dysdera silvatica | reverse complement strand
ATGTAACTCGCGACCCTAAATAGCGATTTAGATGTAACTCGCGACCCTACATGAACATCGATGTCTTTAGACCATGGATAATTCAATGATTTAATCGATATATCTATTAAATTTTTAATTATTTTATATCAATGTTTGTTCACTACTTAGAGACACTGACGCTTTGATGTAACATTGCAATTAAATCGAAATATATATACACAAAACTTACTACTAAATGGAATTATTATAAAAAATTAAATTATATTTTTTTACACATCTCCAAATTTTAAGAAATGTTTTTTCCTTGTATGATAAAAATCGTAAAAAAAGAAACTTTTTTTTAATAATAATTATCAGACCATCCACAACCCTCTCGCGACCTTGCGTCAACCCTCCGCGACCATGTTTTGGGTCGCGAGCTGAGACTGTAAAACCACGTTTCTTCGAGTGTGAAAATTGTAAGGTTTTTCGCTCGTAAATTTGGAATGCACTACAAAAGAACACAGCGATTGACCGGGGTGTACTATAACGAGCAAAATTTTTTGCTGGACGGAATGAGTAAAAAAAATAAAATAAAATAAATAAATAAATTAGGAAAAATACGTCGAGTGCTTCTCAGCTTTTTTCCAGAAATCCACAATCCAGGGTTTTTCTTGGCGAAAAGGAGGTTCAGATTGCAAGAAAAACTGTAGGTTAAGATTTTCCAGGTGCGTGAGAAAGGGGCGGGGCGATCGCCACCCTTTTGAATGAAAATTTAACATTGAAAAGATACAAGGTAAAGGTCCAATGAGGTATCATTTCCAAAAATCGTCATTAATCGCCACCCTTCACGAATAGCCTCTAAATCTGCCCCTGCGTGGAATTTATATATAATATTATATTAATTAAATATATATATATAATATTTATTAAATTATATATATAATATTTTCCTGCGTGGAAACGCTGTGGCTGTCATTGAAACCCTACTTTTTGCTAAATTTGTTCCTGTATTTCCTCTTTTTGCTCATTTAGAGATGTGGAAGCGCTGGCGTACGCAGGGGGGTGTTGATGGGATTGTCACCCCCTCATTGCAATGAAATTTTGTATATTTAACATAGGAATATGTAAGTTATGGCTCTGTAGCTCACCCATGAACTTTTTGCGTAAGCCTATATGTGGAAGGTCTTCTCCGTTATAGGTGCGCAAAATAGTCCAATGATTCGGTCAATGTGGAATCCTGCACATCTCCAGCTCACGTCTGACGTTCGAATTTGAAATACGCATGCATAGATAAATAGTTTTTCTGCGCACTGGCAGATGGTAGTGATGTGAGTAGAACTTGTATCAAGATTTAGTACAAATTCGCTGGTACATTCAAACTGCCTGATGCATTGTGTAATGTATCAGTCGGACATTTATCAAATCCAAACAATTATAATCATAGTTGCGAAAGGTAATGGTATGAAATTTTTTTTCTAGAATGAAACCATCCGTCAAATCGGAGTCAGTAGAACAAAGGCAAATCAGTTTCACATCGTCTCGTGAGCTGTTCTACAGTCGGGCAGCTCTACCTATATTACTAGTGATCTAGGTGGCGCTGGCAGTGCCTTACTGATGTTAATACGGAATTCGCCGAAAGTTAACTGCATTGAAATGGATAAATTCCCTTGCTGGCACAAATATTTTCTGTTTGAAATTAGGACCGTGTCAAGGCACAAGTAAGCAGGGAAGCAATATGGGGCCCCTTTCTTACAAAGACATCAGTAATTGAAAGATGAAGGTTTTTTTTTTGCTTATACTTTTTGTATGATAAATACGTACTTTTCATAAAATGGTGTATCCACTCTCCGCCTTCACTTGACAAAGGGAGCAGCAAACTCCAGAAACATTAATTAATAACTAAAATCACACAAAATTAACACAATTTTAGACGGATTTATTTACCCTTGACAGCCGTTTCGGTAGCCATGTGCTACCACCGTCAGAGCAACTCATATAGCTCAACATACGATGCTGGATAGTGTTGCCTAAAACAGCAGTTGCAACTACGTAGCCACTAGAAATAGGTGGTGAGACTATAGAAGCAGTGGCAGAGGAGAGGGGGGGGGGTTCAGGGGCTAAAACCCCCATTGAATATCAGAACATATTATTTCCTCTGAAGCAGCTTCACACTATCTTCTGTAAAGCCGTTTGAAATCCCTATGACCATTTGATTCCCATGAGTTTTGAATTGCTGCGCTGCTGTGTGGAAGCGTCTTTATTATGGAAAAGTTTTTCCAAGTAGGAAGAAATAATGTTAAAAAGCAATTTATATGTAACTAGAATATTAACATGACTAAGTATGTGACTAGTTTCACGGAAATCGATCGAGATCCAATGAAGAATTTTTTTTTTATAAGTTGCCTCTTATCAGAGGAAAATTCATGGACATCTTTTCCCATGAGTGTTTGACAAAGGTTGATTTATTGAATTCTTGTTTAGGGAGAGTTCAAGTATTGTGTAAGCAATATTCTAGCCATTTCATCCCACCCCCCACCCCGGTAAGCAAAAATAAATATTGGCTAACATAGGAAAATAAGCACAATGGTAACCCCCTCCCCATGTTGCTTACGTAATACGTGAACCCTCTCTTACGAAAGGTATAGCCCAGATGCTCTTGCGCCATAAAAAAGCCGAACAAACAAACAAACGAACGTAAACTTCATGTAACGTGTGTAAAATGCAAAAGGCTCACCGTGTTTGCGTTATAAATGTGGTTACGTTGTCATGAGATGGAATAAATCCCCCTAAAATCAAAGTTTGGATTGGGTCTTTGAGTGTGTGTATCAAAATAATAGTCGTTACCATATTTACGAATCACATTTAACTTTCAGGGCTATTTGTCTTTTAAAATTAAACTTAACATATACGTGTTCTACCACCACGATACTATTAAAGCAAGGCATGTAATTAATGCTCGAGTGCAATTTATTTTTGCAATTAAAATGATAATTTACGCATAAAAGTTTCGTTTTTTTTCACAGAACCTTTAGTGATATTACTGGGAGAACGTTAGACAAAGTTCTAAGAAAAGGCTAGGAGACGCTTGCTTAAGATATACCCGTAGGTGTATGCAGAAAGTTCATAAGGGTATTAAAGCTCAGTGGGAGGTTACAGAGCTACAACTCCATATATATATATATATAAAAAAAATTTCATTGCAGTGGGAGTTCAACCCCCATCAACACCCCATGCGTATGCCAGTGGATATACCCATGTGCGGCGAAATAAGCTTTCTTTCCGGAGAATATCTGGTTTAGTTCATTGCCGTAATTAGGCACTAAATCTGTTTGGGGTAAAGGGGGGGGGGTGTAGCTCCCCTAAACCCCGAATATTTCCTCTGGCTACTTGGTTTTTTTATTGAGTCTGAATCGGTGCCGTATTTCCCAATAGGCTATAAACTAGGGCAGCAAAATTTGTGTATTGAGTCTGATTTGACAAAATCAATATAGTACGATGATATAATCAGATGTTTTGGCGAGAAGGAAGCTAGACGTCATGTTTTCCATTTAAATACCAGTGTTTGATGGGCTTTTATTTATTTTTTGCTAAAATTAAAATTTATTTCAGTAACATTGAATTTGATTTATTATATACCAGAAAGCAATAATATTTCCATACATTCCGTGTTTATGTTTCAATTCACGAATTTGTTTTTTAACACATTTATTGTCAATGCAAAAGTTTTTGACGTATATTAAATGTAATAATTTTGATGTTCCTACCACTGCATGGGGGGGGGGGGACTGGAAGGAAGGGACGGCAAAAAGTAGCCTAGGGGCGGCAAAATGGTAAATCCGCCCATGGTCAGAATTTTTAGAAGGAACTAAGTTACCCCAATTGCGCCTGTGATTCCACTTGGAAAAATAGTTTAAAAAACGGAATACACACAAACGCAGTTTAATTTGAGCAGGAGAAACATTTTACAATTGTTTCGGTGGAAAATCAAGCGTCCACCATCGTCAGAAATTCGTCCAAACTGATTATAATCGGTCGAATCGAACCAATTTGGACAAATTTCTGAAGAAGGTGGACGCTTGGTTTGTCACTGAAACAATTGTAAAATATATCTCCAACTCATATTAAACTGCGTTTGTGTGTATTTCGTTTTTTAAATATTATTTTACGCTGCTCATCTTTTCACTTGGAATTATAGTCTGATAAAATATGCAAAATTGTTTTTTTTATACCAATTTTCATGGCATCATTTATAACTTATGTTATATACACTAATTTTAAATCAAACGTAAATTATTTAAAAGAATGTCCAAGACCGCGCTTACGGCGTTAGCGGTCCTCAAAAATGTTTTAAAATAACAAACGATAAAAGAATTGACCAGTGTTTACCATTACAAAGTAAAGTTCTTCACTGGTCCGAACACGAAAGATAAAGAGAAGTAGAAAAGTTAAATTAAAAATAGGCATTTCAGAACAAAGTTAGCTACGTATATATATATATATATATATATCACTTGACAGTCCTTGCTTCACTTCGATGTTGTCGATAAATCAAAGAGTTCAATTTAGGTTGATTGATTGATTGTTTGGCTTTTTTATGGCGCAAGAGCATCTGGGCTATACTGCGCCAAAGTTCAATTTAGGCTTATTGCCGCATTGTAAGCACAAAGAAAAACCAGTACAATGTAATTATCAATTTCTACTTCTCAGAACTCTGCGATAAGATTTTTTTTGTCGGAAATCGCGGGTCACTGCAGTGGACATATAGCCACCAAAACGAACACGATAACGTGCATTGTAGACTGATACTAATGCATTCGACTAATAACACGTGTATTTATTTTGACCACCATTTAGAAGCTGCATGAGCATTATGGGAAGTATGACGTCACACGCAAAAGGTCAATTGACCAATTAAACTGCTGGAAGTATATAAAATCGGATAAGAACTGATTTCTTTGGGCTTGCACTAAAATTTCTTAGCGGCTCTGGGAGGCCCCCAGCTCGCACCTCACTGAGCACGGCCCTGAGAATATTTTCCAATGTGAAAGAATAATAAATCTTGAAGTATGAACTGTGACAAACAAGTTTTTCTTCAGTGTAAAATATTAAAATTTCTTATTATAATTTACGTTTTTACAAATTACTTCAGTGAAAAGGATATTGTAAAAATAATCAGAAACTACATAATATAGGAATATAAATGGAAAATCAGGCCCACAATGGACAAGGTTTTATTTATTTTTTGTGTATTATTTTAGCTATTTTCACATTTCTTAGAGCAACATACAGGGGCGCCGATAGCCAACACGGGCGCCCCCGTGACCCTTTCCATGGGCCGACCCCCAACATAGGTCCTTTTCAGCCCGGGCCCCTCGACTTCATCTGGCCCCCACTCCCAAGGCTGCTGCACCTGCTGTCACCCCCTCTCATCGGCTCTGGCAACATATCGTTCGCATTACAAAACTTTGGAACTTTGAAAGTCAATATAAAAAGGGGGCCCCTAAAAAACGATAAAAATTATCGGGCCCCTAGTCCCGTAGGTGGTTAGACCATTCCGCTCTTTTCCTAAGGAGATGCAGTTGCCTGTATAACACGCTCATTAGTCGTAGCAATGCAGACTCATTGAATTCGTTTCCCAGGAATAATTAACCCATCTGTCAATTTCAGTGTAGGAGGGCTACTCATGCATTTTTTAAGTCGAAACTGAAATGCACTTCTTCTTCCAGACGTCCCGTGAACACGACTTCATTAAGAGGCGGGATTTCTCTTTTTCTTCGTTAGAGAGAAGATGTTGCTTATGCATGGCGTAAAACCGGAAGTGGGAAGAATAGAATTACGAGTCATCTTATTTTTAGCTGATATTCGGCGTACTTGGAAAGCTCATGAAAAGGGAAAGAACCCTACGACATTGCTTAAGATTTACCTGAAGACATCGGCGCGACTAGATGGAGGGAATAGATGGTCCTCCATCTGAAAAAAAAAAATTTAGCTGCTCCTAGAAAAATGAAAACTACAAATGAATGTTATATGGATATCATTCATCCCACTCTGGATACTGACATGAAAGTAAGACCTCTGAATATCGGACACCTCAGGACAGGAGTGGAGGGGAGGTCTATAGATGCCTACAGACTCACAAACTAGCTAGGCTGATGCCTGAAGGGAAAACAATATTTTGCATCTTACTTTGTTATTGCACAAATGCAATGGAAGTCCAAAATTCGGATGTCAACAATCCCTACTTCTTGAAACCTTGAAGCTTTTGAAAGTGAGAGAGTATGTGGTGCTACACACAAAAAGCTCTACACACAACACTTTTTGAGCGCGCTACATACAAAAAGCTCGACGGTTGTGCCGTGGTAAAGCGTTGCTTACCGTGACTTTATCCCAGGTTCGGCTCCTAACGGCGGAAAAAAAAAGCGCTTACCGATTAAGTAAGACAGAACAAACTGACATTGTAAGCAGCAGGTTGGTCTCCTATTGTAGGGGTGGGGGGGAACCTGCGGTCTTTTGGCTAAATCCGAATTTTGAAAACCAAATCCTTGGCGCAGTATAGCTCAGATGCTCTTGCGCCATAAAAATCCAAACAAACAAACCAAATCCTTTTATTTTTATTAATGTTATTTTGTTCATCTTATTTTTTATTCATTTACTTTATTTTAATTATTATCTTAAATGAACGTATTTTAAATACAAATGACAAAAGAAGAATCACATTTGTTTGTACCCAGATATATATAAAAAAAAATGTACACACACATCTTTTGATATGTCCACTATCTACCATTTGTATTGGTTTCTCTCTTTTGGCCGGAGTACATTAGAAAGTGAATACGAACATCTTTTGCCGAAGGTATTGAGCATCTACTAAAATAACAGCAAAAAGTATAATTAAATCGAATTTATACAAAGGAGATATGTCCCATTTATTTAACACATAACGTATCCCCTTTTTACAAACTCCGATTCAATTGGTCATTTCGGTTAAACGGAGTTCGAATAATCGGATTTCTGCTATATATCTGACCGGGGATAGGAAAGGCGGCTCAAGCCCTGCACTGGGTAGCAAAATACACTGTTCCGTTTAACGCCAAATCACGTGATTCGTTAAAAACTACTTGAGCCCTCAAAAATAAATTTTTTCTCAATTGCTACGCCCGCGTATCTAATTGAAATTTCTTTATCACGCCTTTCTTCACTCATAAATCCAACTTAATACGCCTTCTTTAATTACAACTAACTTAATACGGCCTTCCAATGTGTGAAGTTGTTCCCATCCTTTAGGTTATTCCTTTGAAAATGAAGGCATCCCCGGCCGTATACCGATTCAACAGATTTGGCTGAACCGTCCCCAAGCTCGGAATTTTTTTTTTTTTTAAATTTTTAATTGCAAATTAAGACTATTTTTGCGGCGGACACAAATAACCAAAATGTCTGAATCCGGCTTAAAGTGATGTATATATTATTTGTAATAAAAATATGAATGTAGTAAGCAAAAACGTAGCCAGGATTAAATTTCGGGGTGGGTCAAAAATTTTTACATCATGTATGGATAGAATCACATCATGCAAGCTGTAGCCAAGTCCCATTAAAAATTTAGTTTCGGGGTGGAACCTGTCCCTGAGATTCCTCTTCTTGATACGGCATGATAGTAAGACCTCTGAATATCGGACACCTCAGGACTTGAGTATTTGTCCGCTATTTGGAGATGTTCGTTTTTTGGAAGGAATAGTAAGCATACACACAATATACAGGTCTAGATGATAAGGACTGAAAAAATGTCCGTTAAATGGAGGTGTCTGTTAAGGAGGTTGTATCGTCATCATCATATTCAACCATTATCTATCCACTGCTGGATGAAGGTCTCTCCAAATGCTTTCCACACAAGTCTATCCTGAGCAATTCGCTTCCACGTCACCCCAACCTGTTTTCTTATTTCATCCACCCATCTAGTTTGAGGACGTTTTCTAGGTCTTCGGTGGTCTCTTGGAATCCAGTTGAGAATTTCTGTTGTCCATCGTTGATCAGTTCTTCTTGCAATATGCCCAGCCCATCGCCATTTCAGCCCTTTTACTTTAACAATGATGTCCTCTACTCTAGTTTGCTCTCTCACCCAAGTGTTTCTTTTTCGATCTCTCCTAGTTATTCCAAGCATGCACCTCTCCATGCTCCTTTGCGTTGTCTGTAACTTTCGTATTGCTCCAACTGTTAGACTCCATGTCTCTGATCCATAAGAGAGGACTGGCAATACACACTGGTTGAAGACCTTTCTTTTTAGACACAAAGGCAATTTCCCCTTCAGGATAAAACTGTTTCTTCCAAATGCACTCCAGCCAAGTTTAATACGTCTGTTGAGTTCTTTCATAATGTTGCCATCCATTGAAATCAGCTGGCCAAGGTAAATATATGAATCAGCAATTTCTAGCTCAATGTTGTCAACTTGTATTTTTGTTTCCTCTACGAAATTATTGAACATGATCTTAGTTTTTTGTAGGTTCATCTTGAGTCCAACTTCTTTACTTCTAGTTGAGAGCTCCTGTACCATGTCTTGGAGTTCTAATGGGTTCGTTGAAAAAATAACAATGTCATCAGCAAACCGCAAATGATTTAAATATTCACCATTTATTTTTATTCCCTTGTTATTCCAATTTATCTGCTGAAAAATCATCTGTAAAGCTGAAGTAAAAAGTTTTGGAGAAATGGTATCTCCCTGCCTCACACCTTTACCAATTTTGATAGTTTTGGTATCTTTATGTAACCGAAATTTTGCACTTGCATTTTTATACACACGTTTCACCATGTCAATGTACACATCCTCAATGTCTGTTGATCTTAAAGAGTTGATGACTGCTGATGTTTTAATAGAGTCAAAGGCCTTCTCATAGTCAATAAATGCAACACACAATGGAAGTTCATATTCATGTGTTCTTTCAATTAATTCTCTTAATACTTGAATATGGTCCACTGTACTGAATCCACTTCGAAATCCAGCTTGTTCTCTTGGTTGAGCTGCATCTAATTTTTTCTGCAGGCGATGTGTTAGAACTTTTGTGAAGATTTTATAAATAGCAGGTAACAAGCTAATTGGTCGGTAATTTTTCAAATCCTCTTTATCACCTTTTTTATGCAAAATAATTACTGTTGCCGAATCCTATTGGGTTGGTATATTACCGCTGTTAAGATATTTGGTAAAGAACTTTGCAAGTATGTCTTCTACAGCTTTTCCAGATTTTTTTTTATGATATCCAATGTAATGTCATTATCATCAAGGGCTCTTCCTCTCTTCATACTTTTGATTGCAAATGCTACTTCTTACTTTCTCTTTCAACATTTTAGGAGCTGTTCCTTCGACTATTTCGGCGTCTTAGTTTAATCCACTGTTACTTTCATATAGTTTTTTGTAGAATTCTTCAACTCTTCCAAGTATTTCTACCCTATTTCTTGTTACGGTGCCACCATCTCCCTTTAATGCATTGATGTGTTTATTCAAAAACAAAAAAAAACAAAAAAAAACACTACTTTAACATCTCTTTACTAACTCACAGATGAATTTTTTATATCTTCCTCCATATTTTTGGGCAGAATTTTACAACTTTCTACATACTTAATGCTGGAAGTGGCATTCTGATTGCCTACCTTCTGATCTCTTCGCCTTTTCATGAGCTGTTTCGTCTTCTCAGATAATTTGCTATTGTGCTTTTTACAGGTTACACCACCAATTTCCCCAGCAGTTTCAACTATTGTCTTAACAATGTTTTCATTTGCTTCTGAGATATCAACTTCTTCAACAAGTCCCTCCATGTTTCCTTAAAACTGTATGTACAGTCCTACCTTATCTGGAGCAGAATGATCTTTGTTGTCCTTGCGCCATAAACGTACCACCAACTAACCAACAATTCCTTCCAGTACAGAAAAGCAATTCCAGATTCAATGCTTCGGTCTTTTTCTTTCAGTTTCTTTAAATTCACCCCCTTACCTATTTGTTTTGTGATGAGCTTCTGTCTTTCTAATTTAGGATTGAATTGAAAGGGCCATTTTCTTTGCGGTTTCTTCTTAAAAAATGAATTCATGATGCTAAGATTTTCAGCTTCTGCAAATTCGATGAGTTGATCGCCACGTTCATTCCTTTCCCCATATCCGTATTTACCAACCGATGTCTCTCCTTGTTCCTGTTGTCCAATTCTTGCATTGAAATCCCCCATGATGAGCTTGATATGTTGTTTCCCTTTGGTCAGTGCCGGATTTATAAATGGGCAAGTTGGGCACTTGCCCAGGGCGTAAGAGGCTGCGGATTTTTTTTTTAATTGCAATTTATTTACCGTAGAATTCTGTCGATCAGCTCTCCCCGAGAAGGCGCCCTCCACCTTTTATCTAAATCTGAAATTCTGAAAAATTGCGTGAAACAACCCATGCCCCCCCTCCTAAGGCCGAATCCAGGCGGGGGGCGTGCGCCCCTCTGCATAGGCGGTCGCACTGGCGGGGCCGTGGCCCCACCTAATCTTCGTAAAAGGACGCTGAAGGCTCTCCTTAAAGATGGTCATCAGAAATCATGCCTTCGCAATTTTTTTACATTTGCAAAAAAATTTGAAATGTGTACACTGTAAAAATGAAATAAAATATTTACTCGTTACATTATAAAACTCATATTTGGTAGCAAGGGGCGCCAAAATTATTTCGGCCCCGTGCCCCGCCTAATCTGAGAGGCTGCCACCGCCTATGCCCCCCTAAAAATAATAAGTTTACGTTTAAAAAGGATTGTTTTCAAGTAAAAAATACTTAAAACTAAACTTAAAAGTGAAATTTTCAAGCTTTACGCCCTCCCTTAAATTTTGTTCTGTATCCGTCCTTGCCCCCTCCCCCATCCAAAAAATATCTCCAAAAAATCGTCGGCAAACAAACTAAATTTATTTATAAAAATATCGTTATAATATCTTATAATAATGCACATAAGGTAGGCTAATCATAAATGTCGCTCCTTCCCTATCGTCTGCGATTTTTCGTCGAATTTGAGGGGGGCGGAAAGGCCGAATTTTATTTATTTCTGCTAGTATGGCGGGAGGGGGCGATGGGCGTAACTCGCTTCAAAATCTAGGTGGGGGATGCTTAGAAGAATTTTTCTAGAGGTTAGCCCTCTGGTTACGTCAGTGGAGGGGGGACGCCAAAATCGTTGTGCCCAGGGTGCATCGTACCCTAAATCCGGCCCTGCCTTTGGTATGTAACTCTTTGATTTCTTCATAAAATTCTTCAACCTCTTCGTCGGTATGGCTTGATGTTGGTGCATATACCTGTACTATTTGAAGTTGGTATCGCTGGGTTAGTTGAACAACAAGCCTCGCTGAAGAGGGAGAATTTTTGTGTGAGAATTTCGATGGTAGCTTTTCATTGGTTTTGGGTTAAAAGCCTGAAAAGCCAAGAAAACATGCTAAAACTTATATTTGATTTGAATTAAGATTTTTTTATAATGCAAAAATTTTGTGAAAGAAGGTCACAGTCAAATTTATCATATTCAAGATCAGAAGACAAGAAGTGAAATTCTCCAAAATCTTCTCACTTCTAGAGGAAGAATAGTTTCTAATAGTATACAAATATATGTAAATTTAGCATTGAGTCTATGGGGAAAAATCCATTTCGGTAAACGGGGTCTTAAGAAAGGTTTTACTATATTTTGCATTAGCGTACGATTAGATATAATGAACGTATATCATGTAATGGACCCCAAGTAAATATTATTTTGTATAACCAATTCAGGACCCTCCATGTGACAACAGACACTAAGCTCTTTATTATCTTTTTCTGTTATTCGCTCTTTTATAATTTTCTTGAATATTTAAAAGCCGCCGATTTTCTGTATTACTTCTGGTTCCAGATTTGGTCCTATGTAATCGATATTGTTCCCTCCTTTTGAAGTTTAAAATTTGGGTAGGTATAATTTCCTCCCTTAATCTTTGTGTCTATTACTATGATTTCTATTACTTCTATATATTGCTGTCTAATTATTTTTTCGTACATTTCTTTCAGGGTATACAACAATCGTTAATAATACCCACATGTTCTTAGTTTTTCCCCCTAACAATCCCCATACAATACTGGCAATCTTTGCTTATTACCTTGAACAAGATTCTGTAATATCTCCAAAATTTTTAGATGACACTTTTCAAAATTTCCTCAAACACTGAAATCTTAAAACTGAAAAACCTTATAACATTTCAATGATAATATACAAATGAGCAATAATTGAATTATAAGATCACAGACGCTACAAGAATCTGACAATACATGACTGGTCAAGCTATCTCACTTACAGAAAAGGAGTATACCACTGTTATTCGAGAGTTTGATTCTGAGAAAGTACCAATGATAAA
>QLNU02015003.1:11082004-11092289 GCA_006491805.2 Dysdera silvatica | reverse complement strand
ACATGACAACGTTTGCCCTCACACAAGTCGGGGAACAAGTGCGGCGTTGCAGAAATTTGGTTTCACAGATGTTTTACCTCACCCACCTTATAGCCCAGACTTAGCACTTTGAGACATTTGGCTATTCCAGAAACTGAAGGAACACCTTAAGGGTGCATGCTTTGCGTCCGACGAACAAGTCACCCATGCGGTGCATTCTTGGTGTCGCCAACAGCCGGCCTCATTCTTCTGTGACATCATGCAACAACTAGTATATCGATGGCAGAAGTGCATCGCCGCCAGTGGTGACTATATCGAAAAATAAGGTACCTCTTGAAAAACGGACATTTCAAAGTTACCTTTCATTGTAAACTATCTCATTTTGTTCTGTTAATAAAGTAGTTCGAGACATAGAGGCAGAACTTTTTGAACAACCTTCGTAAATGCCTATTTTAAGGGTTTTAAAAATTTTAAGCATTTCATTATTCCTTTATCAGAAAAATTTCCTTACAATGTTAAGGAATAAGAGGAAAATTTAACTTTATCTAAACAGAAAAGCAAAGGAATTTGTAAACGTATACGTTTAAATATGTCTTGAGACACCAACAATGTCTCCATAGCTAAATTATAACCACTATCCGTATTGCAAAAACCGAACATTTGTTTCTATTCTGCTAGACTAGAAGTTGTGTAACGGACTGTATCAAGTGTAAAAATATAATAATCAAATGCATAATGATGATAGTAATGTATTTCTAAATTTAAATTTATGATAATTGTAAATCTATAATGTACATTTATTTCTCAGCAGCGTATTTTAGTTTTCAATATTATTATGTTTGTCGAATAGCAAGAGGATAGAAAAAGTAATATTAGCTAGAACTGTCAACAGTAATCAGTGAGTTGATGATTTGTAACCGAGAGAGAAGTAGCACGAGAGTAGCTGTCCGCTGAGTTGTTCATATCGTACCCATACATGTTAATAAAAGTTTGATGTTATGCTTTAAATAACATTTAATTAATAAGCCCAAAGACCTCCGAGTTAAAACAATTTACAGTTAATTCAAAGTCAGTACAAACATCTGCATAGGGTAAAATTTCACACTATTATCTGTCAATGATAGACATGGGCAATCACATAGTCTATCACCGATACACTATCCATAGCAGACAATCCGCAAAATTTTATAAATGCTGTCCAATAACCTTTATAGCTCTAGAAGGAACTATTTTGGCCATAAAAATGCTATTACATGATAGAAGATAAAGCTTAACTGTTCAGATTATCGAAAGAGAGGGGCATTGCAGGGTTCTTGCTTGCACTGGTGAAAACAATTCCCGGAATTTTCAAGGTATTTCCCTGACCTTTTCAGCAAAATCCTCTGATCGATCACAAAATTTACAACTCAATTTCGCTTGTGGGGGAAAATAGCTTCATGTCAACAGGATATTTAGCTATTGAAAATAGCAGTTAAGAAAGCTTCCCCTGACTTTTCCCCCAGGTTTTGACCAAAAAATATTGTTTTTCCTCTGATGTTTCCCAGATTTGACCAAAAAATTTTGTTTTTCCCCAACTTTTCCCAGCTTTTGACCAAAAAATCTTGTTTTTTCCTTGACATTTAGGGATGATTTCAAATTCCTTGACGATTCCAGATTCTCCAGGTTGCATGGAAAGAAACCCTGTCATTGTGATGAGCAGTAATAAAAATTGTGCCGTATAAAGTATATTATTTAGTGCATATTGAACGCTTTTACTTAGCAGTTAATAATAAACTTATTTGTTTTAAAACGCAGGACATATGACACTCAAGTAAATTAAAAAATATTTATGTGCATAATTATTCATTTAAGGTGCATGTTCATTTTAAGTGCATATATATATACACATGTTCTGACGTTTTGAGTGCATATTTTGTTGGTTGTTTAGTGCATATAATCCAGGCTCTACTAATTAGTTATGCAAAAGGATGGCTTGAGTGGCACACCAATTGTTATATAAGTCCCAAAAGTGGCACATGTTTAAAAAGGTAAGCTTCCTTTGCATTAGCACATGCATCATGGTAAAAGTTATCCCAAGTCCTCGTAGAAATATTTTATTTATTATATGATATTGGAATAAAAATACAAAGTACCAGGGAGGAAATTTACACAACTTAAAAGTTAAACATTGGCAAAATAGAGAATAGAACAAACTCGAACTTTTTGATGTATCAGCAGCTGGCCTTCATTACGCCTGATTTAGGACAGCTGCCGACACATCTGAAAGTTAGAGTAATCTATTTGCTATTTTACCAGTGTTTAACCTCTGTAATAAGTAATAGTTTTAATATGTAAATATTAAATTATAAGCATGGCTTCATCTTCTAATGACTATTAATGACCCTCATGACAATCAGGTCAAGAACGATTGGTCAATGTCGGCGATTCGTCCAGAAGGACAATTGGTCCAGTTCCGATTAGTCCAATGGACTTTTTGTCCAAAGGAACAATTGGTCCAATGCCGATTCGTCCAATGCCAACTGGTCCACAGGAATGATTGGTCGAACACCGACTGGCGCCACCAGTTAAAGTGGGGGGGGACTTTGCTAAGACCATGGGAAAGGGAGGGGGGGGTTAAGGGATTTCCGTTCCTCCAAAATGGAAAAGTATATGTTCTTTTTTCATTGTGTAAACAAAATTTTTGCTTGTAGTCAATTATTGGGGAAAAAAATTATTCCCCCAAAAAGAATATCTGGCTATGGCCCTGAGTTCTATGGCTAAGCAATTTGGTGGTGCTACGCTAGTAGAATGAGGGGATGTTGTTAAATAAAAAGGAATGTTTGCACAATGTAACATTCCTGTAATCGGGTGCTTCAGCACCCGTGGCCAAGCCTATGGCCAGAGGGAGAAGGGTACAGCTACGAACAGCTAAAGTAAAATGAAAGCCTTGATCCGTCACCATCAGCATAATAGAATGCTACCAGCCCTTATTTTAGTAATATAGTGCTACTTTGGCAGGGGACATCATCAAAATCTACACAATAAAGAAGATGAAAGACATTAACTCATCCACTTCTAAAGTGGTCCAAGTTGAAATATCCCTAAAAGAATCTAAACACATCTTTATTTGTAGAATATACAATTTTACAATACAACTTTCAGTTTTCAGAAAATCCAAAATGGTCCCTCTGATGAATAGCGGTGTTGGCTTGCGGGCATTGTTCTTTATGGTGATGCTTTCGGGTCTAAAGTTGAAGGTTGTTATATTGAAAAGATCATTATATCAAGGTTTGTTATACCGAGAGTATCCTATTCTGAAATTTCAAGGTACACACAAGAACAGATCCCTAATATACTCCCTGTTTACAATCTTCTTCTCCCCCCCCACCTTCCAAATGTGTCCTTCAATGCCATTATATGGTTGTCTAAGCGAAAAATTATCTAGATCTAGTTACCGGCTACAAATAAAGGGTGCTTAATCTCCCCACTCCAGAAAAAATTCTGACACAAAAAAATTACAATTGACGAATTAAAGTGACAATTTGTGAATTAAAATGATAATTCGTGAAATGACAATTCATGAATTAAAATGACAATTCGTGAATTGAAATGACAATTCATGAATCAATAAATAACCAAATACACTAAATAACTGTTCGAATGAATGAATGACCAACAATTTTATTGAAGGGATCATATTTAGAATAATTGATAGGACATAGGATTAAAGATAGGACCAACTGACCCTTTGGACGAATCGGCATTGGGCCGATTGTTCCAAACCCACTACAATCAACTATAAAAGTAGCCGATTCTTGCGAACAGGGCCAGAAAAGCAAAGGAGACAAGTATAATTTGTCATTAAACTTAATTGGTTTGAGTGTTCGATATGTTAAATTACCCAGGGGGCCCTTAAATCCTATCCCTGGTCTTGCTTGTGAAATTTTGAAAGTATATAACCTTTGAGTATAAAGGCATGGTAAAATTTATTTCACATATTCAGTGGCACATTAAACACACATTCTACACTTTAAACTCATTACCATTAGGGTAAAAATTATACAGTGCCTCAAACAGGGATCCCACTCACACTGGGGAAAACAAATCCCTGAAATTTCCAGGGTTTTCCCCCGATTTTCCAGCAAAATTCCCTGACAAATCGAAAGCAGCTTTCAATTGAACTTTGGTTGTAGAGAAAATGGCTTCATATTCTCGGAAGAATTAGCTATCAAAACAGAAGAACGTTTCCCCCTGACTTCTCCACATTTTGATATCAAAAACTGAAAAAAAAAAATACTTTTTGAGATTCTTATTCTGTCACATTCATCCTCCCCTTAATCTATAAGTATAGGGAAAATAGCATGAATAAATTGGAACATTTTCAGCAGACGTGGACCCTTCTTATGTTAGATTCCCCAGGATTATCCTACCTTAAATTACTCTGAAGTGTCTTACATTTGGACCAAACATTTGTTTTTTCACAACTGCATGAATTTTTAAGGAACTCACCGGATTTGTGTCTTTCCAGATGTCAGGAAATAATGGTCTAGCTTTGTGACGAGCAACGAGAACTTGCATTTGTTCCATGCTTGGATGTGGTCCAACTTCAGCAACGAACGGAAGCTTATACTCAGGAACTTCAACGCCTAATATATATATTATGTATATAATATAATATGAAATAATCACTACATTTTTATTGAATGATAATAATAAAACAATAACAGTGATATATTTCTTCTTTGATCGACTAACAACCAATTCACTGATACAGGTTTCTTACTTAAATTAGAGGAAAAATGCCCGACTTTCCAGGCAACATGCCCTAACCAACTGCAGGGGAAACGGCTTCACATTCGTGGGATATTTAGCTATTCAGAATTGAGGTTAGGAAGATTTTCTCCCTAACTTTTCCCCGGTTAGACTAAAATATTTTGTATTTATTTGACCAAAATATTTTGCTTTTCCCCCTGACTTTTCTAGGTTCAATCAAAATATTTTGTTTGACCTTGACTTTTCCAGGTCCAATCAAAATATTTTGTTTTTCCCCTGACTTTTCCAGGTTTGACCAAAACATTTTGTTTGTCCCTGACTTTTCCAGGTTTGACCAAAACATTTTATTTGTCCCTGACTTTTCCAGGTTTAACCAAAGTATTTTGTCTGACCCTGACTTTTCCAAGTTTGACCACAATATTTTATTTGTCCCTGACTTCCCCGGATTTGACCAAAATATTTTGTTTGACCCTAACTTTTCCCAAGTTTGACCAAAATATTTTATTTGTCCCCAACTTTTCCAGGTCTGACTGAAATATTTTCCCCTGATTTTTCTAGGTCTGACCAAAATATTTTGTTTTCCCTGACTTTTCCAAGTTTGACCAAAATGCTTTATTTGTCCTTGACTTTTCCAGGTTTGGCCAAAATATTTTGTTTGACCCTGATTTTTGCAGGTCTGACCAAAATATTTCGTTTTTCCCTAACTTTTACAGGGACAATTTAAAACTTTTTGATAAATTCAGATTTTTCAGGTGCATGGGAATCCTGCTAACAGCAGCTCTTTGTGTAATTAGCTATCTATATATTGACATAGCAAACTAATAATTTCTATAACAATCTAACCTGTCTCCATATATAAATCGAATTTATCTAGTCTATCCACGATAGCAATTCCATCTATCTACATAACAAATAACTCGAAACCCTAAGTAGTGTGGGTTTGGTCATACTTCACCTTAATCCACCGCTGACTGGACAAATACATATGTACTATATATGTTTGCCACAAATAATGTTTAAAAACTTTTTGCACCAAATTAACTGTGTAATAAGCTGCACATGCACAACATACACATGTAATGGTAATGAGTTGTACATGTATAATTACGAAGTACTAGTTAATGTCTGGTCAATTATCAAAATAAGCCGTGATGATGATACAAACCTTCTTTGTATTCGTAGTTGTAAGTCCAAAGTTTACGATCGTAACAAGTTACAGAGATGAAAGCAGTGGTTGAACGCGACATCCAAATGGCAATACATTTACGCCAAGCTTACTGAGAATCAGTGGCAGACTTACCAATAGACTAAGTAGGCTGAAGCCCCTGGCAGAATATTTTTTAAGGTGACACATTCTCAGTGAAACGTCTGCCACTGAGAAGTTTGGGAAGAAAGGGTTGAATTTTTTTGTGGCCAATTAAATCATTAATTTTGATATGTTATGTTCAGACGCTTAACCAAGCATTGGGAAAGGAGGAGCTGCAATGGATGTCGACTTGAGAGGCTCAAATGGAGCCAAATTCACGAATACTTGTGAAAATAATCACAAAGGGATCAAATTAAAAATTTGACGGAAGTGCCAAAACCTCTGTTACGTATCCAGTTACATTTGGTAAGATTATGCAACAAAATACATTATATGAATAAATTATAAACTCACCCATAAAGCACAGATAACTTATGATTGTAATAAGCATTTGATATAAATTTATGCAAATAATGTACCAATGGTGATTACATACATATAATGATTACAACTTTTGAAAATGGCGAAAAAAAAAATTTCATAAGAAAAAATAATCATTTACAACCTGTAAAGAAAATACGAACTCAACCTGTAAATTCATGGACTGTGAGCCTGTTAACTAATTTGCACATGTGTAGTTTTATACACATCATATGATACATGTAGGCTATCATATGGATCCAATGTTGTGATGAAAATTGCGTTTTGTGAGTATGCATTGAGGAAAAGAACTAAATGAAAAGGATGTCAGAAAAATATATTTGCTGCATGGGACAGTCAACAAGAGGACTAGCCCGTAAAATAGGGCGCTCACAAATCGCTGTCCAAAATGTCATCCAAGCAGGGTGATTACGGGGGGGGGAAGAGGTCAGGTAGATCACCAAAACTGCTACCTTGGGGACCACAGGCACGTTCAAGCTCTCGCCACTCGTGAGCAGGTGTCCACTCATGAAATTTCATGTGTACTATCAACACCTGTATCTTACCAAACTGTGTGACAAAGTTTAAATGTAAATTCGAACGTGAGGCTCAGGAAAATGAAAAGCAAATTGAAACTTACTACCAGTCATAAGTTAAATCGGCTCGATTAGCGTAAAAAAAAACAAAAAAAAACGTGGTGGCATCATGAGTACAATGAAATAGTGTTTTCTGATGAAAAATCTGTCTGATTGGCCCTGATGGATATTCGTCATATTGGTATGATCTATGCACTCAGCCAAAGATAAGGCTGAGTAGACAGCAAGGAGGTGGCAGAGTGATGGTGTGGTCAGCATTCTGAGTAGGAGGAAAAGCAAACATCGTATTCCTTCAGGGCACCATGAACTCCAAAAACATCAGGAATTATTGTATGATCACTTAATCCCATTTGGGTCTCTTTCAGGTGGTCCAAATTGGAAGTACCAACAAGACAATGCTAGTGTACATGCATCCATGTCCACAAAGTAGTGGTTTGAAAGGGAAAAGGTTGATGTCATTCCATGGCCCTCGCGTTCTCCAGACCTGAATCCAGTTGAAAATGTGTGGGGTTTTATGGCAAAGGCTGCATATTGGCGCAACAAGCAATATTATCGTGTGAATGATCTCCAAATAACAATTTTGAATGCCTGGGATAACATAGACTTAAATGTTTTAAGAAAACTACTTCAAACAATGCCTGACAGAATGATACATATTACTGAAAAGCAAGGAGAACCGACTTGCTATTAATTTCTGATTTCCTGAAATTTTCCACATTGAATTTATGTTTCTTTACAGGTTGTAAATGATTATTTTTTTCACGAACAAAATTGTTCACCATTTTCAAAAGTTGTAATTGGTATATGTATAATCACCGTTGGTATATTATTTGCATAAATTTATATCAAAAGCAATTATTGCAATCCTAAGTTACTTGTGATTTATAGGTGAGTTTATAATTTATTTACATAGTGTACGTCAGCCCAAAGGCAGCGAAATTGTAAATCCGCCTCTGTCAAGCATTGAGCCCACAAACTCATATGAAATGGTAATAGCCACTGAGATGTTATGGTACAAACAAAATGCATATTAACCACTGTAATGAACGATCACAAATTGAATGCTTTTTTATATCTTCCCCACTGAAGGTACACTTTCATTTTATATATCAAATTAAGGAAAATAATGTACAAATACTTGCCCTGGAAAAAGTCCACACAGCGTGTAGCAATTTCCCACAAAACCAGTCCTAAGGAATATACATCAATCTGCTTCAGAGATGATTCACAATCTCTTAAATTCACAGCGCCTTCCAAAACCTCTGGTGACATGTATCGCAGAGTACCAACCTGCATCAAGAGAATAAATATATAGAGCCTTTATGCACTAGAATGTTAATCAAATACTATGTTTCTCATTGCTAAGAAGTGAATTCATAATGATGCATGAATTCCATAATTTCCCAAATTGCTTCGTGAAACTTCCTTGTGGATTGATAAATTTGCCCGTAAATTCATTTTAAACGACCTTATGAATTCACCTTAAATATATTATGAAATTATACAAAATATTCTATGAATTCATGCAAATATCTTATGTATATAATTTGTTTTATGAATTGTCCTATGAATTCACAGTGAATTGTCCTATGAATTCACAGTGAATTGTCCTATGAATTCAGTGAATTATCCTATGAATTCACAGTGAATTATCCTATGAATTCACAGTGAATTATCCTATGAATTCACAGTGAATTATCCTATGAATTCACAGTGAATTATCCTATGAGTTTATTATAAATTGCCTTGTGAAAACAAGGAATTCCATGAACGAAACATATTATGAATTAAATACAGTAAAACCTCCCTACAACGATGTCCGATATAATGATAAATCCCTCTACAACGATAATTTTTCTCAGTCCGTATAATAGTGTTGTAGAGAGGTTTTACTGTATAATGAACCCTCCCTATAACAATAACTCCCTCTACAACGATAATTTTTCTCGGTCCGTATAATGGTGTTGTAGAGAGGTTTTACTGTATAATGAACCTCCTATAATAATAACTCTGTCTACAACGATAATTTTTGTCCGTCCGTATAATATTGTTGTAGAGAGGTTTTACTGCATAATGAACCCTCCCTATAACAATAACTTTCTTTACAATGATAATTTTTCTCGGTCCGTATAATATTGTTGTAGAAAAGTTTTACTGTATATAGATTTCAACCCACAATTTTGGATGAATTTATGCCTTACTGAATTTAAAAGCATCACGCTCTACTGGATTTCTCACCATTACGCTCCACTGGACTTGACAGCATTATGCGCTACTGGATTTGACAGCATTATGCTCTACTCAAATTTGACATCACTATAATTAATCAAGGGTTGCCTACACTGTGCCAACAGCTTTAGTAATGTCAATAATAGGTAATAACATCGGTCAAAAAAAAAAAAGAGTAAATAAAATATATGCAAGCAAAAGGGAAACTATAATAGTATGCACATAAAAAAAGCTTATACAATTTTTTTTTTTGCCACCCACGTTTTAATTACAGCTCAAACTAGAGCTTTATTCGTTTTGGAGAAAAAGAGACGCTTTCCCCATCCTGGATTCGAACCAGGGTCCCTCCGTTTAGCCCGGAGTGTCTTGGACCGCTAGACGAATGAGGACAGGAAACAACGCTCTCTTTCTCCGTATGTAAAGGTGTTAAGGTATTATTACCCTCCGCAGGGATAACACAATTGCCAAATATGGTCAACACAAGAAAGCCTCCGGGGCATGATTTTGTGAGTTTTCGTGGGGGAATTTATTATACTATAATTTTTCTTTTTTCCCCTTGTATAAAAAAGCTTGTATCTTCAAAATAGTAACTGTCATGGAGGCGATTTATTGAAGTCTATTGGCACTTACCAACATCCCAATAAAGTGCATGTGTTCTTGAGAAGAAAAAAAAAAACTGTCAATCCCGTCTCTATTGGAACTGACTGTATTGTAGTTGTTTTTTTATCCAATGCCATTTTCCAGCCTTTCGGCCATTAGTGTTCTAGGGGCCCAATATCGGTTTGACAAATTGAAATAAACACAATAAGGATTTTTCTCAGAATTATCGTCCATGATATTTTGTAGCCTTAAGCACGAAAGAAGGTAGTTCCCTGTCATCAGATCAAGTTCACGCAAAGGGCATGTAGGTGAATTAGTAAGGTTAATTCAGTGGAGATGCTGTTGCAGGTAGTCACGTCCAGTCGTAAGTCTGAAGGAAGCTACCCCGACCTTCCTTGGGAGCTCTTTTGGTATTGTGTGTTTCAGAAGACAGTCACATCTTTTCCCAGTGGTATTGTAATGT
>QLNU02015003.1:11054851-11081904 GCA_006491805.2 Dysdera silvatica | reverse complement strand
GATCTCGCAGGGAAAGGCACTCCAAGCACCGTATCCGTGGAGTTGATGTGGTAAGAAATAAACTTAATATGACATCAACTCCATGATTCCTTCGATTCCATGGTAACTCAGACCTTAGAATGACTTGCCTTCTGAGATCACGACGTTGCGAAGTATCGGTGTTCAAGAAGAAATTGAAAGCCTTTATTTACTTTAATTATAAAGGTTTATTATAATTAAAATATTAAGGAAAGCGAATTGCTCAGCATTCTCATTGTCTTACTCAGCTTTCCTTAAAAGTTTTAGAAATGTGTTTCTTATTTGGAGAGATAAACTTTCGCGATTCGTCTAACTTTACAAGGTATGAAAAGGAGTGGTGATATATTTCTTTTAATTTATATATATATATAAATATTTCTTACTAATATGTATAATACTATATGTGCATGATTTCTGAGTTAATTATACTATAATTTTTGCCACCCACGTTTCAATTACAGCTCAAACTAGAGCTTGTGTAATTTTGGAGAAAAAGAGACGCTTTCCCCATCCTGGATTCGAACCAGGGTCCCTCCGTTTAGCCCGGAGTGTCTTGGACCGCTAGACGAATGAGGACAGGAAACAACTCTCTCTTTCTCCGTATGTAAAGATGTTAAGGTATTATTACCCTCCGCAGGGATAACACAATTGCCAAATATGGTCAACACAAGAAAGCCTCCGGGGCGAGAATTTTGTGAGTTTTCGTGGGGGAATTTATTATACAATAATTTTTCTTTTTTCCCCTTGTATAAAAAAGCTTGTATCTTCAAAATAGTAACTGTCATGGAGGCGATTTATTGAAGTCTATTGGCACTTACCAACATCCCAATAAAGTGCATGTGTTCTTGAGAAGAAAAAAAAAAACTGTCAATCCCGTCTCTATTGGAACTGACTGTATTGTAGTTGTTTTTTTATCCAATGCCATTTTCCAGCCTTTTGGCCATTAATGTTCTAGCGGCCCAATATCGGTGTTTGACAGGTTGAAATAAACACAATAAGGATTTTACGCAGAATTATCGTCCATGATATTTTGTAGCCTTGGACATGAAAGAAGGTGGTTCGGTGTCATTAGGTCAAGTTCACGCAAAGGGCATGTAGGTGAATTAGTAAGGTTAATTCAGTGGAGATGCTGTTGCAGGTAGTCACGTCCAGTCGTAAGTCTGAAGGAAGCTACCCCGACCTTCCTTGGGAGCTCTTTTGGTATTGTGTGTTTCAGAAGACAGTCACATCTTTTCCCAGTGGTATTGTAATGTACTGCATCCCACAGTATTGTATTCTACTGGGATTCCACAATATTGCATTCTATTGGGATTCCACAATATTGCATTCTATTGGGATTCCACAATATTGCATTCTATTGGGATTCCACATTATTGTACTCTACTGGATTTGAGAGCATTTTACTCAGGACCTGAATACCACATGTGTCTGTGGTCCCAAATTTCGTTTCCCACCCCCCAACATTCAAAATTTTTCAAAAAAGGTTCCTCCTTGGATTAACACTTTTTCAGCTTTCCTAACTTCAAATTGGAGATTTTATTTGTTATACATGCTGGCACAGTGGACCACAATCAGAAATTGTAAAACAGGATATATCCTGTAACAGAAACTGTTTGACATGGCAGAATAAATAAATTATATATAAAGAACTATCATCACTTCAATTCTGAGAAGAAAGTTAGATTATTGCAGCCACATAGTGAAGGCAGAAAGATGCAAACTACCGCAACTGGCACTGGAGAGAAACATCATGGGGAAGAGACCTAGAGGCAGAGGGAGAGAGAGAGGGAGGGGATGGATGGATGGATGACTTAAAGGCTTGGACTAGGCTAAGCACGGAAGACATTATCCATGCCAGTAGAGACAGGAAAATGTGATCCATTTTGGTAGCCAACCTCCGATTTGGAGAAGGCACTTGATGATGATATATATATATATCTGTGTACATTAAAGAATAGGCTGGGGGCCTCAAAAATTTCTTTATGCACTGGGCCTCAAAGTACTTTAGTCGGGCCCTGATAATGCTCCACTGACTTTGACAGCATTATGCTGTATCGAATTTAACAGTATTACACTGTATTGAATGAGTTTTGTGATGCAAGGACAGCAAGGGTCATAGTATGTCAGGACTTAGTGTTTTCTGTGGAATCCGAACCTCGTAAGGCCCTGGACACTAACCCCCAGACCATGGGCACCGACGGCATAAAAATATTGGGGGGGGGACAATATACCGGTTGAAGACATTTTGTTTGAAATTGGATGGGGATATGGAACCCTAATATCAAAAATGGGGGATGGGCCCCCCCTGACGCCCCAACTAACGGTGCGTGTGTCCTGGACTTTGGTGAGCAGTTAGTCGGTAAGCATTCTTTTTTTTTTTTGACACAGTTAGAATTGACTTCCAACTGTGCCAAATAAATGCGCCAAGCATAAACGCACGATAGGCGAATTTTTTACCACTGTGGGATTTGTATTCAATTTTACAACAATGTGCTATTAGAACAATGTGCTAGAACCACCAATTTTCACCAAATGGTGTTGAGAGAAAGAGACGACCAAAATAAATAAGTAAAGGTGTCCAGTTGTAATAATGATGGATGTGAGGCATTGGTTTGTTTGTTTGTGGTTTTACGGCTCAAAGACTACAATGGTCATGCTGCGCCGGGACCTACTGTTTTCCGAGGAATCCGAACCTCTTAAGGCCTAGGGAACCAAACCCCGGACTACAGTGAGCAGTGCGATCTTTATGAGATCTCTGAGTAAGCATTTTTTGCACCATTGGGAGTCAAACCCAAGTTAACAGCGCACTTAGCGAACCTGTTACCACATTCCTCTACTGCAGGGCCTATGAGGCACTGGATACTTATACAAGCATTAACGAGTAAGTTTTGTATTTGTGTATGTTTTGTGGACTAATGCCTAGTTTTTAATTAAGAACCAAGATGTTGACTATATGGGGTTACCATACAACTACTTTTTCACATCAGAAAACAAACCAATATGCTCTGCTGGATTTGACGACGTAACATCAAGGAGCAAATTTTGAGCAAAACGTATTTTCAATACACAAAGAGAATAGTTCATCAAAATCACTGAACAAGTATTCACATACACTGAATAAAGTATTAAAAATGCATGTTTAAACTTACATCAACAAGAGACGTAGCCTCAGCAACTTGTTCTTCACCGCCTACATAATATTTTGAACCAGATATGCAAATGGCAAATCCAAAATCACACAGCATACATGTATTATCTGCTTTCACTAAAATATTTCGAGATGTCAGATCCCTATGTGCTATGCATAATTTTATTTTACCTATAAAGACAAATTAGCCAGCGTTACACATCATGCCATGTACTTTCCACATCATTAGTGTATTGGGTTGACTAAAAAGTCAACTAATTTGGGTTGACTAATGTCAGAAGTTTTCATAAGAAGAAATAATCTCTCTTATTTTTAATATAAAGTAATTTATTAAGCAATATATCGATCATTTTGATTTGAGAACTTTTCCCCCATTTATCGGGCAAACTTCAGAATTCCAGAACTTCACATCTTTTTCAGCAAAAAATCTTGACAGATGCATTTCGCAAGCCTCCAGATGATCAAAGTTTTTACCATTAAACACGTTTTGAAAAATTGAAATAAATGGTAATTCAAGGGTACAAGATATCAGGCAAATCTGGTAGATGGGTGATAACATTTCAAATCAGCTTCTGCAATTTTTGTCGAGTCTTCAAAGATACATGTGGTTTTACATTGTGACCAAAGTAGGGAACGTAAATGAAATTATTCAATGTTTCTTCATCATTATCCTCTTTGTTTGTGAGGGGGCTTACGGTATTCTCTTTTTATTTTATAAGTTTATTATGTACATCAAAAAATATCTCTCAAGTTTACTGGTTCTTTTATAACATGTATGCTAATGAAGTTAATTAACAAGCTAATGAAGATAATGAGAATAAAAAATTGGGACTCTATTGAAGAATACATTACTGAAACACTTTTGTATACTTCACTTACATAATAAGTATTTGCCATTTGTTTAAAAAAGTTTAAAATGGACAACCGAAACTCAGGATTATTTTTCTTACTTAACTTCAGAAAATTAAAAGTTATTTTATTACACAAGTTCATAAACTTGTTCGCTGTGTGTAAGAACCTTTAGGAACACCTTTTTTTTTTTTTTTACAAAAATGGGATACCATATTTTTCAGATAAACAGAATGAAGAAGTCGATTGAATATATAAAGAAATCTTACACACTGCAATTAGTTAGTATTCAAACTGACACACTGCAACCTTGACGGGCCTACACCATGGTTCCCACTCTTTTGCCCTGATGGAAGTCAAGAACTTTTAAGGACCAAATAATGACTTTCAAGGACCTTACATTGGCAATCGCAATATACATAAAAATTAAAAATGCAAGACATTATAAGCATAATACTGAAATTGAGTGTTTAATTATGTTGCTTGTTTCAACTTGGCATACTGCCAGCAAAAACCACCTTTCTTGCGTCCCTTGCATTAGCCATGCTCACTTAACATGGGAAGAAGGGGGCGTGTCCAAAGTACTACTGGCTTTGTTCAGGAAATAAGGAGAAATACTTTTTTTTTCCCCTCTTGCCAAAACTTTAAAAAAGATTTTTGAGAAAAATTCAAGGACTTTTCAAGGACCAACCACATTTTTGGCAATTTTCAAGTACTTTTCAAGGGGCCCAACTAGGCAAAAAATTCAAGGTCTTTCAAGGACCAAAGGACCATGGGAACCATGTACACCTTTAAAGGTTTCCCTAATAAGGGGAATATTAAATGAGAATAAAAAACATAGGTTCCATTGAAGAATATATTACTAAAACACTTGTGTATACTTCATTTACATAAAAGAGACCTTCTGTTTGTTTAAAAAAGATTAAAATACATAGCCAAAGCTTGGGATTATTTTTCTTACTTAACTTCATGTAAAGTTAACCATATTTATACATATAATTGGAAAGCTACTTACAATAAAGTTACTAAACCAAATAATAAATAGTCTGAGTAATAAAACACTTCAACTTTTACCTTCTTTTCCAACTTCTGTGTGGAGATATGCCAACCCTTTTGTCACTGTTTGAGCCATTTTACAAAAAGAAGTCCAGTCCATTGTAGAATTGCCCAAGAAATCTTGTAAACAGCCTTTCGGAGCATATGATAAAACAAGACGATAACTAAGCCTATCATCGAAACCAAGCTGTTCATCAGCCCCTAAAGTAATAGTTTAACACATTAACTATCGCACAACAATTAACCCATTATCGTGTATGAATTAACACATATAACGATAGTTTATTGCCTTATATTAATTTATCCACTGTTTTACCAGAAGTTCACACAATGCAATAATAAACTCCTTAACTACTTTGAAACAATGTGGCCATTAACTATTCCACAATAATAAACTTGTTAACCATCCTACAGTTATTAATTAACTAGCTTATATGCATTTTTCGTACCTAGATAACAGCTGTTGACTTCATAAAATTTTATTGTAGTAAATTAGTTAATCTGACAACTGACATATTAACTATAGTCACACTTGACTATAATGAACATCGAGGCCACAGCATTTTCTTCATTATTCAATATAATCATATATTGTCATATTCAACCATTATCTATCCACTGCTGGATGAAGGTCTCTCCAAATGCTTTCCACACAAGTCTATCCTGGGCCATTCGCTTCCAAGTCACCCCAACCTGTTTTCTTATTTCATCCACCCATCTAGTTTGAGGACGTTTTCTAGGTCTTCGGTGGTCTCTTGGAATCCAGTTCAGAATTTCTGTTGTCCATCGTTGATCAGTTCTTCTTGCAATATGCCCAGCCCATCGCCATTTCAGCCCTTTTACTTTAACAATGATGTCCTCTACTCTAGTTTGCTCTCTCACCCAAGTGTTTCTTTTTCGATCTCTCCTAGTTATTCCAAGCATGCACCTCTCCATGCTCCTTTGCGTTGTCTGTAACTTTCGTATTGCTCCAACTGTTAGACTCCATGTCTCTGATCCATAAGAGAGGACTGGCAATACACACTGGTTGAAGACCTTTCTTTTTAGACACAAAGGCAATTTCCCCTTCAGGATAAAACTGTTTCTTCCAAATGCACTCCAGCCAAGTTTAATACGTCTGTTGAGTTCTTTCATAATGTTGCCATCCATTGAAATCAGCTGGCCAAGGTAAATATATGAATCAGCAATTTCTAGCTCAATGTTGTCAACTTGTATTTTTGTTTCCTCTACAAAATTATTGAACATGATCTTAGTTTTTTGTAGGTTCATCTTGAGTCCAACTTCTTTACTTCTAGTTGAGAGCTCTTGTACCATGTCTTGGAGTTCTGATGGGTCCGTTGAAAAAATAACAATGTCATCAGCAAACCGCAGATGATTTAAATATTCACCATTTATTTCATTACTCCAGTTTATCAGCTGAAAAATCATCTGTAAGGCTGAGGCAGTAACGTAGCTAAGGGAGCCAGTCGCCCCGTGTGCCACAACTCGGGGACAGCAATTAGCCCTTAAAAACAAAACTTATTTGTCTTGTTACACCATTGGGGGAGAGGGGGCGGTGGGCAATGACAGTCACTTGCCCCAGGTGGCAAAACATCTAGCTACGTCACTGGACTGAGGTAAAAAGTTTTGGAGAAATGGTATCTCCCTGCCTCACACCTTTACCAATTTTGATAGTTTTGGTATCTTTATGTAACAAAAATTTCAAAGTGGCATTTTTATACACATGTTTAACTACATCAATGTCTGCTGTTTTCAAAGAGTCAATGCTTATGTTTTAATAGAGTCAAAGGCCTTCTCATAGTCAATAAATGCCACACACAATGGAAGTTCATATTCATGTGTTCTTTCAATTAATTCTCTTAATACTTGAATATGGTCCACTGTACTGAATCCACTTCGAAATCCAGCTTGTTGGGCCATTTACCTTTCCAATATTTTGATCAAGTTGGCATCCCTATAAGAAACTTACAACTAGATTAAATACTTATTAAAAAAATAAAGGTTCATTTTAAAAAGATTACCAATTAATTTCGGAAGGCAAGGATGATCCATGAATGGAAGACAATATATGTAACGTTCATTCATATAATATTGTCGGTTCTGTGCGGCAAAAACTTTTACAGCTACAGTCTGGTTATGCAGTGTGCCCTTATAAACACAGCCGTAGCGCCCTCTACCGACAGCTTCTCTCATTTTTAAGCTCTCAATGTTAAATAACAGAGATGATGGAGGGGGTGCTTCCATCAGACACACAGAATCTGGACTAGGTTTTTGATGGGATGAACACATATGGTAAGTAAAGAACCCTCCAAACATGATGACTATGGATACCGAACACATGGTAACTACGGCAATTATCACAGTTTGAGTGTCATAGGAAGCTTGCTCAACGAAACGTGGAGCTGCAACACAGAAAATTTACAAATCATTAATTAAAAAGTAAGCATAAAACAGCCATACAATTTTATAATGAACACTAATTATTCTTATAAACTTATCCAGTCAAGCCCACTTATATTGAAGAGTTAACGGAAGCTGCAGAAGTATTTTAGATATCCATATTGAAGCTGCAGAAGTATTTTAGATATCCATACCGGCTGATGGATATTATGTTCGAGAGACACACATACATGAAGCACATTGATATTTTGCAACGTTTTATTGACTTTATGTCCACCTACAATTCTACACGTATCTTTTTGTCATTATTCTGCCATCGATATATTGTGTCATTCCTATATCTATTTTGTTTTTGCTTGTTATTACTGTCATCAACGTTTTGTGTCATCCTTAGTGATGAAAACTTCATCAGACACACGTGTGCTTTTTTTTTTTTAATCACCACCTTGGCATCGTCCTCACTGTGTTATTCTTTGTTTGAACGACGCTTAGGAAATAAATTGAAACACTTCAATGTACCATTGTTTGGTATAAGCGAGTCTGACTGTATATAGAAATGTACATGCAGTGTTACCTCTCATAAGGGACACCTCCATTTAAAGGACCAAATGTCCAGTCCCATGAATGTCCCTTACTGGAAAGTGACACTGTATGTTCTCCACCATGTACCTTTTAATAAATGTCATAATATCCAAGTCCCAGCCAACTGTTAGATGAAGGTCCCGTAATTTCCTTACATTATGAAAACATCATGGAAATAGTAATATCATCATGTAAACATCATGAAGATATTGGCCATAGACCTTCCACATTGGCAAGATGGGTTAGTAAGTTAAACAACCCACCTCTTTTATCCTTATATCCAATGTACAATTTATTTTACAAACAAAACTTCAAGCATACAGGAGATGAAGGGTAAGATGCTAATTCATTAGATTAACTTCCACAGGATTATACACATTAATAAATCCTTCAATATTATCTAAACATGGCCTAAAAGTTCTTCATGATTAATTAATAATTAAAGAAAACAATATAAAAGCTATCTGGGGCTACGATTAACATGGAAACCAAAGTTCTGATGGTCTCTGAAATTATATAATATAGGGTGATTGCAAAAGTTCGTTCCCAATTTAAAAATAAAATTCAATATGATCAATTTTAAAGAATACAGTTTATTAATCAATTATATAGTCAACATTGTTCGATACGATTATTTTCCAATGATCAACAAGTTTGTAGATCCCATTTTTGAAGAAAGAGCTTGGTTTACCTTGAAAAATGTTCATGAGGTAGTTTTCGACAGCTTCCTCAGAATTAAAATTTTGGTCAGTCAAACTGTTCCAAAAAGATCAAAACAGATGAAAATCTGAAGAAGAAGTATCTGGAGAACATGGTGGGTGGTGCAGAATTTCCCATTGCAACTCCTGCATTTTTCGTAGCGTCTGTTTGGTGGCATGTGGCCTAGCACTGCCGTGGGGGAAGATGATGCCTTTGCAATTAGCCAAAACTGGACTTTTTTTTATCGAATAGTTGCATCAAGTCTAGTACTTACAGTACTTGCCTGCTGCAATTGTTTCGCCGTGTTGGAGTAGCTCGAAATGAAAAATTTCCCTGCAATCCCATCAAACACACAACACATTCATTGGATGCAGGCCAGCTTTTGTGGCAGGTTTCGCACCTTTTCATGCTTTTCTTCAGATTCTTTCCCACTGTACGTTATAGTATGGAACCCACCTTTCATCGCCTGTTATCATTCGATCTAAGAAAGGCTCTTTTTCATTACGTGCAGGGAGAGAAATAGCCATTCATTCATTTCAGCTTATTTCTTTTAGTTAAGAAATGTAGCACCCATGCTTTGAGCTTACAAATGTATCCAAGCTTTTTTAAATGACGAAATGCGGTCAAATTATCCAAGTTCACCATCTTAGCAATCTCTTTAGTTGTAATCCTCTTGGGGGGGGGGGGTTCTACCAAGGCGTACACAATGTTATTATCAACGCCGGAAAGCCATAGACAGAGGGGTTTATCTTCCAAGTTGAAATCACCATTTCAGAATCTGCCAAACCACTTTTTAACTGTCTGGAGAGAAGGAGCATGGTCCAAATAAATACTCTGGGTGTTTTTTTGCACAGTCCCAACGCTTAGATCTATCTGCAACTCGTATAGCATTACATGCCTCAAATGTACTATTTCGTTTTCCATTTTCAAAATTTTTCTCTCATGCACAAATCGACTTATCTGAACGATGTCCGATTCTAAACTGACACATAGCACTATCATCTAATCAGCGCATACAGCATAATCAATCAAAAATGCCGTAGCTACGCCTTGCAGTACAGTTTGTGCCATCTATGAAAATCGGGCATGAAGTTTTGGAATCATTCAATAATAATATATTGTCAGCATAAAATGAAATTACGAATGGCTTATCTAAAGAAACAACTAAACTGCTAATAGAAGAAGACAAAGTTACAGAATTAAAAATTATTGCTACATGCTTACATCGTGTTTTTGTTTTCTAACAGGTTAGTTCTCTACTTAAAACTGACATTAGACTCTTAAAAAAAAGAGAAGTGCATGTGGCCTTGTGGAGGATGGATGTGGGTAAAATATTTCAGCGACCAATTCTACCCGGCTATTATACATGGGCACAACCATTCATTCATCTGGTCAGAGAATGGTTTTGCCCATGTCTAGTGCAGGAGGACGAGCAAAATTTCTTAATATAATGCTCTTCGATGCCTTCCCAGTTAAGAAAGCCAGAATATATTGGTGTTCGTTAAAGAGGGGAATGTAACTTATTCTCTCTCTTTTTGTCTTCTTCTGTACAGAACATTGGCGTACGAAGGGGGGATGTTGATGTGGGGTTGTAACCCCCCCCCCCATTGCAATGAAATTTTATATATTTAACATAGAAATATGTGAGTTGCAGATCTGTAACCTCCTCCCATTGAGCCAATCAATAAACCCCCTTATGAACTTTCTGCATATGCCTATGGTAGAATTTTTTTTGTTTCTAAAAGCCATCCCCAGTGTAGCAAAAACTAGGTGACAATACATGTGCCAGCAATAACATAACCGATATTTTTGGGGAGGAGATGGTAATTTGCTCACTTGATTCGGACTAAAAATATAAGAAGTCTTACTAGTACTTATAAATAAAATTGTGCTAAAAGTAATTTAGATTTAAAATGTCATATTTTAAGTCTGATTATCAGCATTACGACATTTAGTATTTTCAGATAACATGTGTGTAAAAACAAAAAAGTACTTTAAAAAGTACCGAACCATACACTTAGAACTTTTTTTTAATTAACAGTGAATTATGAAAAAGGATGTCATCTTGGTGAGATCAAAAACTTTACGCGAAAACAAGGTATGGCTTATAAATAATAAAAGTACAATTTTTGATAATTTTAAAGAATTAAAAAATAAGCTTTGGTTTTATTCTCAACTTGAAATATGACAAATATATTTGTATATATTCACAGTGAATTTTTAAGTTAGTTGACATTCGGTCTGAAAGTTAGCCAAATATTCGGTACTTGGCCAAATAGCTACTCGTTACATCCCTAATCAGTATGCTTTTTATAGACGCATATAACAACAATCATCAGGTGAGAATAAAGAAGTTAAATGCACCGTTCCTTACACTAATAAAGATATGGAAAACCAAAGAAAAAACTTAAAAAATGCATACTTTAATGTGCTTATAGAAAAGTTACATAACTGCAATGCACTGAAGTCCTATTGCAGGGGGTCAGAGTCATTTTTTTCTCAAAAATAGTTGATTTAGTGAAAAATTTTGCAAAAAAAAAAAAGTGACCATTTAAGCCAAAATTAGTGACCATATACGCAAACTTAACTAGAAATTACAAATATATTTTAAGCAATCCTTATTCTTCCCAGCATAGACACTAAAATAAGAGCTAGAATTACAATTCATGTAAAATGTTTTAATGAAAAGCTAAAAACACGTTAGTTCGAAAGCTTCAACTAAAAAATTATTAAGAAAGTTTATAATTTTATGCAAAAGTTCTCTGGACAGAATTTTGTCTTCTTCCTACTCTTTATAATACTTTAACAAATTTAGAAATAAGGCTGGATGGGGGACATGGCTCTTTCAACGTTTTCAAATCTTTTCTGAACAGTTCTATTTGAATTTTATTATTTAGAATTTTATTATATAATTTATTTGTTAAAGATTAATTTTATTAATTTGCTAAATAATTTACGGAACTGGAAAACGGCAAAAGTTTCAATATCTGCCTGTGATTTCAAAACTTCATTAAAAATACACTTTATTGAAATATAAAAACTTCAAACACAGTCAGCAGAAAGATAAAAGTCCGATGAACATTATTAAATGAACTTGAAATGACGTATGTGTTTACACTATTATGCACAAATTATTATTAGCAATAGCAAAGATCCCAACAAATGTTTCGCAAGAAACTAAGAAAATAAAGACCAATACTGACCTTAAAACAGTGTTTTGTATACAAGAGTTTTTAAAAACAAAAAACAATTGCCTCTTGAAATTTAAATAGAGATCATCAATATCCTCATCCATAATTTTTTAAATATTAATCTTCTTCATAGAGAGCGATTACAAAAAATTAAATATTTTACAATACTCCCCTGCACCAGAAAAGTAAATCTAATAAATAAGATGTACTCAAAAAGAAAGTAAACAGTGTTAATTTTACTCTAAATATAAAATAAATATTTAAAATGCAGCAGATTAACAATAACCTTCAATTTTAATGTACCAATTTTATCACTTCCACCCCCAGTAAGTGGCATAGGAAATGAAGAGCTCAAGACTCCCCGCAATGGATATCAAAACACATTCTCTCTAAGGTTGCATTAGATGATCTTCTTTAAAACTACTTAATCCCTCCCCCATAATTTTTAACATGCTAGGTCACTGTCCCCCTCCCCCCTCCCCTCTGAGAAAATCACAATTAAAACATTACATTTAAACACTTATCTGCACGAAACCGTTGTACTAATAAGAAATAATTAGCAAACTGGTTTGTTGGTACACTGGCCATTATAATAAAATACAGCCAATGAAAAAATAATTATTCACGAAAAGGATGCAAATGGATTGAATATGGCATTGTGGCTGGATTTCACATTTTGAGGAAGACATACCGCCACATAAGTTTTAAAAATAGAGCCGGGTGATTTTAAATGATGAATATTTCTCTTTTTACGCATAAGAAAACAAGGTGTGAAAAATAAATGCCTAACTTTTACGCATCAATACAATATACGGTGTCGTACCTACAATGAGGAAACGCTAGTACACATAGGAGAGAATGAAGATACATTACATACAGACTTTTTTCTTTTCGATTGCCCATCCTCCAGATCTGCCATTGCCCAAGATAGTTGGTTACAATATAGCCTCTCCAGGATTAAGTAACTTCAAAAAGTTTTCAACATGATACAAAAATATACATGCCTTCCACTCAAACGAAGTGCAGCAAAAACAAAACCAGTTATGCACATGAATTTCCAGTAGTGTAGCAATTCAAAAATTAAGGGTGGGGAGGGGGGGGGAACTCCAATGGCTTTAAAGAAGATTAGGTTATGAAATGTGAGAAAATAATATAATTTGATAACTAGTAGGTGACGAGCACTACCCATCCTTTCTTACGCCGCTGTCAATGTCCAAACCATTGATAAGTTTGGATAAATGTGATTATCCAGATGGTGACACCAATAAACCTTAGAAACTCCAATCGAACCGAATGACAAAGGCTTTCCAAAGAGGTTTCAATAAATAATTATTAGACCTTTTGGAAACAAAAAAAAAACCCTCGCCAAATCAACGGAATCTAGAAAAGTGGCCTCCAGCATCTCGCCCCATGAATATTTTGCCCCTTGAAGATAATGAGTAGGCTACAAAAATGTAAATAATAAACCAAATTCTTTAATAGTAGATTCTAGGTTTTGACACAAGGTCTGAAATTACCTTGTGTGCAATTTTTTTTGTGGGCTCAAACCTCACCCCATTGGATATCAAGGGACATTTAGTGTTGAATTACAATCCTTTCTAAAAGATGAACACCCCTTTTACTTTTTTAACTATTATATCTTACTGTAGATGTGTGCATACATACCTTGTTCAGTATCTTCATCTGAAATATAACCATCAGTTACATTTTGATTGCATCTGTCACCACTACAACAGCAGAACTTAGTGTTATTTAGCGCTTTCGGGGGTTTCTTATTTGAAATACATTCTCCGTCGCTACAGTCAAAGCCTGTGGCACTCTCCCAACACCCTAGTAAACAAAAAGAAAATGATTTGAGAAATACAATTTTAATCCATTTCCACAAAAACTACAAAAGCAGTCATACACTACGAAGAACTAACACCTTTAAAATTTATTAATAACCATCAAAAGAAATTACTCAAACATTTAAAAAAAAATTGAACACTTTCCAAAAATTAATTACGATTCTGAACACCTTCAAGACATTATGACAGTTTTAAGCACTTTCAAGAAATTAATTACAATCCAACCTCATTACAACGAACTTCACAGAACTGTACAAATTTGTTCATTTAGACTAGGGATTTTTAACCACCGGGCCGCGGCCCGATACAGAACCCTGGCATCAATTATACCGGGCCGCGAGAGATTCTCCTGGAATTTGTCATTTCAGTTTTCGAAGCACTTCTCATGAATAAGTATTTTAACGAGGAAATATTCGGAGAAGAACAATGGTCGTGAGTGCGTTGGAAAGCTTGGAACAAGAATGCCTAAATAGAGTTTGTGCAGCAATTGCCAGTGACCAATCCGTGTACTTTTAATTATATGAGTATTCATGAATGATCGATAATTTTCAGACATCGAAATCTTTTAGCATTTGAGAAAGGGTATAACGCTCATTATGACCTGTCATAAAAAGTGCCTGCAAGCTGATTACAATGATGTGCGACACATCCTCTGTTCTTAAAATTGAATGAACTACGAGTAGTAGTAGATTGGGAATAATGTTAATGGAAAGGGGGCCGCTGAAAGACAGCACTATAATCCCAGATAGATTTTGCCGTTAAGAAATCTCGGAAGTCAATGGGCGAAGGGAAGATTGTCCCTGTTCCGGTGTACAGGGAAGCACCGCTCACACTGGTGTCATCATTTAACGTCTTCCGAAAACCATCCACGATCAATCCGTTCCAAAGAGATGAAATAGATGGATGGCACAGAAAAACACCCCGGGCCACATCCTTGATGCGACACCTACCGGCAAAGTTGCGAATTTTTTAAGTGTGCTGTAATTAATGACTGTTGGTCATTTTTTAGTATTTTTCCATCAAAATAGAGGAATTTTGCCCTGATACACCACCTACTGGAGGGTACAAACTTAGCGGTCATTAGTCGCACTTTGCACCTATAAATTTCCATCCAAAGAAATAATACGTCCACAGTTGAAAGTGGGTGCGTTTTGTTGACAGAAGTTAATTTACGTATTTTAAAAAAATTTTATCTTCTCAAGAATAGGGAAGAGGTTTCAAAATTACAAAAAAAAGAAACAAAGAACTTAATATTTATGAACTTTTTCAATGAAATATTTGACTTTGTTCTTTTCGTGCTCATTCATTTGATGAAACTATCGTTTACTTACTACAAAACTGCTGTGAAAACCAATTTTCCTGTACAAAATAGAATTTTGGTGTTTACTTTCTACAAAACTGGTGCAAAAGGTTTTTTTTCTACAACACGGATATCGAAAGCCATTTTTCCTGCTACAAAACTGATACAAAAGGTCATTTCTCCTGCTACGAAGTTGATACGAATGGTATTGGTGAGAGTATGATCACTGTATAAGTATACACAATTGAGTATAGCGCAATTATTAGGAATACTTGCATGTCGTTCCAAGGGGTAGGGAGGTACATATAGTGCCCTATAACAATGCATGTGCTTTACTTATAAAAAAAAATTGCAGGAAATAAAAGAGCACGGTTTTACTGAAAACTGCTGAAAATTCTTGACTTTTTTACGGAAAATTGTTGACTATTTTAGTCTGGCATCTCTGCGGGTGCATAGCGCAGCAAGGTGGCAGGGAATGGGCACGAGCCGACTCTGCACCAAGAGCGCCATCTATCTATCTCATCTAAGCGTTCAGCCGGTGTCCCATCTGCAGGCAAACTAAAGCTTCTCCAAGGCTATTGACGCCGAACACTGACGGAGACTGTAGCCTAATCGCCCGGAGAGGAACAAAGGACGTCCGCACGACCCTGGAAACAAAGACTGGTCCACGAGGAAAAGCTAATAACGAGGACTAAAAATATAGTTTGTGCAATCGAAAATTTGCATCGAGCGAGTTCGTCCTAACGGGATTCGACTTGTTGACATTTCAAAAATAATAAACATTTTGAAAAAAGCTCGAAGGGAAATGCAACTCTTTCAAAGTAAAATAAATAAATGTAATTGTAACAATGATTAAGTGCAACATCATTTTTCTTCAAACCAAATGAAAAAAAGCACTTGCTTAACTTGGTGGGGGGGAAGCTTTTGATTAAGAAAACATCATTGCCCATCCGTCCTACAAGAGCAAGGTACTGATGATAACATTGTGTTTTTCATGGAACAAGGACGAAAAAGGTTATGCTGTTGCCCAGAGCCTGATCACTCCCAAAGTGGGGACCAGGGCCTAGTATTCATATGGGCCACCTCCCTATGCACTCCCAACAAAATTATTCAACAAGTAACAAATGCAAACTCTTGTTAATATATATTATCTGCATAATTAATAGTTCAAAGCCATTTTCAATGACACCTAAGTTATACTTAAGAAAAATGTAATATTAATAAATTATTTTAAACTGTCCATGCAATTTTTCCAATCAATTTTAACAACATTTGGGGCCCAGGAGGCCCTGCGCTAATCAGACCCTGGCTGCGCCGGGACCTACAGTTTTCAGAGGAATCCAAACCTCTCTTGCCAAGAAAGTTAAACCCCTGACTATGTTGGGTAAAAAAAAACGGCATGTGTTTTAAGATACATTTAAGAGTGAAATTAGGGTTAATGCGATCATAGACGAATGCGTTATCACTGCCCCACAACAGGACCTACATTTTGCATGTCAAGTCACGTTAACCTTTATACTTACCTTTAAAGGTGTTTAGCATTGCCGAAGCACAAGAGAATGTACTCACCCTGAGCAAGGATCACAGTCACATTTTTATTCACATAATCTTCCTGCCACAGAGAATAGCAAAACTTGGACGAAGAAGGACATCTCGCTGTGTGGTTACCATCTAATAATTCGAAAATATCACTATCTCCCCGAACAATCGTCACCAATGTACTACCATCGCCATCGTCATCGAGGGACTTGTCCAAGAACGAAAACTTGACCACGGACTGCTTGGAATATGCACAAAAAGTGGATCCTGCCCCGTAGACGAATCCTGAGAAATAAAACACAAATCATATAATTAGATGTGATACAAAAGAATACATCAAACAACTTTTTTAATCTTAAAATCACATATTATTATTAGAGCCAGATTATAGCCTGGTTCGAATCCAGGATGAGGACGGTGTCTCTTTTTTTCCTAAACAAAAACAGATCTAGTTTGAGTGTATTTTCTATGTGGATGTCGAAAATTATTAAGTAAAAATAAATTCCGCACGAAAACTCATAAAAACTCGCCCCGGTGGCTTTGTGTGTTGACTATTATTTAGCAATTGTGTTATCCTTGTGAACGGTAATAATACCTTATAAATTTATATACGGAGAAAAAGGCCGTTGTTCTTGTCCTTGTTTTTCTAGTAGGTCAAGATACTCTGGGCAAAATGGAGGGACCCTGGTTCGAATCCAGGATGAGAACGGCGTCTCTTTTTCTCCTAAACAAAAACAGCTCTAGTTTGAGCGTATTTCCTAAGTGGGTGTCGAAAATTATTAAGTAAAAATGAATTCCTCCGCGAAGCCTCACAAAAATTCGCCCAGGAGGCTTTGTGTGTTGACCATTATTTGGAAATTGTGTTATCCCTGTGAAGGGTAATAATATCTTACATCCTCATATACGGAGAAAAATGCGTTTGTTCTTGTTCTCATTCGTCTAGTAGGTCAAGACACCGCGGGCTCAACGCGGGGACCCTGGTTCGAATCTGGGATTAGGACGGCGTCTCTTTTTCTCCTAAACAGAAAATAGCTCTAGTTTGAGCGTATTTTCTATGTGAGTATTGAAAATTATTAAGTAAAAATAAATTCCTCCATGAAAACTCACAAAAACTTGCCCCAGTGACTTTGCATGTTGACCATTATTTGGCAATTGTGTTATCCCTGTAAAGGGTAATAATATCTTACAGCCAGATTATAGTTTTGTAGGACTCCAGTCCTTTTTTAGCATAAGTTAAGCCAGTGTAATTATTTTTTTCAAGAAAATCAGGAAAAATAAAAACTTGTATTATATCAATCCTTTAGTGAATTAAAATTTCTTAGAACAAAATCCGTATACATACTTTTGAAAACCAAAATAGGTAAATGATAATGTGGAACTTCCATTTACACTTTCGCTTTCTTTTTGGTTTTACGGCTCAAAGACTACAGTGGTCATGCTGCGCCGGGACCTACTGTTTTCCGAGGAATCCGAACCTCTTAAGGCCTAGGGAACCAAACCCCGGACTACAGTGAGCAGTGCGATCTTTATGAGATCTCTGAGTAAGCGTTCTTTTTGCACTGCTGGGAGTCGAACCCGGATTAGCCGCGCAATAGGAGAACGCGTTACCACACTGCGCCACCGCAGGGCCCTTTCATTTACAATATACGATTTATATTGAACATCCCTTTTCTTTGCTCGTTTTTTAGCAAAATTATCAATTAGTTCCTCATAATTAATACCACCTAGAGAAGTGTTTCTCAACAGCTAGGCTGCGAGTGGTTCTCCTGGAATTTGTCGTCTTAGTATTCTAAGCCTTTTTTATGAATAAATATTTTAACATGGAAATATTCTGAGGATAATAATAGTCGCGAATGCATCGGAAAATTCAGAACCAGAATGCCTAAATAACAGCTGCGCAGCAACTGCCAGTGATCAAGTCATGCATTTTTAAATATATTAAGCATTCATGAATGACTGAGAATTTTCAGACATCGAAACCTTTTAGCATTCGAGAAAGTACACACTGCTCACCAGGGGCGGACCATGTCCTCTCAAAGGACACATACCTTGGATTATCGGAGGGTGCGCCGGCCCAGTCCGCCCCTGCTGCCTCATTGTGACCACCAATCAAGTGCTTATAAGCTGATTACAATAATGTGCGGTGCATACTCTGTTCTTAAAACTGAACGAACTAACATCTGTATTGCAAATGCCAGCTACCAATCAGATAAGAAGTGCATTAATCAAAGTTTATATTAACAGGAATATACTAATGCTATTTATGAGTAAGTCATAATTATTCATACTTGGGACAGTTTAATGTAGGAACTTAAAAAAAAATAGAACAATATTTACGAGTAAATTTACTGGAACCAGGCACTCCTCTCATAAAAATGTAATGTACTGGGCAGCGGCCGCATAAAGAGATTGAAAGGCACTAATCTAGTGCCGCATTTGTCAGAGGTCATGACCCCCAAAAATATATTTTCTCAATGTAAAAAATGTCAACTTTCATGGGAAATGAATGTTATTCCAAGACCATGGCAAATTCTGTCTTTGATCTCTTCTTCTTTTATGAACACCCTGTATATAATAGTAATAGAGGTTATAACCCAAACATCATCACTTTAGCCGTTTCTATATTTTCTAAACCTTCTTTTCCTACTACGCTTTCAAACCCTCGTGAGCTTAAATTCTCTGGTAATGCCGTTATCCCTTATTTCCCCAAGATTAGTGTCGCCGTTGCTAATATACTTCAGACTGCCAACTTTAAGGTAATTTTTTCCCCATTTAATAAAATTCGTCACTCCAAGCTCAAAGATATTCTCCCTGCATCACAACGCTGAGGTGTGTATCAAATTTTCTGCCAGTGTAACCTTTCTTAGATCGGCCAGACGAAACGTGCTTTACGGCTCCGATTAAAAAAGCATCAAAGATACGTCGAAAAGATCGAATTTAATAAATCTTCCACTGCAGTCCACTGCTGGGACAATAATCATAAATTTAATTTTTATGGCTCCACCATCATTCATCAACCCAAGTCTTCTGTAGAATTGGATTTTTTGGAAGCCTTTTTTATTCACAAACACTCAGGGGATATTGTAAATGATCACAGGTCTACTCCACTCTTCAATCAAGCTTGGAGAAAGCTACTTTCAGTTCTTCAACCTTCGCCTACCACCCCACCTGATTCAATGTAGCCGATATAATTAATAAAAATTTAATAGCCGAATTCATCACCAATAGATGGAGCGGCAGTCGACCTTAATAGCAACTTCTTAACCACAAACAAGATCTAACCGGCCACACAACCCATTCGTGAATTGGCAACACTTTGTTGTTTATTTTTGTACCAGATGGAAGTGTATTCCTGACGTGGGACGGCCAAAGTCCGTCCGAAACGAGTTAAAATTTGTCGAATGAATGGGGGAGAATGAAGTGGTTTAAAGAAAGATGGTGTAATTCGACGTTAAAGAGAAAACCATGCTTACGTTTTTATCAGACGGCCCGTTTTGAAAATCAACACCGGGGCCCATGGGCGCCCTGAGGGGTAGCAAGGGGGTTTACTTCCATACCCTTGGCTTACGAAAGAAATGGGGGGGAAAAGACAGAATCCACAAGAAACTGTGGTCCAACAATATTATTTAATTGGAATTTTTCTTGGATGCACCCCCCCTGCATATAATTCTGGGTGAACCCATGCCGGGGCTCGTTATTATTAGCGGCGGCCCTAAGTGCAAGTCCAAAACGCGTCCAAAATTCCCTGACGACATTCGAGAAACAATTGTGCAAATACACTCGATCTTGAAATATATGAAGTTCAACTTTATTTGCAACATTTACAAAATCCACACTTTTTTAAATCATTTCACACAAAATTTCACAAGCGATTGCAGATAACCAAAGGTAAAATTCTCCGATTCATCGTTTTTCGAAAGCTTGCACTATCTGCATCGTAAACGGATTGCCACCGAATGGCAATTATATTTAAAATGCGATACGTGTCTGTATCAGATAATGGCGATACCGATACATTCGAAGACGACATACAGCGGATTGTATCTCTCGTATGTCATCGTCTGTATCACAAATAAGAAAAAAAACAGATGTATTTAAAATTGTATGTCCTCAAAGAGAGTTTTTTTTTTTTCTTTTCCAAATGTGTCTCAACACAATGGTTTGCATTTCAAGTTGAGACGCAAGATACAAGAAAACCAGGAATGCCCTGTAAAAAACGTTACAGTATCCCAGATCCCAAAAGAAAATTCCGTGTTTCAAGATTCCCCACGATCAAACTGCCTAAAACAACCACCTTTGGGAGTGGACTGCAATGGACAGGTGCTCACTATACACAACAGACTTTGGCACAGACATGACTAAATCCCTACCAGTTCTCTCTTATTAAAAGTGGTCACTTTATGCAGGTGGCCAAATTACTAGGTTCTACTGTATGTCCTTGTATACAAAATATCGTTTGTTTGTTTTCTGTCCCGAAACGATTTTACAATTTGTCTTTTCTTCATATACTGAAGCGTTGTCGTCTGGCTTCGTTCATGAAAAATAATAAATGAGAATTTAATTTTGATGAGTTGGTAACGAGTCGGGTAAGTTCAAAAAAAAAAAAAAAAGAAGGAAGGAAGCGATGAGCCCTATAAAAAAATTATCCAGTGTTTACACAATTTTCTCTCCGCAAATTAGGGCTCCTAGAGAAGAGAGCTGGCGCGTAGTCGCCATTTTCATGCATTCATATAACGTCATCCCATTCACTGCTGTGTTAAAGTTGAGTGATTTACAAGTGTGTTATTTTTAATAAAATAAGGTGAAATGGGTGAGTGTTCCGCTGGGAATTGTTCTAATCATTCGAGGAATAAACATAGAATGTTTGGGTGCCTGGCCGTCACGGAAAGTGCAAGTTTGTTTTGATTATTTGCATTATAATTTTACATTAATCGGAAACTAAGTTACGGTTGCAAATTGTATTTATTGGCGACATCTTAAAAGTTGCGCCAATGTTTACGTTCGTCGGATAATCGCGGATTTTTGATTATTTTTATGCCAAAATAGCGATAGTTGCGTCAAAGCGGAAAACCTTTATCGCCAAGGTAAATGAAACCGGAAATATGAAGGAAAATGGCGGCTGATGCGCTGGCCTATAATTCTAGGAGCTCCACCGCAAATAATCGAACAAGAAATTTCCAGAAAAGAAAAAAAATTGCATCGATAATAATGAAGAAGTTATGCCATGGCTACAACAATAAACACCTGAGACGAAACTCTAAAATGCAATAATCACAGTTTGTGTATGATGATACATAAGACACTGATTTCAAAAGACAGACAATTTTTTGTTGCCACTCAAAAATTTAAAATACAAATAAAAAGTAGATTTTACGAACACACATCATAAAGACGCTTAAAATTACCCTTCTCTCTTTTTTCTTACTCTTGCTACCCTTTCCCGCCAATTCTCTTCTTTCCAAGGGAGGATTCGGAGCTCCCCCCGAGTATTTTTATTAAGATCGTGCCCTTCCACCCGGAAAATTTCTGAATCCATCCCTCCCTCCCTCCCTCCCTCCCTTCCTTCCAAGTTGGACATCAAGTCCCCTCATTTCAGCTTTTCTATAGCCCTTTGAATATGTAACAGAAAAAATATACAACACCGAAGTCATGAACGTAATCAGAGACCTCAGCTTGGTGGGAGAAGGCTAAAACTGATTCACTGATTTAGATGACCAAATACTTGCAAAGAAAAGAATGACTTTCCGTCGCCTGGTGGGAGTCGAACCCGTATCTCCTTAATTGCCGGTCTAGTGCTCCACCAATTAAGCTACAGGCGTCGATCATCCCCTGAGAGCGTATATAAGGCTTTTACTACGGCCAAGTTGGCGAAGAACGGTGCAGTGTTATAACTGCTTTTTAATCACAGGCAACAAGTCAAAGACGCCAAATGTCCGAAACGCGAGACGAGTGTTAACATTTATCCGAGTAGTTCTCATTACAGCCGATAACGTGGTTGTATCAGACGATAAAATGTTTGCAAAAGAAAATTGATTTTTCAGTGACTGATGGAAACAGAGTCCATATCTCCTTGATTACCGGTCAAGTGCTGACCCATTAAGGCTTTGTTTCACAAGATCTGGTTTAAAAACATCCCAGTCAGTAAAATTTTCCTAGCGGAGTAGGGAAGAGTGGAGACCCCCTAGTTCCCCCCCCCCCCACCCCGTTGCCCGCTTGGCAGCAGTCCATAATCACACAGTAGGCGCCAAGGTGTACACCTGAAAGTGCATGCAAAAAGTGCATACGTAGTTAATCTCGTAAAATTGGAACGACAAAGTTGTACTGAGCAAAAGTTAATGCAAATCGAGCGTATTAAAAGCAGAAAATTTTAAATGCACTCAACGCTTGGTTAATCATGTAAATCAAGGGACGAAAGGGTTATGGTTGAACATGCAAATCAAGAAATTATCGTAAAGATTTCAGAGAAAAATGGAGGACGTATAAAGTCTAAACGGTGAGACGCATTGTCCTCCAAAGCGTTTATGGGAGGCCAACATGACTATCACGCAAGCTTCAGGGGAAATAACCTACGACATTTGTTCACACCGGATGACATGCACATGCTATATTCTTTAGCTGACTGCATCCATTGTAACTCAACTTGAAAACCGGCATGGGCTTCGAGCGAACGAGACACGAAGATCTTTGGGTTCATTTGGTTGATTCACTCGGCCCGAACCAGTGGTCATCTGGGGGTGTCGGAGACGCCGACTCCTGTGGGCCCAGGTCCCCGCCCAAAAATTATTTCTGGAAATCGGGCCCCCCCCCCAAACTTGATAAACAATAAATAAAGGAATGTAGAACATAGTTGAAGATAGAAATTGTAACACGGAAAATATATTGGTATATCGGTCACATTTTTCTAGAAAAAGATTAGAAAAAAATTGCTGATATAATACACAACTGAATTTTATTTAGGAGTAAACAAGCCCATACTTCATTATTACACCAAGATAAGCCTGCGGTGTTGCAATAATTATCAACAGGAGCATGGGCGCCCATATGGGGGACAGAGGGGGCTCTAGCCCCAAGCCGTTCAAAAATTTGATTTCCCCGATTCTGCTATGCATTTACTTTAAAAATCTGTACAGTCACATTTTAAAATAAGGTACCTTTGAGTTTATTACTAATTGTCAAACAGTATCAATTAGTTCTGTGGCATTTTAGTATTATGTATATATCATGTGTAATAATTTTTACAAAGTTCTGAGAAAGATGGGGAAAATGACCTAAAAAGTCTAAAAAACGCCCTTAAGATCAAAAAAATCCCCCCAAAACAATTTGCATAATATTTTTCCACGTTATAAATTAAATAATTTCAACTTTAGACAATTTATAGACTAGAATTTTCATTCTTTCTCCATGATATGTCAAAAGAAAAGAAAAAAGGAAGTAAATACCTGTAATAAGTGAATTTTAATGACATGTAATCTAATCTCTTGCAAGAATATAAAAATTGACCTGAATAATTGTGCATTTTTTAGAGATTGTCAAAAGTCCATTTTATTTTCTGAAAGCAAATTCTTATACCTTGAAAAACTCTTCTCAACATTACATATGTTGTTACAACGACTCGCAGAAACAAACCTACGTATATTATTGGAGCATATTTAAAGAAAACCCGTTTATTTTTATGGAAAATTCTTTATCAATTCCCGATGTTTCTGCCTCTCCAGTCAAGATACCAGAATTTTTTAAAGTCTGAAACCCGGTGGTCTTTATTTATTTATTTATTTATTTATTTATTTTTAAACCATAGTTTAATTTTACAACAACGGAGTGTCCAGTCTTCTCCTTGGCCTTTTTTAGTTATTTCGCTTTTTTTTTATCGATGTAACAATTGAGTCAACGACTTCCATTTAGTGCTTCTGGGCCCTTAATAATGGATAGGTAATGGAAGGTATAGGTAATGGAATGGATAGGTAATGGAAGGTATAGGTAATGGAATGGATAGGTAATGGAAGGTAAAATGCTGAAGTTTGATCTTACATATGTCAAATCTTCTTGAAAGAATAGACAGTGTGCTATTAGAATAAATGCTAAATCCTCTGACTGAAAATCCTTTACTGTGATCAGAATTTCCGCTGTAACAAATATGCATCCATCTATGTTCCCTAATGCATTGTCAAAGGAGTTGATGGCAAAATTAAATTTGAAGCATGCGTTTTAATGGCTTTTATACGATAAAGAAATTTCAAGAAAAAATGTTTAGCATTAGAAACAAGTCTATCTGCATCCAGATAATTTGTTTTTAATTAATATAAATAATTATGAAATAATTATATAAATAATTAAATAATTAATTAATACAAATAATAATGATAATTTTGTGTAAGGCATGATCAAGGCAAGTGACATGCACTAGCTTTGGATAAAAACATTTGTTTTCCAGCTGTTACGATGTGTGATGTAGCATCCGTTAAAAAGGGTAAGACGTTATGTTCCACTCCGTTTGGCCATAAAAGATTAAAAGATTTAAATGTTAACTTTTTCAAGTACCTCCAAATTCAATAAAAATACTTAATATAAGGTAACAGTTGGGAAATGTGATTCGGAATTGAAAAAATAAAATTTAGCATACGGTTGAAATAAAAATTGTGAATGGCTCTAAAAGCAAAGTTAAAAAGACTGCGATTAATATACGTAGTTGATTGACAATAGCAAAAAATGACCTAAAACAGGGAGAAAAGTCGCCTAAAAATTGCCCTAAAAACAGAAAAAGAAGCCAAAACAATGCAAATGTCATCAACATCCAGGTTTTAATAATAATAATAATAATAATAATAATAAAATGTTGTGTGCAGTGGTGTCCATATGAATAATTCCCGTGAGGGAAGGCTGAAAAAAACCATTACCCCTTTCAAGGCAGTTAAACATTTTAGTAAACGTATAGGATATTAAAATGCTACAAAAATAATTGATACTGCTTGACAATTAGTAATGAGCTAAAAAGTACCTTATTTTAAAATGTGACTGTAAAACTTTTGAAAGTAAATGCATTTGTGCAAATCAAAATTTTAAACAATGGTTAGGGTGGGCTTTCAAGCCCCCCCTGCTCCCCATATATGGGCATCCATGAGCACATACATTAACAAATTGAAAAATGTTGAAAATAGAGTTGAAAACATATTTAAAATTTCACTAAAAAATACAAATTATGCTGAAAACTATAATTTAAATGTAAATTAAACATGAAGAGGAAAAATGCAATTTGTGATCGTCTGCTCATTTAAGGAATTAGTGAAAGGAGATTTGGCAACAGTCGTCTAGGAGGAAAATATTTACGTGAAAACTCGTTATTACAGTTATTTCGAGGAAATAACCCTGGCAACGAAAATATGTATTGTTGCCAAACGCCCATTCTTTAAAAGTTGTTTGCATAATGATGAAATTGTGACGAAACTTGCGCCAAAATAGTCACCAGAGGCAGTTGACGAAATGCTTGCACAACATGCGCAAATTTACATATGCAGATCGCCGAATAACAGGAGCGAATCAAATTAATGGCGCAATTATTTTTGCGCATAAATATGTTCGCGCATCTCCTGTGCTGGATTTCAAAAGCCGGAATTCGGGTTTTTATCACTGGCGACAAAATTTGACAGATTTTGATAGGCGTTAAAAATCTGGCGTGATCTGACTACAACGTCACTGGCTTTCGCGAAACTCTGATTAAAATTGGATTTTATTTTCATCGTGATTTGCAGACGCAGCTTATTATATTTATTTTTGAACCCTAAAGCAAAGTTGACAGACGAGAGCTGTTATGGTGTCTGGAAATTTTTGCTCTTCCGCCGTCTTGACTGGACATACGCAGCAAATATTGGCCTTTTTCATCAGAGACGTCTATTGATCGAAAAATATGCGTTCATTTATTATCCTAAAAATAGAATATCCTCCACTCCTCCCCTTTTCCCCCTCCAAAGCAAATATTAAATCTGAGATACCTTCATTATTGGAATCATCATCATCACCACCTTGGAGGCCAGACGAGTAACATCATCTGCTTCGGGATATTAACTTTAGGCGGCAGTTTTAGAACAAATGTTTGTCTATGCTTCAAATGCAACTCGTTTTTATTTCGCAAATTCTACGAACCCAATCCGGAATTTATTGTGGATAGGGACCTACGGTTTCCCAAGGAATCCGAACTCTTACCGTCTAGATTAAATATGAAATAAAGTCCGACACCCACAGTACAGAACAATTTATCCATAAAGGGAAAGCGAGGGTGAAAAGGGGAGATATTATTGTGAAGGAGTTTTACGGGGGAATTTTTATCTGACCGCAAAAGTCGGGTGATGTATGTGAGTGGCGTCCTCGTGGATATGGACATGGTGTTGGTATAAGGCAATCACAGAACACCAGAACATGGATATCAACGC
>QLNU02015003.1:11042428-11054751 GCA_006491805.2 Dysdera silvatica | reverse complement strand
TTTTTATTACTAATGTTTTCAGGGGCGAACTGGGCCTTGCCCTTATTATAGATTTACCCGCCCCCCAACCTCTTCTTCGACTTTACACCCCTGCACAAAAATCATTCACTGCCTGATAAAATGGAACGACAAGAATTGTTTTGTTCCTATACTAGTTCGAAACGATAATAAAGGAGAGATACATATCTGATTCCACGGAAATAGATTCGAATGTTTGTTTAAAAAAACGTGCACTGGTAGTGATATATTTCATTTTCGCAAACGAAACGAAGGTTGAATTCTATCAATTGAAAACGTCTATAGGACAAGAGTCCACTCATGACCAGGGGCGTACCAATTCAAAAATTGTGGGCGAAACTCAAGTAGCTTTAGATCAAGTGATTCGGCGTTAACGGAAGCAACGTACTTCCTTATCCAGTGGGGAGAAGATTAAGCTTTCTAAGCCCCTCCCCTTCCTCCGTCACTGCCTATGACAAAGAGCAAATTTAGTTATATGTAATTTATACCATTCAAAAACACATTAACGTGGAAACGTGAAACTTACCATAGTGTAGCACATCGGATTTCCATCAGGATCTGTTTTATTGCCACCCAAAAATGCTGGCAACTCATCAGGATGATTGCATTTTAATAATTCTTCCTTCCATCCTTCTACAAAATGTAAAAGAAAAAATTAATAACTCATATTTATAAATTGAGTAGTAGAAAACTAAGCCAATTTGGAGAGCGATCTTCGGTTTGAATCCAAGATTTGTGGAAGAAATTCTTTAAATTTCATTAATATGTGCGTTTACGTTTACCTTTCTTATTTCTAATATTGCCTTAAAATGGACATATTTAAAATACAAAAGAGTAAAAGAAGGTTCGACAACATAATTCTCCCTGATTGCATTTAAATATAATTAAAATACACGGTCTTCTTAGATTGCATTTAATTTAATATGGTATTCCAACGCGAAAAGTTTCCCTACGATTGTCTTTTACACTTAAGGAATTTTCTTTTTTTAAAGATTATGATATCATGACACATGCCCAGGTCTGCCACTCAAATTTATGTTGAAAATAATTGCTTTAGTAGCCTAAACAGTCAGAAATAGTTGCAAAAATAGTTGCCTGAAGCGAACAATTTAGTGGCAAAAACAGTTGCCTCCTTAGTCGTTAAAGAAGTTGCCTTATGCAAAAATTTAACAAAATATTGAAATTACTTGCTTAAAAAAAAAAGACATTACCTAATTCAATAAACTGTACGGTTTTGTTCACATAATTAAATCAGAATACTTTGCAGCTTAGGCACAAGGATAGAGGTAAAGCATAAGAATAGAAAAAACTAAATTTTTTATTATTGTGTCCTACGTGTATAAATTTATATTCCCCACTTCTTAATAATTATAGCAAGTCTATTTATCACAATGGTAACCATCTAGACGCGAACTTCAGTGCCCTCAGCATCATTCAGGAACAGAGGAACAGTTCTGGGTTCTTGTCTAGCTGCGTGCCATTGATTTATTTTCGTTGCTCTTATGAGTGTTGTTATGACTACAAGAATGTTGTTACAAAATCGACATGGCTCGACAATAACGACCTGGACATGATTTTCAATTACATTCCTCAGCATTAAACAAGAACAAGTTTTCGTGGTAACATTAATTTCATAACCTGGTCATAATGGTGGGAAGATGCTAATGGCAGCACCATGTATGACTTCTGCATTAAAACGGTCGGCATTATTTATCACTGTATTCATTATTGCAACACAGTATTCTGGTTTTGACTTTTCAATGGTGTAACAATTTCTGATAATTTTAATAGTTTAAGATATCAAAAGGTGTTCTAATTATTGTGCTCGTTATCTATTGCACTCGCAATTAATATGGAATCAGATATTTAGTTACTAAAACTTTCAACTTGACATGTGGTAAATAGACATGCCATATCCGTAACCATCTGGGCGTGACCTTCAATTTTTGATTGCCCTGCAGTCAAGTAAGCTGTTGGCAAGATTTTTGGCAAGATTATTTTTTATTATCCAGTCATAACGCTTTTGACTTTACCTTAGATTTATGAAAAATGATTGAGAAACTTGCACCCAGCCTATGAAATTGGTAATAGTACCATTTAAGACCTTTTCATTTTGGAAGTCGGACCATGAATTGTGATTTGGTCGAGTTATAGTTCATTATATCAGAAATATCAAATAAGGTGACCAAATTTTATTCAGTTGTTGCTCCTGTTGACACAAAAGCACTCGCCTGGTCTGCAGGCTTAGTCCATTCTCCTCCAAAGAAAGAAATATACAATACCTTAAAAACCTGTACAACAGAACAATTTTTATAGTCACAAATTTCAAAGCTACAGTCTTTATTATAGGACTTGGCGATACCTGACTTTCAGAGTTGTTATTGAATATCATCATCCTGTCAATAGCATACGTGTCAGCATTTCAATTTTGAAAATCTCAGCAATTTTTAAGGATTAATGTGTTGATCGATATTTAAATTTAGCAGGTTTCAATTAACATTGATCCGCAACTCTCTAATTCTCAAGTAACTCGGTAGGTTTTCAGCATTAACAATAACCATAATTATTGCATTTACGGAAGACCCTTACCCTTTTTATTGCGTGCAGACAGAAAAACCAACAGCAATAGTGGGTTTAATATCTATTGAAACCTGCTAATAATGCTTAATTTTAAATAGAAAATAAAATGCAAAATAATTTCCCAAAATTAAAATACGTTTCTTATTTTATAATTTTTTAAATACACTAAATCAAGATTTATATGAGTTTTTTTTTACATAAAATTTAAGGACCCCTCACACACACAATAAATGAATTAAAGAAATAGACTATGCAAGCGACTTTACTCTCATAATACCATTTTAAGGAATAGATAAAAGTACGTTAGGGTGCATTATAATTAAACACAATCTAAGAAGTAACATAATCATGAAACAAGTTTGAGAATGAAAAGCAATTCTTTAAAAGTAATCAAGTAGTTAACAAAATTCTGTTATAAACTTGCTTGATGTTTCCAGACCAAATCTTAATCGATTTCCAGTCGCTAATTACAGTAAACTATACACATGATACTAATTTTAATGCAGAGGGATAATTTTTTGAAGAAGTTTAGTCAAAAGTACAAGTTTTTCAAAATTTTCAGTATGTAATGTGGTATGAAAAACACCGTTCAGGAAAATTGTTTTAATGAGCTATTTATTATAATACTGCATTTCAAATTTCTCTGATTTTGTCCTTCGTATTTCAAGATTCCCTGACTTTTTCTAGTTTCCTAGATCTATAGACACCCTATTAACACTAAACGAGATAATACAAATAGACTAAGGACAATAATTAAAATTAGCAGGTTTTAAATTAATCAAATATAATTTTAATTCAACATATAAAATCTGTTTAAAATTCGAATCTTTCTCGCTTGATGAGATCGACCTTCGTGGCAGATACGATCCCAACTTCAGAATTTTGGAGACGGCCAGTTTTTCAAAAAAAGTTTAGCAAAAGATTGCCAGAGGGCGCTATGGTAGCCGTTTTGTTCCTTCCATTAGAGACACGAAGGTCAGCCGAAAATCTCGCACCTTCATCACGAAATTCTAAAAAATGCCACCAGGGGTGCACCTCCACCAAATTGAACCTCCCTCCATGGGCACCGCCGGAATTGAACCTTGCAGACCGCGCGATCTCAAGTCCAAAATTTTGGGTGATAGGCCAGTTTTTAAACAGTGCCTCCAGGAAAAGGTTTATTTCCATTGCAATTTTTTTACCGTAGAATTCCGTCGATCAGTCTTCCTTGGGGGAAAACGCCCCCTCCTCCCCACCGAAACAAGCAGTTTCGTAATTAAATGAATTTGATTTATAAAAATGTTATTTCAACTTATAATGCGCAGAAGGTAATCATAAAGCCCCCCACGCAGCATAGCGTGGGTTGCCAGCGCCTGGGGGGCAAGTTAAGTATTTCGCCCGCGAAAACACATTATCAATCCCTTCCACCAGTCCAATATTAAAATTTTACGTCTTTAAGGATTTGGCGCCCCCCATATTCCGCGATTTTCTGTCGTAAGCCTTTTTTTCTGGGGGGGGGCTAGCTTAACTTAGAAATCCTGATAGGATGCCTTGCCCTTTCAAATGATTTTCCAGTGTGCACGTACACACATACGCACACAGAGAAAATATCTTTTAACAAATATATAATTATGAAAAATATATATAGTGGAACTTCTCTAGATGGCCACCTCTCAAAACGGCCAATTTCTCGTGCCTAGTAACTAGACAGGTAAAAGGGATCGACTCATTATTAGAAACACCATTGTGCCTATCAATAAAGAAAGCTTTGCCATCTCATGCGAAATTTCCCCTTCATTTAACAATGGCGATAGGGATGCTTTTATGGGAATTGTTTCTGATCCTTAAAAAAAAAAAAAAAAAAAAGCCCCTCCCCCTTATCACTATATTATGTCTGTAATCTAGTAACACAATAGCAAAACGAAAGTACATTCATTTTCAATGCATTGTGGATATTGCGAAATTTTAAATTTAACAGTTTTGAAAAAAAAAATTATCAGTGCCCCTGTTCTGCCGCTACCCCTCAGACCGGCCAATTTCCTAGAAGAACCGATGGTGGCCGCCTTAGAAGCGTTCCACTGTATATGCTATGATGAAAGGGGGCAAACACTGTTGTATTCAAGGTATTTCGTACCCAAAATTTGGGTTTGGGAGTAAAGTGTTGTACTGATCATTTCTACTTCAAAAGAATACTCTAGCAATTGTTTTGAAGTAGAAATGATCAGTACAAAAGAATACTCTAGCAATTGTTTCTTAAAGAGCCCCCCAACCCCTGTCCTTGATCAATGCTCTTACGAAGTTCTCGTTGTTCGCGAAAGTCACATTATGAGCCGCATGGTTTGAATCCACATTTGTTCGCTATGCTTGTGCTGTGAGAAGAATAATAGAACTAAAAATGAAACAAAAACATGCTATATATCGAGGAAAAATGAGTTCCATTAGATCATTCTTAAGCTTTCTTTTTAGGTCTGAAAATGTAAATGGATCATAGTTTGCGATCATTTCAGTCAAAAACTTTACAAGTTGGCAGGTATGAAACAGTAAAGTTAGTGATGAAGTTCTACCATCTTTGTGGGTAAGTAATAGCGAAGGGAGAGTGACTACGGGTTTTACGTTAGCAACAGGCCCCCGGTCTAATTAGCCCATTTGAAGCAACAATTATCATAGAGCGAGAGACATATCCAAAATTCGAAAGACAATTTTTTTTTTTTTTTTTGGTTTGTACTGCGCATATTTTATTTAGTTATATAACATATTTTATTTAGTTATATAACATATTTTATTTAGTTATATAACGTATTTTATTTAGTTATATAACGTATTTTATTTAGTTACGTAACATATTTTATTTAGTTACGTAACATATTTATTTAGTTACGTAACATATTTTATTTAGTTACGTAACAAATTTTATTTAGTTTGCACTGCGCATACGCCAGATGGAGAAAAAGATCCCCAGAGATGTCATTCGCGTAGATTCTCGGCGTCTTCTTTCCTTTTCTACTGTCTAAACATGCCGTACGTCAAACGGAATATTTGACGATAACTTTTTTCGTCAAATAATCAAATTTCATCAAAGCCATTAACTCTCTGCAAACTTCAGTGAAAAAAAATGAGAATGAAAGAAAAGGGAAGAAATAGTTGCCAGAACTCGTAAAAAGTTGCCACTTCGCCGAAAATAGTAGCTTTTGGGTTGTTTTCAATGAAAAAAGTTGCCATAGTCGCCTAAGGTCAAACATAGTAGCAAATAGTCGCATTTTGGTAACCCTGAATACAGTATCATATCCTTATCGAACACTTCCGAATAGCGTACACTTCTATTTTACGGACACCTTTCCAATTCTCAATTCGAATGTCTGTTATCTCCTAACATTCCCGAATAGGGGACAAATACTCAAGTTCTGAGGTATTCATTATTCAGCGGTTTTACAGTGAAGTATATATTATTATTATTATTTTGCAACTGCAACTTAGAAAAAATAAGCTTTCAACTCTATTCATAAAATGCAAATATAATTTGAGCAATTATATACATAATTCTAATTTATTTTGCTATGATTTATCAAGACACACTGGCAGCTAGCTATAAGCGATGACATCATTCAAGGCCACAAGTCACTCTTTGTAGCATCCTTGAAATTCCATCTGGCACACCAGGTTGAGAACTTCTGGTATAGACATACATGACATTCACAGCCTATTGAAATTTAACATTCATGTGATACTGATATGGTCGACCTTACCCTTGATGAAGGACTGTTGCCGATGCCCCCGAAAACTCAGGTGATGTACTGGGTGATCCAAATTAAACAGGAGGTGTTTAGACCTCTCTGTAGAGAAAACTATTTGATCAATTTCACCCAAATTTCATACACATGCTCCCCTGAGTATGCGGTTTCGATTTCTGAAAGAAAAAATTGAGTTCATATTTCGGCCGCTAGGGGAGGAAATGGCGCTGCAGAGCAGGCAATTTATATATTACTTAACATGCGCAACATCCTCTGCCTATATAAGGAGTCGTGAAGCATTTTTCCACCATACGAGGACTCCGTCATGAAACTTACTTTACCAGATCGCGCGTTACTTGTTAAGCTCTTTTATCAACGAAATAGCAATGCTTCTGCTGCACTTAAAGCATTTCGGCAGGTAAAAGGTTTACGCAGACGCACTCTCACAATTACAAATCTTCGAAAAATGGTCTTGTATTTTGAGGAGACTGGAACATTCGCCATTAAATCAGGACGAGGCCGCAAACCACCACAAATGCAGCATTTGAAGAAATTGCAACTGCAGTAGTGGAGTAGGGAGCAGCAAGTGCACATGGTAGCAGTAGTGCACGTGCGATATCACGGGAATTGGACATGCCATATACGACAGTGTGGAGAGTTATGAGAAATGTCCTGAAGTTTTATCCATATAAGATAGCCCACACTCAGCAATTGCTTTCTGGTGATAATGACGTGCGGAAAACATTTGCTTTGATGTTCATTGCTCGGATGACAGTGGATGATGAATGGCCTTGGCAGATACTGTGGAGTGATGAGGCCCATTTCCACTTGAATGGCGCTGTAAACACATGTAACTGCCGTATTTGGTCTGACACAAATCCCCACGTTCATCAACAAATTCCGTTGCATGCTCCAAAAGTGACAGTGTGGTGTGGCTTCACCTCATCTTTCGTCATTGGTCCTTACTTCTTTGAAGAAAATACGGCCTCGGGGCCAATGACATGTTCTGTTACTGGCTCTAGGTATGCATTTATGCTCTGGAACTTTGTCATTCCTTTGCTTCAACAGAGAAATTGTCTTGACACTACAATTTTCATGCAAGATGGTGCACCCCCGCACATCGCGTTGCCTGTTCAAACATTATTACGGCAAAACTTTTCGGATGACAGAGTGATTAGCAGGTCATTTTCAACATCTTGGCCGCCTCGGTCACCCGATCTTAACCCTTGTGACTTTTGGCTGTGGGGATATTTAAAGAGCTGCGTTTATAAAGGCAATGTTCCGAACTTAGCAGTCTTAAAAGACAGAATTTCGCAACATGTATCCCACCTCCAAGCGAATGAGTTACGTTCTGCCGTGGAATGTGTTGTGCATCGAATGCAATTTCTAGAGCAAAGAGACGGGGGACATATCGAGCCGTATCTGTGATGATAGTGTGGTTCCACATATGATAGCAATAAAGTTATTGCACAAATCTTTTTTTAGTCATACCTACTATCCTACGGTATACTGTAATTTGTAGTTAATTTCATGTGATTGCAATAAAGGTTATTGCATGTTAAAACACTTTTTCGTTGTTAATATTAATAAATTGCCTGCTCCGCAGCGCCATTTCCTTCCCTAGCGGCCGAAATATGAACTCATTTTTTTTCTTTCAGAAATCAATATCGCATACCCAGGAGAGCATGTGTACGAAATTTAGGTGAAATTGGCCAAGTAGTTTTCCCAACAGAGAGGTATGAACACCTGTTTAATTTGGATCACCCTGTATTTCATTTGTTATTTTACAAGTGTTTATCCTCTTATATCTAAATTTTTTCTCGGATACTTTATCATGTCAATTGATATTGGCATGGTATTAAAATGCTGATTTCTCACAATACAATGCCCACGTAATATTGATAATAACGAGCGTGATTTGAATAAAAGCTCTTTTAAAGAAATAGCAAGCGGTAAGTGGGGGAAAAGATAAGAGGTAAGCTTTTTAAAAGATAAAGTCTTATCTTCATTGAAATTCAATCGCAATTTTGACAGTGCATACCTTTGCCCTGCAGTGTATTGTTCCCGCTACGGGCGTATACAGGTACCTGTATACCTGTATATACATTCGAAGGAAGTTTGAGTGTACGTATCAAATGTAACTATTTAAAATACATGGACAGAATAAATAAAAAATTATTGTTATACATTTGAGTCCCTATTATCTGAATTTCGCTTAACCGAAATGGTGCATTGCACTTTTTTTCATTACAGTTGCTTATTTTTAGTAGAGACTTGTTCAATGTTTTCGGCAAAAATGTTCATGTATATTTTCTAATATGGCACTTAAAAGAGAAATTCACCCGACGTATACGGTCATTTCTGAAAGTTCCGCCTGATTGAATACGATACGATTTACACGGCTTTATATATTTAGGGACACCGGCTAGACGCTTGGATGGGAATGATGGCGTTTTGTACGCTCTGGTTGCAGGGCAGGCTCGTGCCCGCTTCCTGCCGCTTAGCACCCGTCCAATGGTGTCCGGCGGGCTCCCGTAGGAACATCGACCGGCCAGGGGTGTTCTTCCGCACCATCCATGTATTTCATCTACTCTCCGGAGCGGATTGATCGTGGATTGGTTTTCGGTTGACGTTAAATGACAACACCAGCGCGTCTCTGTACGTAAGTACGGATCGACTTTCTCCACTTATCCCATTGGCAGTCAAGATCTCTTGACTTTAAAACCTGTCTGGGATTACAGGCTGCCTTTTAAGCGGCCACCCTTCCCATTAAATTTAATGCCTAATTAAAAAAAAAAAATCGTAAATGCCCCCGAATAACGACATTCTCAGAACATGCAGACGGAAGATTGGAAAGATACTCTTACAGACATATTTAGAATAGAATTCAATGAGTCCTAAGTTGATTTTTTTTTAAATCACCGTTGCACTGCAAATCAATAAAACTATCTTTACTGACCCTATGCGCTGGAAAATTAAAGTAAAACACGATTGAGGGAAGACCGTGTGTTATTCTAGCTTTCTAGGGTTTTAAGATATTTATTACGAAATATGAAAATGCCAACAGAATAAAATACACATATTTCGGACTTAGAGAGAGCAGGGACGTCATTCATGTGTAAAACAACTTGTATTTTTTCACGAGCTGGCCGGCCGCATAAAACATGTCGGCCGGCTGCGGGTTGAAGACCCCTGCTTTAAGGGGTATGCTTAAAAATGGTTGGTTGGTTATATTTGTATGGCGCAAGGACATAAACGGTCATTCTGCGTCATCCAAGGTGAGAGAGTACATACGGTTTAAACCTAAAAGTGTGGTAGGGGGAGGGGTCAATGAGTACTGCTCCGTCCCCATTTTTCTGGTTTATGTGCACTATCTCTACGGAAAGGAAAAATGTATCTGATATAATCAATTTTTTTAATGCTAATAATACAGTCAAATTTGGTTGGCTGGTGGCATTTTTAAGGGCAGGGATAGCAAGGGCCATTCTGCGATGAAACTTGTTAAATTCAAAGATGAAGGACCCATGAACTTTGTTCGAATTAGAAAACTTTAATATGCGCAATAAAATTAACCTCAAAAACAAGAAACGACGTTTTATTCAAAAATGCATGTGTGCAATTTTATATATTTTTTTAAACAGCTAAAAAATGTTGTCGTTGTTTGTTTTTTTTTGCAGTTAATTTTTTTAGTATTTGTAAACTTCCCTAATTTTCTACCGGTCTCATTTTCCTGTTTTTATTAGCAGCCAGGCTGTTCAAAAATGTATATTCTACTTATGTGGATAATACGCTCTGTGGAATTCCAACGTTTTCCGATGTTCGGGACTTCTTTTTCAATTGCTTCTCCACCTCTTGAATCACCGTCACCTTTCCCGTAAAAGTTAATGTTTTTTACGACACACAATTCGGTTTGCACGAACTCGTGACGGGGAGGAGAAAATCCGCAAGAATCAAAATAAAAAGGACAATGATTGGACGCACAACAAATAAATAAAAATTGAACGCCGTTTAACTAGCAGTAAATTCTGCATGAAATGGTTTGGAAAAAGGTGGCCGCCGAACACAAGAGCCGTATTACCAAAAGAGGGGGAAGGGGGCACATTTTGATTTAAAATTAATTACTTAGAGTTTTCCCTTCGTCGACTGAGGGCAAAATGAAGGGCAAATAAAGTGGAAATCTTCGAATTACCTAAGGTAGAACTTGCTAATTTAGAGACTTTTTTTGTGTGTGGGCAGTTAACCGGACAACGACGAAAGTTCTGGTGTGAAATTGACCTTCTGTGAATTTTATCGCTTTGTATAAGCTATCCGTACTAATTTTAGAAATTTAAAAGGAAGAAAATTTTGAGGTACCTGATCTAAGAAAATTTATTCCTAAGATGATGTATTTGTTCGTAATTTTTATAATCATGTTATACAATGACAATATAGGTAAAATACCCTATAATCTAGGCTGAATTCTTGATCCAATGTGCAGTTAAACCTCCATACCGGCCACTCCCAATTAGTGGACACATTTCCAATTCCTAGTCTCAATATTGTTAAGTACCTCTGAGATGGTAGACACATTCAACCCAAGTCCCAAGTTGTCCCGCTGTTGGGGTTTTACGATTTATAGGCACCCATTTATTAATTACTTTAAAGTCCGCGGGGTTGACTATTTATGGTGTTTTTGTTTTTATTTTTTTAAAGAAAAAACTCGTTTGTCTTCAATGGCACAAGGACAATTGAAGACATCGGTCAAAGGAGGTTGTAATTCCAAAATCGGAAATTTTAAGTTATGGATATCATATGATAGAGAAAAAAATCCTGCATTTTAGGTAAATGGACGGTGTAGCTCCCTATCCAACGACATGGATTATAATGATTAAAAAAAAAAAAATTGCCAACGTGCAATGAATTGAATTTTCTCGAAACTATAAAAATGCAGTTACATCTTTCTTTGACCGATGCCTACAATTAGAGATATTCTACGCCAATACCTAAGTTTTCCTGGGAAAACTGTAGGTCCGAGAATACTCGGCAACAAGCAATTAGGCGTACAGGCAAACCTTTGTTAGTTAAGGAATCAAACGCCAGACTACAGTGGGCAGAAAATACGGTACCATTAGAGAACAACTCGGTTTAACGTTACAACTGACGAACGCGTCAACACTACGCCATACTAAGGCAAAAACCCGCTGGAAAAAAAAGCACCAGATTTGGTACACATTGCGCACACTCGGCAATACTGGCATATACGCGCGCCATCTATTGAGAGGAAGTAGAAATTGAAGGTTAAATAAATTGGGCATGTGGAATAAGGAAGTTGCAAACATCAACACTTTTCAAAACAAATACAGCGAAAATCGGTTACAACGACCTCCAAGGGAACCGTGCAAATTCGGTCGCTATAAACGATATATTTTTAAAATCATAGTAGCCTATAGTAGCACTCTAGAGTTTTATAAATTATTTTGATAGTAGAAAGTACTAAACTTTTTGGTTTCAAAATTAAATAAAAACATAATTATAATGAATTTAATTTCCGTTTATATTATGTTATAGCTAGCTACACTAAATACATAGTACTTTCTTAGTTTTTTAAATTGAAAAAATTGTAGAAAATACTGTAGAAAAATTGAAAGTATATAATGTAGAAAACAAATGTAATGAATAATATTTATTATATTATACTAATGACTTCCGAACAGTGCCGGTTTATGGGTCTTATGGGCTCTACACTGAAAAAATAGAATAGGCCCCTTAAGAATATGACCCTCGTGATATTCAATTAATAAATCACTTTTTAAGTTCACTATCTTTAATATTCAGGTTTAACAGTAATAAAACTTTCTCAGACATTTGTAAATAAACAAGATTAGAATAACGTATAAATTTTAATAACTAGCCCACGTGGTTCTGATTTATGACTGTCAAGTCGCGTCGTTATATCCGATACGAATTTCCCTAGTTAGAATCTACATAGACTACAAAATCGCCGTCGTTAAAGCAGGTTTCGTCGTTATATACGATGTC
>QLNU02015003.1:11024531-11035455 GCA_006491805.2 Dysdera silvatica | reverse complement strand
GTCTGTAATTATCTGGGTTAGGAGGGTTTTTGCTTGTTTATGTATTAGAGTGGTGTTGGCAAGTTTCTAGGCGTTTGTAAAATATTGTAAGGTAAGGATACAATTAATGATATGTGTGAGTGTGGAGGTGGCAGGTGGTGTAAAGTGTTTTATGGCAAGGTTAGTGATTCTGTCAGGTTCAGGTGCTTTACGAATTTTGAGTTTTTTAATGACATCAGCAATTTTATGGTTGCTGGTAAGAGGGGGTTGGGTTGGGTTGTGAAATTATTGATGTTATCGCTATAAGTAGAAGTGATCATGGAATGAAAGTGGAGGTGACGGGGGAAGATATGTGGGGAGAATTGGTTTTGGAAGGAGTCTGCGAGAATCTCTGCCATATCAGTAGGTTGGAAAAAGGTTCCTTGAGGTGTGACAAGTTTGTTAATTTGGGGTTTGGGGATTGCTCAAGGAGAATCCTGCGGAATTTCCAAATAGAGCCATTTTTAACAGAAAGATTTTTAACTCTATCTGTCCAGCGACGTTGGGAGAGGGAGAGAATTTCGGTTGAGGCAAGGTTTTTTATGTTTATGAAGTGGAATTTGTCAGAGGGAACCCTGGTCCTTTGAACCAAATTGCGGGCACGATTTCTCTCACAGGTAAGTTCTTTGATGCGTGGTGGCAAGGAAAAGGGTTTTGTAAAAGGACGAATTTTAGTGGCTAGAGAAGCGCAATTAGTTATAGAATCTGTGAGGAAAATGACATGTCTAGGCCGTGTTGGGTAGTAATGGGGGGTGAGGGGTGTTGGAAGAAGCAAGTTTAAGTGAAATTGAAAAAATATTCCAATGAGTTGATTTTAGAGTTGAGGGGGGGGAAGAGAAGTTTTAGCGGTAGATCAAAGGATGGGAAGACCAGTAGGTGATCAGATGTGAGCTGGTCACCCACTGTGATATATGAGTTAGTACGACAAAAGTTTGAAGTGGCAAAGTCAAGAATATCTTGGTTGTTCGAAGTGGAACGCGTGAAGCTTGGTGGTAATGTAAGGAAAAAACGATGGTTTTGATTAAGAAATGTGAAAAGTCTATTACCGGGAGTATTAGAAGTGGTTGAGTTCCAGAACGACCCAATCATGGACCAGAACAGCCTAAAAGGCGACCCCATCCTCATGAACAACGAATCACAGGCAGAGGCTAAACCAGTGTTGCCAGATCTGAAGATTAAAAAGTAGCAAACTGTGCTCCAAAAGTAGCGGATTTGAACTATTTGTAGCCCAAACATAAAAATGAATTATTTTGCAACTAGTAGCAGTAGTTCCAACAGCGGCTTAAAAAAAGGATGGGGGCTCCGGTTCCCTCCGATACGTCCCTGATATGCAACATTTCAAGTGCCCTCACGTACGCTCTCTGAATACGGAATATCGTAATCGTATCTCCAATAGCAGCCTAGAAAAAGGATCGACCTTTGGACCTTCCCCCGAAACGCCCTTGACATGTCTGGAGATTTTTGAACCTCAGGATTTGGGATTTTTTAAACGACGACAACGCCTCGTGATCTTTTTTTTTTCCGTTCATTGAGCGTTTTCGATGTTTCAGCCTAACAGATAGAAACGGTGATGTTGACCCGCTTATATGCTTTCATTGCCGAACGAAAAATATAAAAAAAATGGAATGAAACGAAAGTTAAACTAAAATCATTAGTTTAACTGTGGAAAGTACTGCCAAGTTAACGATTTTCCACAGTATCCCGAAGTGTACAATCTACACTTAAACAAGCTTGCACCATTATAATCAAGAGCGGATACAGACTTTCATTTTGGAGGGGATCACGGACAGAATTTGCCATGGTCTTGGAATAACACTCTTCATTTATCATGAAAGTTGGAATTTTTAACAGTGAAAAAATATGTTTTTGAGGGGTCATGACCCCTGTGACCTCCCCCTATATCCGCGCTTGATTATAATTACGTACTGTAACACAGGAAAATAGAAAAATTGACCTCACTAATGTGGCTCCATGGTTTGCACCTCGAGGCTCGAATTGTTGTTAAGGAGGGCAATTCGAAAATTTGTAATATATAATAGATACAGATACTATAAATATAAATGGTAAGTATTTGTGTTTTATTTTTATTTCAGTTTAGAAGAACCATTTTCCAGAAAATTTGGATAAATATAATATACATAATTAATATAATGTAGATAATATAATATATAATTTTATACTTAATGTGTTTGCTTTATTCTGTTAAAAATGCTTTTGTTATGAAAATATGGCGGCAGCGGACAGAGGGGGAGGTCGCAGAGCTTTTGGTTACTATAAAAGGGGGTTGCGGATTACTTGGCTACTATAAAAGTGGGTCGCGGCTTGAAAAAGGTTTTGAAAAAGGCTTGAAAAGAAACCACTGCTATATAGAGTATATTATACTCGAAAGCTTGCACAAAACTGCAATGTTAAACGAATTTCGAAGTCACGTGACGTCCACTTGAGTAGATATAAGATCTCTGTGATCAAAAGTACCAAAATAAAAATTGAACCACAGAGATCTTTTATAAATTGAACCTAATCCTTTTATTAAAACCTAACATGTTCGAGTATCGAACATGTTATGTTTTAGTGAAACTATCGTTCACTGCGAATAGAAATGTTCAAAAAACAAAATTTTTATTGTATTATGTAATACTAATAATATTTTGTGATTTTATATATGAAAATAAAAAAGTAGCATATTTTTCAGATTTATAGCCTGAAGGTAACTAAAAGTAGCCCAAAAAGTAGCGTGTCGCCCAATTCGAAATGTTTGTAGCGAGGGCACTTAAAACATCGCCCAATACCATACTTGTAGCCCAATCTGGCATCACTGGGCTAAACAGCAAATCGCTGTATGTACTCACGGAGAGAAAAGACTTATATTGCAGAACTTGGATGTGTAACACACTGCGAGTAGAAAATACACCTAATCGCAGTTAAATATTTAATAAACTCAATATTACAATAAAAACGTGAGTAAGTAAACGTTATCAATATCAATCGTTGATGAAAGTCTACTGAGTCGACTTCCATCAACGACTGAGACCACCACTTCAGAAGAACGTTCGCAAAAGGCGAACAGAAACATCAAGTTTCTTTGAGTAATTGAACTCGTTAATATTTTTACACAGTCTCTATATTCGAAAACTGTTTCTTACAATTTTAAAATGCGCTGTTGAAGTATTCATGGTACCAGATTTATATATATTAAGCGTATGTACACTGCCATTTCACATACTGTAACTATGTACGCAGAAAATATGGACAGAGGAAACCTTAGAACGCTGGGGAGTTTGAAAAAGAAAATAATCCTGAAAATAGTATATAAGAGACCTAAAACAGATTTGCATAAAACACCGATTGAAACAGGAATTACACAATTGTGCTGGAGAAATCAGAGTATAACTGTAGCTTTTAAATAGGCAACTCCATCACATTTTATATCTACTCCACCTTGGTAGTAATTCTACTCTGGTTGCCGTTTGTGACTATAGTGATGCATTATACATGCAGATATACTCATACAACGATTAACAAGATCGAAGTGGCCACCAAAATTAAAATTTATTGTACTCTTGGCATCAACAAACACAGCTAACAGAAATTGCTTTTTTTTTTAAACACGTCATCTCTGGACGCCTTAGCAATGTGCCCTTCCATAGAAGCTACTTCGTCCAGCCGGCCAGTATAATTTGATGCAAGTCCACGTACAAGATGTCTACTATTCAAGAAAATAACAGGATCATGAATTAATCGTGAACTACTCGCAGCGCACTCGGCATATTCCTGGAGAAAAAAAACCCGAAACTTCAGATAAGAGTTAGACATCTGGCTCTGTTTAGAAAAAACTATTGCACCATATCCCTCGTGGTTTGCAACTACATTGATGCAGCTGGTACAGTCGAATTCAGAAGAGGAGAATACCAACTTAGCCGTAACTCAAGTGACGTCATCAAACGGCTTGTTACGTCACAACATTTGCGCGTATCATGTTTGCACACGCCAGTAGATATAATACACGAGAGGCCACACATCAATCAATAAATCTTATGACTTTTGCATGTTAGGAAAAATGGAAAAAGTTTGAAAGAGTCGATAAACAAAAACATGCAGAAATAACTGAGATTAGATATCAGGAGTGTCTAAATGCGGAATAGAGAATAAGAGGGAAGAGAAATCTCTACGTGTCCAAAGTAAGAACGGAAAAGGAGGTGAAACAATATAAATTATGGAGGTCCAAATTTATGGAATTCACTGAAAGAAACAGTCAAAGAAATCAGAAGCTTTAAAGAATTCAAAAATACCACAAAGGAAGAATTAAGATTGGGAATGGAGAAATAGATTATACACATAGAACGAAAGAGATAAAGAATTTCCAGGTGAAAAGGAGTGTAGCAGTACCCTTCTTAATTAAATATTATTTGACTGGCAGTGTTTACTATCTAGCATTTATTATCTATATATACATTTAGTTTTTAACATAGTTATCATGTATTAATGTAGGTATGTCTAGATCTTGTCTAATGTCTATGGTAGGGATCCCAAAACTTTTCCCAAATTGTGATGCCTTTGGAATATTAGAATTTTTCAAGGCGCCCTAGTCTTATAATATCTGTGGTGGCTATATTTCATACTTGTACAAATATGAAAAAGAAATCGGTTAAGTATAAGAAATTAATACAACTTGTATTTAAAATTCACACAAGTACTATAATTGATAGGAAAACATGGGTGAAAATACAAATCAATTTCAAAAACCTTCCCTATGCTTTTGAGGTGTGTATATTTAATGCTACGGGTAAGCCTGTTTGCTGCTGGCTGCACATTTTTTCGAATCGCGAATTAAAACTTGATACAGCTACTCTTTTTTTTTTCCCTTTTTCCAAGATTGATTTTCGAACGATCAAGGGCCCCTCACGGCACCCCTGATCTCTCTCCGTGGTACACCCTCCGGGAACCTCAGGTATATGGCAATATAATACAATGAAATCTGAGGCCGCCCTTAGATTTTTTGGTCGCCCATATGGACATAAGATTTTGAAGCGTTAATAAAAGTTTAATTAGTAACGTGAAACACTGTGCTGAAACTATAATAAACTATTTAAAACACGACTACCACAGTTAAAATTATTTAATTAGGTGGATGACGATCGTTTCAGCAGTAAATGACTGCCTTTGTCGAATCCAGTTACAAAAGTGAAAGATGGCAATATGTGTTTATACGCCTAGTGCGGTAAAGTTTACCTTCACTTTTGTAACTGGATTCGACAAAGGCAGTCATTCACTGCCGAAACGATCGTCATCCACCTAATTAAATAATTTTAACTGTGGTAGTCGTGTTTAAATAGTTTATTAAAAGTTTAATTACATATTTATTCATGTGAGGTGTATGTTTATATATTTTAAGTGCATATACATGGATATTTTGAGGTTCTTTAGTGCATGTTTTGCTGTTTTTTTTAGTGCATATAATCGGAGCTATACTGTTTTTAACAAACATGAAACGCAGGGGTTATCTAACTATTTTCTACTCGGAAGCTCCATATTTTGCGATGTTAAACACAAGCAGAAGACGCTGAGAACTCTATCTAACATTAGTTAAACTTTAACATTAGCTAGTTTATCCTACACTTTTTCTGACTTCATGTACCATCTTAAATAAAGTACCCTGCATCTCTTAAACTAAGGGTCTTCAACCCGCGACCCGCTGGCTCATGAAATTGTTCGTACAAAAATAACTCCCCCTGGTGCTTCTGAGTTTTAAATTAACGTACTTCATTTTATTCTGTTCACATTTTGTAATAAATATTTTAAAACGCTAGAGAACTAAAGTAACCCCGGTTTTCCCCTCGATCATGTTTTACTTTAGTTTTCCTGCGTATATGGTCACCAGAGGTAATTTTATTGACTTGCGGTGCAATAGTGATTTTAAAAAATTTAACTTAGGCCTCATTAAATTCTATTCTAAATGTCTATAAGAACGTCTTTCCAATTATCCGACGGCAATATCTGAAAATGATGTCACTATTCGGAAACACATGTCTACGTCTGCGAATAGTCGTTTTTAAGAATGAAGGTGGTAAAATCAAAAGGTAGGACCAGGATAACTGACGTCCAGCTTAAAAACACTCTTAAAGTTGCCACCAGGGTGTCTTCCAGGATATTTGCTCAGGGGAGTGTCAAACTTCGTTTGTGGGGGTGGGGTCAGTAGCAATGAAATAATTCGTCCATATTTACACAAAAAGGTGTGCAATTTTATATTCGGAGGACATCAATATTCAAGCATTTCTTCTTGGACATTTGACCCATTCACAAGCAGTTGACAATTTAGGATTTTACTTCACCATGGTACCTTTCTCCCTCTTTGTTTCCATGTTCATACTTTTCTTTGAAATATTGCTACATGTAAAAGATTACTGCAATTTACATGTGCAGAAAAAGTATAGAAAAACAATTTGCGCAATATTTTTTCTTTCTTGTAATTTGAATATTTAGTGGGTATATGAAGTCTTAGCGGGGTCAAGAAATTTGGGGGTTTAGCAGACTCCCCGGTTGCAACATCAAAAATATGACCTGATATTGAAAGATTTGTCAAAAATAAGCAATGCCAAAAGCTCACTAAAGGTTTTGATTTAGCTTCATGTATTAATGATTAAAAATATTGTAAATAATTTTGCTTCTATACGTATTTTACAATACATATTCAACCCCAGGGCTGGATCCATAAAATTTTTTTGGTGGGTGGGGCGCGCAAAACCAATATACAGACCTAAGAAAAAGCTGCAACAAAAGCAGATCTAGGGGCACCCTCTGCGTCCCCATAGATTCGCCTTTGTCCAGTCGTAATATTGCCGGTACAGTAATGTACTGTACTGTACATTACTGTACTGGTAATATTACCAGTACAGTAATGTAGCTCGCGAGTCAACAAGAGTAAGGAAAATTGGCCCTTGAACTGAAAAATGTTGAAGGCACCCTGTCTTAAATTACAGCCGGGTATGTGTACTCCCCACCCTGGCTGATAATAACCGTTGCACTACTTAAAAATTCTAGAACCCACTCGAAAAAAATATGACACACTTTAACCCACAGTTTATAGTTTCAAGTAATATAAAGCACTTAAAAAATTGACGGCCCCCTGCAAGAAGCCTTGCTTAAAGTCAGTTAAATGCAGTCATTTTATATTCCAGTTCAAATGAGCGTTCTCATCGCTCTTCGTATCAGGGACTGAGGTTTCGTATAGAGTTCAGACGGTGAAGCTGACATTAGAAATTTCCGCACGTTTACGCTACTTATATTGCGGCATAGCGCTTGGTTACCAGGGCCTTCCAGGTCTTCGCAGCACAACTCAAACCACAACAGTCCTTCATTTCTACCCTTTACACGATCAACTGGCATGAAGGATGATATGAAAGGATGCCTACAGGACTGGCCTTCAATCATTACGTCACGTCTCAAACCACATCAGTCCTTCATTTCTACCCTTTACTACGTCAATTGTCATGACGGGTGATATGAAAAGATGCTTTCAATCGTTAGGTCACGCTTCAAATCAATGCAGTCCTTCATGTCTGACGTTTACACGATCACAACTGGCATTAATTGTGATATGAACACACATACACACACAAGTTATTGTATATGGGCATCAATATTATCATGTTATACAACAAAGGAGAATACTAACAAACACTTCCCCATGGAGCTCACAAGCCGAATCAACGAATTTAATTCGGTTCCCATCATAAAACTTAAAGTGGCATACCTCCCACTAGAAATTAAAAAATTAAATATTAAAAAGTAGTTAAAAAAGCGACAATTGCAAGCCTTTTGGCAACACGTATCAAGATAGCTAGTTGGTCTAAAAAGGAGAAAAGCGAACGTGAAGTCGTATTTTAAAAGTTTAGAATACGTCCAGTAATAGCGTGATTGCGTCAACTTGTTACATTTAAATGTATTAGATTTTAAAGTAGCTGTAAAGTTGTTGTTTCTTTTCGTTAAATTGAAGTTATATATTCTCTTCAATTTATTTCTGAAAGTCACAGCAGAAAACAATTTAATTTTTATAACCAAGTTGCAATTCAGTTTGTGCATAAGAGAAGCATTTATTTTTATTTTAAAAATTCTGTCACAAAGTATCGCTTGTATTCTATTTATCCGTGTGAGGATAACATGGAACAGACTATAAATATATTCAATATTGTTTGACTTTTCCAGAAATTTATGAAAAAAGTTATATGGCGTCAAAGTCTCTCTCTTCCGTCAACCTAAACTCATTTTTTAATATTTTTAGCGTTAATCTGGGGAGATAGCCGATAATTTTCGTATATTAGGTTCCTTAGAGCATGTGCTTATTGAATAAGTTGAGTTAAATTAGTTAGAGTCAGCGCGTGAGCTCTGGTGGAGAGGAGGATTCCTGTAAGTTCTATTTTTGTAAGATATTACCCTTTCTCAGAGTTAACACAACGTCGCTCTGGCCTGGAGTTCGAACTAGGGTCCTTCCGTTAGTGCCTTAAAAGCTAGTTTGAACTCAAATGTCCGTGGGAGTCACAAATTGCCATCTACCAAGTTTTATGCGAAGGCAAAAGTTGTAACATCCATCTATTAGAATACAATAAGAGAGAAACTGAGCGTAGCCCATAGATCAATTAGAGCACCCCCCACATTCCGGTTTCAGGCCCGTGCTGTTTCATCTCATGTGTGTACATGATACTTTAATCGTTTAAAATAATACGTAATACACATAGGGGGGTGCGTCTGTAGAAATCTGTTCAGAAACCGGCGTTGTAAAATTTCGATCGATCCAACGAGAACTTGCGAATTGATTTGGCTAGAGCCTAAATAGTTTTGGAGCTTCAAAAACTAATAGAAATGAAAAACCATCGTCAAGTTGGGATATTCAGAGACCGCGAGAAATGAAAATAGATCTCTCAGAGCCAGGTACAGTAATTGGAATTTAAGGGCTTCCTTGTGTAACGCGAAAACAATAAGTGTTTTTCTCACTCTACATTTGCACCTGGTTATTGATCGAGGATCGCACGCGCGCGTTGCTATGACTTCTTCTCGAGAGTTGAAACCCGTTGAAGAAGTGGAAAATGTAATAAAGTGAACCTCTCTCAATTCCTTTCTTTTGCTGAAGTATTCTAAATTAAATACCAGACCATATGCTTTTGATTTCTTTGGTGGAATTGGAATTTTCAATCGATACTTGAACAACTGTAACGTCCCTTCACGTGTGTGAATTTTTTCTAATATACAAAATTTTTCCATTTTCTCAGCCCTTTTCCTCTTTTCTTTAATCCATTTATTATTCTATTCGTTTCACTTTTCCATATCAATTTGTTGTTCTATTTAACATATTGCCCTATACTTTCTACTTCAGTTACTGTTATAAATGGTTTTTACTTCATCTACTGTTATAATTTCTTTGTAATTTCTACTTCATCTATTGTTATATGTAATTTCTACTTCATCTATTGTTATATGTAATTTCTACTTCATCTATTGTTATATGTAATTTCTACTTCATATAGTGTTATAATTTTTACCTCACTACTGCTATATATAATCTCTATTTCATCTGCTGTTACACATTCTACTTCATCTTCTGTTATATTTTCTACTTCATCTATTATTATACTTTCTACTTCCTATGTTATTATACTTTCTACTTCCTCTGTTATTCTATTTTCTACTTTGGCACAGCATGTTTCTCGTTGTCCTCGCATCATAAAAATTCAATCAAAAATTTTCTATTTCATTTAGTGTTCTATTTCGTTAATTGCTTTAATTTCATATCTTTTGCTCTACTTTCCACTATATTGTTTGTTCTACTTTCCACTATATTGTTATTCTACTTTCCACTATATCGTTTATTTTTGTTTTACTTTACATTATATCCATTGTTCTATGTTCTACATGTTTATCATTTTATTTTCTATTCCATCTCTACCTTCTGTTTTCTTTCCTATCCATTGATCTATTTCCTATTTTAATCACTGGTCTATTTTTTATTCAATATATTGCCCTATATTCTATTTATTGTTTTATATTATCTATATTATTCTATGACATATATATTGGTCGATATTTTAGCTATTCTTCTTTTTTTCTACTCATTCCCCTATTCCCACTTGCTCTCCTTGATTTTCATTTTACCAAATATTTTACTCTACATTCTAACTCCCTTTTGTTATTCTATTACTTTAACGCTATTATTTGTGTTATAAATTTCAATTATTTCATTAATACCATTAACTCCAATTATTATTTCATTAATATCTTTTACTCCAAACACCACCACTCCTCATGTCGGTACTAACATAGGCAAAAATGTACACGTTATTCGGAATAGGTTTAAACTACTTAAAAATTAAGAAAAATGCTCCAACCTGAAAACCCATGGGCCAATTCCCATGGTAATTCCAAAAGGATTTTCAGTTTTGTTGAGCTTGGGATGTGAATTATCATAAAGAGGACAACTGCCCTGATTATGAAAGAGACAGAGATAACCTAAACGTCTCACCAACTTCCGGCAAATATTTTACAGATACGCTGCTAAATGTCTCAACTGAAGTGGGCGTCTTCGAGTGAGGAAACAGTTTACATTATGGAGAGAAATTTGCATCCCAAAATATTTCCTTAGTTGGGGACGATCTCCGCGGCGCTCAAAGTGAGGGAGAGGTAGCGCCCACCACCAATAATATGACTGCAGTCAAATCGCGTTCCATGGGATTCGGGGATATGTTTAATAATTGCAAAAATGTATCTACTGACACGAATCCTGAAATCTATAGTGGATATGTAGATATTGGCGATAACTGCCTCAAGCAAGAAGAGGGTCTTTAGGGGGAGTATAGCCTCAACCCAATGCTCGGCACATGACATTCATTTGTAAGTTTTGTTTTATTAGAAAGGACTA
>QLNU02015003.1:11002223-11024431 GCA_006491805.2 Dysdera silvatica | reverse complement strand
GGTGTCAACTTCTAGAAGTGAAAAATTTGTAGTCAATCGTGCGCGCGCGGGCAGGCCACCATTTTTTAATTAAACAAAATCATACATAATTTATGAAAAAAGGGCACAATGAGGAAATTAAGTATTTATTAAATTAATAATAATAGAGGATTAAACTGTATTAAACGCAATATTAATTCTTAGAATTTACAAATGCTGTAGTGCAAGATTTTGCATTTGAGAAATTTTTTGTCAAATACATTCTCGTAACATTTCACATGTTGTCTGCATTTAACTATTAGTAAATTTTCTAATGTGTCATCAGACATGGTTGACCTGAAGTCAGTTCTAATTTTCTTCACTTGACTGAAGACTCTCTCGCATGCTGCATTACTGTGAGGGATCGTAAGTATTGACAGCATAACCTGAGAAAGTCGTTTAAATTTTAATTCACAAGTATCATTTTTTATTCTACCTATGGCTGCCCATTGTGCATCAATGCTACCTTCATTACTCACAGTTTGTGGAACTTCGAAAGCCTGGAACTCACTGAATTCTGTTTGTAAAGCATCAACAGCTTCATCTTCTGTATTATTGAACAAAAGAACAGGAAATTTTTCTGTAAAATATTTTAAGCTGGAAAATGATGCATTTTCAAAATTCGATATTTGTGTAACCTCTGCATGATGTAACACTTCTAACTCAAAAGGAAATTTATTGTGCATGTAGTCACATGCTGCTATGAAATAGCTTCTGACGTTTTCATAAAATTCATTTTTATCATGAATGTTAAAATCTTGGATTACTTTCAGTGTTCCATTTCCAATTAAGATATCAACATCTTTTTGATTACTCCTCTCATGATAGTGGACTTTCAAAATATCACTACATAATTTTATCATGTTTGATTTTACAAATTTCACTAGCATTTCTCTGTACAATTTTAAGAGAAGAGATTTTAGCATATGAATATGTGGTTCCGCAGACTGAAGTTGAGCATTTGCTTTTTTAAATACAGGCACAGTATAAGATAAAAATAAACAGAAAGCCTTATTGATATCTTCCGACAGAAAATAAAACAACCTTTCTTCACGAGACATGGAGTTTTCAGTTTTTTGTTTCTTAGAAATATCCACATAATTTTGAGCTTTCCTTTCTAATTTCTGCGATGCTTTTTTGCTGTTACATTCTTTCACTTTATCTGCATTTTCAACCAAAACTTTGATAGAGGGAATAGTAAAGAAAGAAAGTGGGGTGATTTGATTCCTTTTCATGGCCTCTTCCTTAAAAAACTGATCAAAGGTTGCCACTGCTGGATTATACGCTCTAAGCACTTTACAACAGACAACCAATGAGTGCTAATGTGTTTTAGTACCTTCTTTATATCAGTCTCATGAAATTCTTGAAGAATTTTCAACCTATCTTTTCTTTTCGAACTCTTTTGTAAGTAATAGTAAATGTCTACCAAAATTTCATCGATTTTAAATGGCAAACATGCAGCGCTCTTTACAGCTTGTAGTTAATAAGGTGGCAGGAACAGCCCATAATTTCAATATTTTGGTGATGATTCTTTAACACCGCTGATACACCTGTTTTTTCCCTATCATAACAGGTGCATTATCACAGCTAAAGGCTACACAATTAGAAATCGAAATGTTTTTAGATTGTGAAGCACTTACCAGAAGATTTCCAATATTTAACCCAGTTTCGTCAGCTTTCAAAGATAGCACAAATAAAAGGCAATTCAAAAATTTTTCACATAAAGTATCGAAGAAAGTTACCACTATTGGATACAGCTTTGAATCAACATTGGTTGCATTTGAAAATGGATAGCACCTTAAAGTTTCAACAAGTGATGAGGATTCCTTTGCGGACATTTCTTTTATAATTGCAGAAGTTTTGTTCCTTGCAGATCCATCTTGTTTTGCAATACAGCTGTCAGGAAATATTTTCCGGAAGAGCATCCCCGCGTGATCGCTGCAATTCGTTAGCAAATTATGTTCGATCAAAAACGATGTAAATAAACATTCAGCGTTAATCACGGAGGTAATAAATGCAAAAAATTAAGGCTTGATACTATGATTAGATTCTACAATCTTGAACGTCTCCTTATGTTTAACAGCGTCAGAATGCAAAGTATTATCCCGTTTACCACCGTGAGTAATGCTTATGTCTTTAAGGCAGCACGTGCAGGAAGCATAGTTTGGCGCCAGTCTTGCTTTTTGAATAAAATTAAACATCTTCATATATTCGGCTTTAACACTAGAACTGCCACATCAGTCAAAATGACTGGTTTTGCAATTTTATTTTAAAATTCCTACTTCATGTTACATTTTTTTCTCGCAACGATGTCATGACTTTTGCAGCGATAACTCAAGAAATAGTATAATGAATATAATTTTTTTTTATTCAACGAATACAAAATAATTTTGTATCATGACTACTTACACCAGCACCAGTCAAAATGACTGCTACCAGTTAAAGTGTAAAAGCATCTTGCAATTTGCTTACCGATCACGAATTAACAAGTTTACTCGTTTTGTATAACTGCGAAGTGTTTCTTAGAACTTTTTAGAATTTTTAGAGTTTCTTAGAACTTTTATTGCGTATCATTCAGTATGATGGTGATAATTATCAAGAAAAATCAATATCGATCATAATGCTAATGCAAAATCTAATGCATTCATGCCCACATTCATTCGAAAATATGTTTAGTCGTTCATTTAGATCTGGAGACGTAGAATGTGTTATGAATATTGCACTTATATTTTATAATAATACAATAAATAATAATAAAATAGTTATATAAATTATAATAAACGACATATTATTTCAATTAGTATAAGGTGAGAAAAATGATTACAAATATAATCTTTATGTAATCACTATTTCTGATTTTATTTTTATAAGCCCTGAAAATGGCAAAACAATTGAAAATCTCTGAAATTTTGGAAAACCTGAACGATATAGGAATGGAATGCTCTGATATTGAGGATGATGAACTCTATGACAGTGAAGGTGAATCAGAAGAAATGGAAAATGAAGTATGCGGTACCCAAGATGAAATTTTTGATAGTGAAAATAGTGATAATGAGGTTTTAGACGAAGAAAATGTTCAGAAGTCCTCAGAAAGTGATAGTGAATTTGAAAATATTTTGAATTCTCGTAAAAGAAGATGTACTTGAGTGCTTTCAAGTTCTGAAGATGAAAATGAAAGTATACGACAAGATAATCAAAATGAAATTAAAGCAAATGGAACTTGTTGGGAAAAAATACAAGAAGGGTCTAGTCCTGGAAGATTACCACTTCATAATATCTTCAAAGACGTATCCGGTCCAACAGGATATGCGAAAAAAATATTATGAAAGGTGAAGTAAGTAGCGTATTTTCTTTAGTAATCGACGACCATATGCTTGAACATATAAGATCTTGCACGGAATTAGAAGCCTTTCGAGTTTTGGGTAAAAAATGGAAACTAACAAAAAAAAATTGAAAGCTTTCATTGGAGTTTTATATGGACGGGGAGCATACGAAACAAAAAATTTGAAAGTTCCATATTTATGGAACAAAAAATGGGGACCAAACTTCTTTGCAAATACCATGAGTAGAAATGATTTTACCGAAATTTTGAGATTTATTCGCTTTGATAAAAAAGTGAGAGAAGTCAACGTCTACAAAGCGATAAATTTGCTTTAGTATCAGCAGTATGGGATAGGTTTATTGATTACTTGGCGATAAGTAAGTGATAAAATGTAAGAATACTCATTTGGGGATCATGGTCCCACGTACTACATAAAATGTACTACACAGCATGAAATTCCTTTTGTAAGAAACTAATTTTTCAATAAATAAAAAAAAAAATTTTATTATTACGTATTTTTTAAAGACCAGTCATTTTGGCTGGTTTTGGTAGAAATAGCTTCGTCTTAAGTGTCGGTAGTTCTAGTGTTAAACGTTTGACAGTACCTTTTATTAACGGTCGACATCGCTAACGTTATTTTCAAAAACATCTAAAAAGAAAACTTTCTTTCCGGAGCAAAGAAATACCAGATACGTCTAACGCATGGCTTCCCAAAACAAAGTCACGTGCTTGACCTAAACCTTATCGATGTAGCGCATTTTTTCTTTCCTCCCCAAATAACTACAAGTCCAGATGCATGACTTCATTGCGCGGGGCATCACTCTACGTCACAGCTGGAGCTAAAATTCCACGTCACGCCACGCATGTGCCATCAACGGCAGACGAAATTTTCCGCCTTCTTTTTACTGATACTTGAGTTTATTTACGCGTATTTATTATCAAATACGCATCAAGAAAAATAGGTATTTATTTATTTATTTATTTATTTATTTTTTAAAAAAATTAGTATTTTAAAAAACACTGGGGATTTTAGACAAAATCTCCGAAGATAAGACCGGTAAAAAATCGGAAGCCTTCTTCTTTTTGCAAGGGTTTCATTGGGAAGGGTGGCCGCCGGAGGCGGCGCTGTAATCCCAGACAGGACGCTTGAACAGCGTAATCAGCAGGACCGGAGACACCCCCATGGGCCAGCCGAGTAACCTACAGGAACCGGCCAAGCCCGGAGAGGAAGGTGTTTAGCACAGCCACGGAGGCAGCGCGAAGGCGGGGGGATCCGGTGGGATCCAGGAGGTCGGACAGACCTGGTGGCGAGGCGAGGCCTAAACGGCGGCGGGCGAGAAGGAGCTCCTCCCTGAGGTAGCCGTAGGCCGGACACCGCAAAAGAATGTGTTCCAGTGTTTCGTCAGCACCTTCCTGACACTGGAGACACACAGGCGACGGGAGTTGCCTAATGCGGTGGAAAAAAAACTCCAATCGAAAGCCTTTTGGGTAAATCGGAAGGATTGGCACCTATGATATTCTTATTATACTATTCTAGCGCCTTATTTGGCGCAGAATGACCTTTGCTATACTTGAGCCATGAAAATTCAACCAACCGACTAACTCGTAGTAAAAAACTAATCCATAATAAAATCAAGCTGTCATTTAAAAAAAAAAACCTAACCCGTCATATGGTAAGTTGTCGTTTCATAGGTGGGGTAACTTCTGGAAGTGAGAAATCAGTCGTCAATTGCAGTGCATGCGCCGTCAACGGGAGACGATTTTTTTTTCGCTTGTTTACTGTTCGTATTTATGATTGTTCAAATACAAACATACGCACAAAAAGTTAAATGAATACGCACCAAGAAAAATGGGTACTTAAAAAAAAAATTTAAAAAAAAAAATTAAAGAGCATTGGGGATTTCAGACGAAATCTCCGAAAATCGGAAGACCGATTTAAAAAAAAACGGAAGGATTGACACCTATGTAATTTACAAGGTAAGTCACCTTCAACTGTCAGTTGCATAACGCTGCATAATGCAATAAAGAAAAATATTTTCAAAGCTAAAGAATTTGTGAGATAGAGGTCCAAGAGCTCTACTTTGCGCTACGAGAACGTGGGTGGTAGAATCAAATTTCCTTGAAAGCTAAAGAGAAGAATAATTAACCAATTAACAGATCAGTTCTACATTACAAAGTTAATAATTACGATTACAGATTACTAGATCATTCGGCAGACCGCACAGAAAGAGCTGGCGGGCCGCACTACCCACCGGCGGCCACAGGTTATCGACCCTGAATCAAACAGTAATTGACAGCGACTTGAAAACACATGTTTCTTTCCATTTCTAGACGCTTAGATGATAAAAAAAAAAATTTAAATAACGGCGAAAATTATAGACTTCTTGAAATTTTCCTGGACAGGCTGGCGCCTTCGCTTTACCCCCAACCCTTCGTCCCTCCTCCCAACTTATAATAAACCACAAATAAATTGGCTCATAGCATATTTCAAAAAGCTCAAATATTTTGACGTAGCTTTACTGTCGTAACTTCATGTCATAAGCTTCATATCAGCTTATCGGCTAGGGGATCATGCAAAGAAGATTGTGGAAAGTTATGTCTGAAAATTTATGTCTGAAAAGTTAGTTCCTGTTCCTTAATCGCTGTCCGCCAAGGCAGACAACTCGTGTTTTTTTTGTTTTGTTGTTGTTTTTTTGAAGTTTTCAAAACAGTTTTCCAAGTGTGCATATATATATAAAAAAAAAGGAGAATTCTTTATATCTCATTGACTTTAAAATGTTTTCATCGCTTCTGTCTGATTTGCAGGCAAACATAAACTTGGAAAACATTTAATTTGTGGCTTTACGTGTTTTCATTCATTCATTTTTGAATATCAGTAATTTAAAAAAAATCAAAAATACGAAGATCAATTGCAATAAATAAATTCTAAACGTTAATAAGAAGGCAGCACAAACTAAATAGGTGACTATACAATACAATACTGCTGTATAGTCGATCTCTTGGTTGTGCAATACAGTACTGCTGTATTTTATAGCCAACCACTTAGCTGTACAAAATACTGCACTTGACCATACAGTACATCCATTTCAATGTAATTTTCTAATTGTAGTTTCATATTAAAATTTTGATGAAAAGTTTTTTTTTTAATTAAATACAAGTAGTACAGGAAAAGGTGTTTTGTTTGTTTGTGGTTTTGTGGCTCAAGGACTACAATGGTCATACTGCACCAGGACCTACTGTTTTCCGAGGAATCCGAACCTCTTATGGCCTAGGGAACCAAACCCCGGACTACAGTGAGCAGTGCGATCTTTATGAGATCTCTGAGTAAGCGTTCTTTGCACTGTTGGGAGTCGAACCCGGATTAACGGCGCACTAGGCGAACGCGTTACCACACTGCGCCACCGTACGGCTGTAATTGTGATCGTACTGATTATTTCTTATTGCATGCAAATAATCATGATTATAATCAGTAATTGTAATCATGTTTTGTTTTGTTTTTTCTGTGTAGTAGTCGTAACCGAAAAATGAAAATTGGCGGTTATCAAAATCATAATCTAAATTTTGATACTTAAGTAATTAATAACAATTTTTGTCAACGTTTTTAGACGCAGTAATATTAACGCCGATGTTATGGCGTATTTAAATGTTGAAACGTTCGCAAAGAAAAGAAATGTTTTTTGCGTTCGGTGGGGCACGAACCCATTACCTTCCACTTGCCGGGCGAAGGCTCTGCCCACTGAGCTACGAACGACGTGTTGTCGTTCGTAGATCTAGGGTTAATGATGGATACCCATCATTAATTCAATAGATCACCACTTAGAATTTTCACTTGAAATTGAAAATAACAGTTTATTTCTACCTCAGTTTTATCACCAACTAAATTATTTAGTAATTATATTTAGTTATTATTTAGTTATTGTGTTTATTTACATTCAGTTATTATTCAGTCATGTTATTTATAACATTTAATTTGTATTAATTAGAACAAATTGATAATAGTTAAGTTATTACTTGTGATAGTTACAACGATTTTATATTAAAAAAAAAAGTCTCCATTTTGAATCGCTGGTTATAAAAAAGTCAGCTGCTAAATTAATAAAGTCAAAATAATTGTAAAAAACAAATTTTCAAGTACAGACTGTGAAAATATAAACAGAGTTTAATTTCTCAAACAACTTGACGTTTCGGTTCGCCTTTTGCGAACCTCTTCAGAAGTGGTCCCAGTCGTTGATGGAAGTCAACTGATGACAAACGTAATTCTCGCGGTAACAATATTTTGGCGATCGCCATGAGAATCGGTTGTTCCGCCAACGCCAGCACAGAAGACGTAAGAGAGCGCACAAAAACCACAAAACAGTAGGAAATTATAAAAAATATAAATAGTAATTATAAACAAAAGTCATAAGTTCGTTAAAATAGGTGACCAGGAATAAATAATATCTTTCGCATCATCCTTAATAAAATTGTTAGGATGCTTAGAAATTTCTATTGCTCCCCTGTATAATCTAGACCAGCGGTTCTCAACCTGTACTCCGTGGAGCATGTGGTGCTCCGTGAAATCTTTCCAAGTGCTCCGCGGTCCCCACTGCTCAAAAATTACAAAAAATAGCTGGATTTCCTACTAAAATCTCCTACGAAAAAAGCCGGATTAGAAAATATTTCCGCTGGTTACCACATCGAAAATTTTCAAGCTAAGGGGAGATTTCCTGTTTTTCGTTTATGTAGTTAAATAAATTCCCCATTTCTCTAAAATACGTGAGAAATAAAACATTTCGAAAAAAAAAAATAAAACTCGACGTTTTACATGCCTTAATGTTTAAAAATGCCTTCCGTCGTTACTACCGCTGTCACTGGATTTAGTACCCACGTTGGTGAAAATATCATCGCCCTCATGAGAAAAAAAAATATAAAATAAATAAAACCATATAAAAAAGTATATGCATAATTGATGTCTTCAGAAAGCGATACTTTAAAATCGCAGTTTTTAATGACTTGATTGGGAGAATTAAATTTTGATTCAAATTTATGCAATTTAAAATTCGAAAAAAAAAATTTCATGCTTTTACTATTATACCATAAAATATAGACTCACAACTTGAAAAACATGGTTAGATAAAAGCAGACAAAAATGCACATACGTGCTTTGGGCATAAGGGCAACAATAGTGTGTTCCGTAACGCAAAAAAAGTTGAGAACCAGTGGCCTAGGCCAAAGATGCGTGGATTTAACCAAAAATCTTCGTTTGGTCAAAAAAGAATCGAATGGCCATTCGCCAACGCATGTTCTGCTATTGCGGATTTGGAGAGTCGTTTATTGCACAAGACGGCTTTCACGTTCACGTTTCCGGCATGACATAGAGCGACCAGTCTGTCCAATGCAGACCTTTCCTCAAGAACGTGGTATTTGGTTGATTCCAGATGCTTTAAGAGGGCCCAAAATTTGTTTCATTGGACGCAGGAAGTTGCAGGTCTTATGTTTGGAACAGAAAACTTGACGGATGTTGTGATTAAAAGGGATTCTGTGACGCGGTCAATGATCTGGTCAACAAATGGTAAAAAAGACAAGGATGATTTTAGGTTTCGATTCACAATCGGAGATGAGGTGCGAAACAAGAGGTTTTTGAGCAAAGTTATTGAGAACCTTGTAAATGTCCCGGTGATGAAATCCATTTTCTTCTAGACCCAAGTCGACGAAAGCAAGTTCGTTTCGTAAAGAAGATGGAATATTGCAAATTGTATATGCACTGTGAACCAGCGTATTAACCCTTTGCACTCGAGGCCTTTTTCTCTCGGGCGAACCAGCAACTCGAGACGTTTCTCGATGTTCTTGGTGAATTTCTTACCTCTAACTTAAAACGATTACACTGACAAATTAATGTATAAAACTTTTATATTTTAACATTTTATCTATCTTTACAGGTCTAAGAAGGTAATTTCATACATGTTAATCTCTGCACTGTGGCTTAGTGTGATATTTTACAAAACAAATTCCAAGACGCATGCCCGGTTTGTCCGGACAAGTATCGCAATAATACGCTGTCTGATGTCGTTTGCGTGGCTCATTTCGTCCAGAACAAACTTTGCAATCCTTCCTAACTCGTGCTCATCCTTTCGCCACGACTGTCAAATTCGAAGTGATGTTGGAAGGTCGACCATCGAGTGCCAAATCTGGGTCTCCGCAGATGCGAGTACAATCTCATATCTCCAGCGCAACACACACACACACCAATGTCACTCCTCAATAGAGGAGAAACAATGTAAGAGCTGTCCAAACGCCATGTCAAAAAAAAAAAAACCACACTTGGCCGGGCGAGGGCTTACGCCCAAAACGAAGTCCGGTCCGCGATCGTGAACTAATTTGAGATAAGAAAATCTTATCTCCATTTGAAGGGATGTCATCCTGCACTTCATGAGATTGTACCCAAAAAGCTTAAGAATCCACTTGGAAGAAACTAAATATAAATAGTCATTGCCGCGCATCTAGTTTCCGCATCAAACCAAGTGGTAAGTGAGAGTCATATCTAGAGTGCAAAGGGTTAATTAACAACAGCTCGTTTCTGGGCTGGACAGTGATGCGAATCGGTCTGGAGATATCTATTTGTGTGAGTAGGTTTCCTATAAGCAGAGAAAGTTCAACTGTTCTTAACTTTTCTGGTGACAAGAACGTCTAAGAGAGGAAATTTATTGTTCCTCTCTATTTCCATGGTGAAAGAGATTTGAGAATACATGTTATTGAGGTGACGTAGAAAATCAAGTTATGTAAACCATGCGGCCAAAAAACAGAAGTGTCACCACCGTATCAAGGCCATTTAGTTGGTTTAGATGTTGCTGTGGACATAGCTGACTCTTCTAAAGCTTCCATAAAGAGGTTGGCGATGGGAGAACTGAGCGAGCTTCCCATAGCAACGCAAGCCAATTGTTCATAGAAATTATTGTTCCGGACGAAATCCAGTTTTTGTGCTCTCTTTTGTGCTAGCGTTGGCGGAATAACTGATTCTCATGGCGATCGCCAAAATATTACAACCGCGAGAATTACGTTTGACGTCAGTCGACTTCCATCGACGACTGAGACCACTTCAGAAGAAGGTTCGAAAAAGACACCGAAACGTCGAGTTTGAGTAATTAAACACTGTATTTTGACACTGTCTGTACTCGAAAATCTGTTTTCAACGATTTTAAAATGCTCTGCAAAAGTCTTTGCGAAACAAAAGTCAAAATAGTTGGAATAGAAATGACTTAACTAAACGGCTGGCACTGTATCAGAAAGCAAGTCGAATTCCTGTGCGAATTGGACCCTTAAAGCATTTCTATCTTCTTTAAAACAAATTGGCATCCACTGTTTTAGAATACAGTCGAACCTCGTTAACGTGGACACCCGCGGTGACAAAAAAAGAATTCGTTCATATTAAAAGCATTTCACGTCATTTGACGCAGCATGATTGCCCTTGCACCAGCAAAATCCAGCCAAAAACAAAGATTCGGGTAACGATTCGTGCCAAAAACAATTCGCATGGGCACGGTTCAGCTGCATGTAGTAGAAGTTTCAACTGATCAAAACGTCAGCTTACCTAGTATAAACTGGGCTTGTTTGAGGAAGGGGCTGAAGATCCCAGTGGCATATCCAGAATATTCCCAAGGGGGCCCAGTGGTGCAAAGAAGTTTGGGTGGGTAAAAATGGCCAGACGCCATATCAATTACGTTTGCCATTTTGTATACATTTATCATTCTTGAATTACTAATAATTCTATAATGCAACATACTTAAATAATTAGAAGTAGTAGATTATGTTTGTACAATTTTACAATGGCCAGCACTCTTGTCTTATCTCCATCAGTGAGGTTAGATTTCTTGACATAATTACAAATATCTGCAGTCAGAATTTCTATTTCAACCGTGTTTGATATTGTGTTTTGGGCTACCTTTACTTTCCTGGAAAGCGTTTGAAGACAGTCCCAGACCACTGCTGCTGCTGTTGCTTGCCTTAACAGTAGTCTCATCAATGTCACCAGAGTTCAGGGAAATCTTGGGAACATCACTAATTTTATCCTACATTTTTAATAAAATAATTTACCAGTGTCTGTTGGCGTAATAATTTTTCTTTTTATTAACCCAAGGGAGGGGCCTACGTGGATGCGCCACTGCTCGTACCCCCCCAGTGATAAAGGGTCCCCTTTTTTAATGTGCAGATGAACGTAGTGGGAGGCCTTGGCTTAGGGGTGCAAAATTAATTGATTTAATTTCACAATGTCTGAGCAGTGGCGTAAACAGAAAGTTCATAAGGGGGTTATAGGCTTAATGGGGGGGTTACAGAGCTACAACTCATATATTCCTATGTTAAATATACAAAATTTCATTGCAATGGGGGTTACAACCCCAAATTCCCTCCGGCTAAGCCTCTGTCTCCAAGGATAAGTACTTTTTTAGACCTGTTCGTAAAAATTACGATCTAGGGGACTAGAGGCCCTTTAGCCCCCCTGCCAATTACACGCTCGATATGTAAATTTCAAAACAGCTGATGAAGCTATTCATCCGCAGGGGTGGACTGGATCCTCTCAAAGGGTGCATACCTTGGATATCGCCCATGAGGAGGCGCCGACCCAATCTGCCTCTGATCATCTCTTTTTCTCGCTATTTTTATTTTTTTTTTTTAAATAATAAAATAGCGAATGCGTGGATTATATCTGATTTATAAAAAGCAAAGTTTGTAAATAGTTTATAAGAATAAATTTTATTCTACCTAATTACAATTTTGGTGATACATTCTGCCATGTGATAATCCAGATGTTACGTTGATATTCCTGACTTTGAGGTTAAAGATGTTAACTGGTGATTTGGTTTGAAATCGAAGAGAGGAGAAACAAATATAGCTGGTTACATGGTTTTCCTCCAGATGGGTAAAGTATTACATAAATTATTTTTTACAGACTTGCTGCTTTGTTACGTTTGCTGCATATTTATAAATTTGATGACGAAGAGAACTTTGTGTTAATTCATGGCCTCATTTGAGAATTTATTTTAACTTAAAGTTTATAAATAGAATATTTTAATTTAAAATTTGTAAATAGTTTATTTTAATTTAAAGTTTTAAATGGTTTATTTTAATTTAAAGTTTATAGAGAGTTAATTTAAAATGTGTATATACTTTATTTGGATATAAATTTTATAAATAATTGTTATGTAAATTTTTCAAATAATTTTCATATTGACTTCGTAAATAATACTTACCTAAACATTATATAAATATTTTTGTATTTCTTGAGATCCTTAAATATTTTCTTAGACTGTAACTTTATATATATGTGTGTGTGTGTGTAATAATTATTTTTTCTTCATTTAATCCTTAGAGGGATTTATTACACCCTCTCCCTGATAGTAAGATTTCCATCTGTGCCTGTCTTCTACAAATCTCCTGATTTCTCTCCATGTTTTATCCTCTTTTATAATTTTCTCTCCCGCAGTTCTCGTACATCTATTTCTTGGATTACCTCTGTTTCCTTCTCCTTGAGAATTCCAGTATAGGGCTGGTCTACAAGCACTGCTCGGTGGCTTTCTTAGTGCATATACTAGCCAGCTATATTATATTATCATCATTATTTCCTTTATACAAAGGGTCGTAGACAAACTGGGCCCAGATGCTCAGTTCCCCCTCCCCTCACTGGAAAATATTTTTTTTTAAATAAGTTATTCCAGAATTTTGTTTCAAACTTTTTGTTCTGCATGAAATTGTACACGACAATCAAAAATATTCTTTGATGTCAAAATCATATTCAAACCAGATTTTCGGGATAAATCTTGTTGTACGTCGTGTTTTTCACAGAGGCTTGCGTACTGATCTACTCTATAATAAAGACAAGAGAAATTGTAAGTGCAAGTATGCCTCTAAGTTTTTTCAATACAAAATCGTTAAGAAATTAAATTATCAACGTCAAAGATATTAGTTTAGTTTGATATTCGGTATTATTAAATATATTAATAAAATACATCAAAACATTAGCATATTCTAAGCCCCCCTACCCCATAGCTTTCAGAGCACCGCACCCTGTAAAAGGCATCTGCCCTCTAATGCTGATGAGTTAATCTCTAGAAGTGTCCACAGGAGTTTGACTTGGAACAGTTAATTGTTCAAAGTAGGGGATGGGTAGCAGCGGGGGGACCATAAGCACATGCAAAAGTTCATGGCAGGGGGCATTACAGCCCCACCATCTCCCCCTGCATATGCCAGTGACCTTTGCTAATCCATTTTGTACACAACCTGTCATTTATACATATAACTGAATGGCCTTATTAACTCTCCCACTAAAATTCAATCTGGTTTAATCGACAGTTTCGTCAGCGCCTAACTTGTGAGCACTGGACAAAGTAGCTATAGCCATGTAGGTGTATGCAGAAAGTTTACAGGGGTTGTATGCTCAATGGGGGGTTACAAAGCTACAACTCCATACATTTGTATGATAAATATACAAAATTCCGTTACAATGGGGGTTTACAACCCCCATCAATACCCCCCCTGCATACATCAGTGGCTATGGCCTTGTTTACACAATGTATTTTACAGTACAAAGATGATGTTGAACATCATCTTAGTTGGGAGTAACTGGTTTAGATTACGTCTCATCTAGAGGCCTGAGAACTATCCATATACCTTCTCAATACGTCAGCTGTGCTCAGCAAGGAAACTTTTTATAGTTCTGCCATATTTCTATCCGAAATGTCCAATTTCTTCAAGAAGTTCTTGTAGCGTTTGGTAAAAGGGCTTTACGTGCATCAACCACTATTTGGAAAGCTTATGTGTGTGTTTATCAAGGCTCATTGGTTTCAATTAGTAATTATTGTATATTAAAATTGTTACCGTATACTACAGTCTAACCTCAATTTAACGATTTTCACTGGATCAGTGTAAATAATCGTTAAATCAGGGGAACAAAACGGAACCATGCATGCCCGTATCCAGAGGGGGGGGCATCTTAGGGACCAGTTACCCCCCCCCTCGAAACTATGTTTTGAATGGGACTTGGCTACCGCCATGCATGCTGTGATTATATCTATACATATATTCATTTTCAGCCTTTCCCCAAGCAAAAATCATGGTGCCGAAAATGGTGTCATATTTACATATGCACATTAGCTATCGATCCAAACTGAAATAAGACATTATGGAGAAAAAAAACACCATAAAAATGCTTACCAGCATTCTGAAGAATACATGTTAATTTTAATAAACATAAAACACAAGTATGTATGCAATTATTACTTCAGAAAGAGATCTTTGATAAACGTTTGTTTTGATTTTTCTTGGGAGTTGGCATTTAACATTGCTTTTTTGTAGAAATAAAATACAGGGTACCAGGGAGGAAATTACATAAAAAGGTTAAACACTGGTAAAATAGCAATGAAAAAGATCACTCAAGCTTTCGGACGCATCAGCAGCAGTCCTTCATCAGGAGTAATGGTAAAGGACTGCTGCTGACGCGTCTGAAAGCTTAGGTGATCTTTTTCATTGCTATTTTACCAGTGTTTAACCTTTTTATGTAATTGCTTTTTTGGTTTTTCAAATGCATCAAAAAAGTCACGATTGATGTCAAAACGAGGTAAATACTTTATACAATGTAAAGCAGCATTCGTTTTAATTGAGTGAACTCAACTAAGGTCTATTTTCTGACAACAGCTGATTTTCTAACTGAAATTTTACTTGCAGCGGCAGGATAATGACAAAAAGTTGTCGTTGAGGGAGAGTTCAAGTATTACGTAAGCACCTTTGTGGGGAGGGTTGCTGTTGTGCTTATTTTCCTATGTTAGCCAACATTGATGTTTGCTTTGCTTACCGGGGGAAGGGCATAAAATAGCCAAAATATTGCTTACACACAATACTTGAACCCTCCCCAAATCAAGGAAAGAAAACGTTAAATCTAGGAGAATATAATAATGGACTCGATGTAACTCAATCCGGACCAATGAAAACAATCGTTAAATCGGGGATATTGTTAAATCAGGTATTGTTAAATCGAAGTTAGACTGTATTTATATTCCAGATTTCAGGACCTGTGAACAGCTGGGGAACGATATTGCATCAAAATTAATTGCAAAAAAAAAACTAAAATTCAAAAGCTTAGTTGATGCAATGTAATAGGGATGGATGTAATGAATATTCGGTTGACATTCGGTCTGCATACTGAATGTTCGGTTACGCCGAATCCCTTACTAATAAGATAATTTAGCTAGAACTATTTTTTATACTTTAGGTATGCTTAACATTTTTTTTCCTAAACATATGGGCTTATTAATTTCATGCAAATTATTTTTTTTATATAGAAAATGTAATATTTTTTTGGAGGATGCTTAATTAAAAGTATAAATTTTTGAATTTGCAATGTGCAGTGCAGTACACCAAACTTCCCCCCCCCACCCCTCCACCAATTTAAAACAAATTACAATTTTCCACATAGTGTAATATGTAAATGTACATATGGTTGGGCCCTCAATACTTCTGAAAACTCTTATCCTATCTCGAATGTAAGTAAATAATATCATTGTATGACATTAACTCTTAATGCTCGAAAGGCTCCGCTGTAGTGAGATGTATTAATGCTATAGAAATCGGAAGGCTCCCATGTTAAGACATTTAACGTTATACAAAAAGTTGATGGATAAAATTCCTGCTGCATAAGGATTTCACATGTATACCGACAGACATAAGTATAACTTAGGGCTTAAATACATAGTAAGCTTAGGGGTTGAATACATAGTAAGTTTAGCGGGTGGGGCAAAAAATGTATGTATTTCAAGTATAATTTTGCATCTTTTCTAAGAAAACTGAGAGGCAAGTGCCCCCCCCACTTGCCCCCATCAGATTATGCTTATGCCGACAGATACCGCACAAGTATCAAATTAACAAGATAATTGCTAAAAAAAATCACTTATTTAACGGGTACAATAAAAACAAATACAAAAGGTATGCATGAACACATAAAAAAACATTTATCACAATTAAACAATTGTTTGCCATAAAAATAGCATTTTGCTATCTGCCTGAAAAGACAAGCGAATTGTAACATTACTCAATACTAAAAACAAAGCAAGGATGACAAAAGCCAGCAAAATAATTCGAGGTGGTGATACTCGACCATTGGAATATGCAGAAAGTTCATAAGAAGGGTTATTGGCTCAATGGGGGGGGAGGTGCACATATATTCCTATGTTAAATATGCAAAATTTCATTGCAATTGGGAGTTAAAATGCCCTTTAACACCCCCTGCATACGCCAGTATACTCAACATGTTGATAAGACCAGCATGGTTTCAGACTACACTACATATATATATATATATGAGCGGCATCAAGTAAGTCATTATGCTGCTTCCTATTATTTTTTGCACAAGGGCCTTAAATGGTACCGAAAAGCGTCATTTTGGTGGTTGAAGATTTGTGTAGTTAATCCTTATATTCTGTACAAAGAAGCATATGAAGGAAAACATAAAACACTCTTAAATCATTTCAAATTTGTAAAGCAGTCGATTATCCAAGTGAGGAGATTTTTGAATAAAAAAGAAAACCACAGGATCAACATAATACGTTTGAAAAGGAAAAGCGACTTGACAGAAGGCTACACATTTTACGTTCGGGAAATTAAAAAAAAAAATGTATTGAATATGTTTCAATAGAAAAATCGTTGGAAAACGTAAACAAATATTAACATGTTGTTCAACACGCCCCTGGGAACTCTACACTTAGGGGACAGTTTTGAAAAATTTCATACTATGAAAATTATAAAAATTAATTCAGTGATCAAGGTTTCTAACTTCAATTTTCATATATCTTTTTTTTAACTTCCATTTCTTTAACCCAGGTTTATACATTTTTTATTATTATTATGAACACACTGTAATAATTTAACCACACACCTTCGATCTGTTGATATATATTATAATAATAAATCGTGAGCGTTACAGGCATGTGCAGAAAGTTCATGAAGTGGGGATTATGGGTTCAATGGGGGTTACAAAGCTACAACTCATATATTCCTATGTTAAATATACAAAATTTCATTGAAATGGAGGGGGGGGAGGTTATAATCCCCATCAACACCCCCTGTATACGCCAGTGTCAAGCGTTAAGGGTTAATTTACTTTGAATAATACAGAAAAAGGGTATCACTGGTGGATTAAAAGGAAATAAGAATATTAATATTCTAATCGAAAATATGTAATAATAACATGACATAACGAAAGTCGATACGTTAATTTAAGGAAAAGATAAGAAAAAGATAAATAGAGCATTAATTTTATGAACTTTACATATATTTTTGACGTAAATGCATTTAGACAAAGTTAAGAGCATATTCAACAATGGTAATTTGGACTAAAAGCAAAAGATATCTACTGCAATGGGCTTTTCGATCAATATAACACCGATCTCTTTGTAATTTGGTTTAAAAAGCGGTCTATGTGCTGCTCTATTCCGCAAAATAATCAGTTTTGGAAAAACATGCTTCGTAGAGGATTGAGTGTTTGTTGTCTGTAGCTCAGTAAGTAAGAGCAACTGCCCAGATTGTAGGAAGTCATGGGATCATCATTTCACCATCTAACCATGCCATAACATCGGTGTTACTATCACTACGCCTAAAAAAAATGCTGATAAATTGTTTCTAAAAGATGTATAAGTAGCAGCTATAGATGAAAGTATGATATTTGTAATTTATTAAAATCTAAATAAATTACAAATAACTTAAAAGCTTTAAATACCTTAAAAGCTAAGTCTGCTTATTAGCATTTTGACATTTAGTAGTTTCAGTATTTTAACTGACTACTTAACCATATACCAATAAGTTTTTCATTAACAGCAAATTAAATGTGATTTTTTTAATATAAAAATAAGATGTAAGAAATGATAAAACTATAATTTTAAAAATTAAAAATCAAGCTTTAATTATATTGTCAAATTGAGACATGATAAATACATTACATTAGTGGGTTTCAATAAATATTGAACCCACTATGGCAGGGTTTGAAATTAGCGGGTGCATGGATGCATTGTGTGCATGAAATTTTATCCATGCACATAAATTTTTAATTTGGGTGCATGCAGTGCACCTAACTATTCAAAACCATGGCTACTTGCATTTATTTTTCAAGAACAGTGACATACGGAATAATTTTATATAATTTTCTCAATGTATCTGCATTTGCTTTGAATTTTTTTTTATTACAAATGAATGTTCAATTATTTTGAAAAGTTGCATTTTGTTGTAGTTTACATGCTTAAATATAGTTGCTACATATACATTTTTACCCATTTTTAATGTTGAGGTTTACTTTCTATTCTGTTAGTTACTTGTACACCTAACTAGTATTTAGTGCACCTGATTTAAAAAGTTAATTTCGACCCTTGCACTATGTTTTTTTTACATTTATAGTGAATTCTAAAACAAACTGATATTAGGCCTCAGAGCTAGCCAAATATTTGACATTTGTTCAAATCACTATCTGTTACATCTTACTGTTCAATACATCAACTCTAAAACATCATCCTTGGGCAATGCAATTACATAAAAATATAATAATGGTCCAAATAGCAAATATTGTAATAATTGTATATTACATAATTGTATATAAAACTGTAAATGATACAATGTAATAAAATTTGCAAATATACTATAATTGTGCAAAATAGTAAATATTGTGATATAATTGCATAAAACAGCAAATGATATATAATTGCATAATAATAAATACCGTTGTAATCGGTTATATAGAAAAAATAATAAACAAGGAAAGGGCATTGATCTTAGACACACATGGTGCAATCGAACAATTATTTGAAAAGATCCAAATATAGAAAACTGGAATACCGATATGTGAAATCGATTTGTTTGTAATATAGTTCTCACCTCACTAGACTGCGCGATAGGTCGTCTGGACATAATTAGAGTTGATTAAAAGACGGAGCTTTCTGAAAACGATCGCTTCTCGCTATGTAATAATGATCATAAACCCCTTGGATATTAATCACTCCATCAATCAATTTCTTCGAATCCACGTGTTATTAAATGGAAAAAATCAGTAAATCAAGTAGCAAGGTGTTAAAAACTGAGCTCACTCACCCGTGGTTAATAGGGCTACAAACAGCAGGCGAAAGTGCTGGGACAGCCCCGTCGTCTCCATGGCTAGCAGACGTCTGGCGAAAGTCTGGCTTAGCTCACAGCCACTTCAAGAGGTCGAAGCGATGGCCAGGGGACGACCACACATTGAGCTTCACAGGCGGAACTGACGATTCACACACATATTTTTAAGTCGGTGGTTATGATTTCTCCACACGTTATAGTTCAGTCTCTCGTCCAGATCGTTTTGAGCTGCAAAGAAGTCGTCAAAATAGAAGGAAGCAATTTTTTGGTCGATCTAATGTCGACGAAACAACAGAAGATGCCCGACTTCCCTGCGGTATGTTCACGGGCTACCTACCATTTCGATGCAAAGATCCAATTCTGTGATGAAGCAGACGACGAACAGCATCTTTAAAGTCCAATCTAGCGTTTAAGTGTCAATAAAACCGTGGAATAGGGTCTTTGGAGCCGCATAACGGACCTGGCATGAGTTCCGCACCAGCTCTTGGAAACAAATCACTTTGTGGTGATTAACGGGTCTATCATTCCTAGCACGCTTCATTACAAGTGAAGAAAAATACTCAAAAAGCCAAAATCATCGCTCACTTGCTGCCGAACGCTCGACCTAACCGCATTAAATGAAGGCAGTAGCAAACCGAACGAAATTGCGTCTGCTCCTGCTAAACTGCAAGGATTCTACCATTGTTACATGAAGGGGTGAAGGCTGCGTCGATAACACCCGTGGGGCTGTATAGGCGGGAGGAAGTGTTGCCGACTTGGAGTTTTTTTCCCGCCAGATTTTTATGCTAAGCTTACATAAATTATCGTTTTGCATGCGTATTTTCCAGCACTTCGGATAAAAAATCCTTTCGTTTAACGAATGATAATGGCATCGTTTTTCGAAATTCAATTTTCTATTCTTCAAAGCTTCCAAAATGTCTGGGCGACATTTTGAATAATTTTTCTGTACCTTTCTGTAGATTTTCTCGATGTCGATTATTTTATGGAAGGGTTGTGTCGACGTACTATATTGAAGGGGAGAATGGGTTTTCGATTTTTTTTTAATAATTGCGAATTGTTGTAAAATGTTCGTGTTAAAAATAATATTTATTTTAACCGCCCAATATATTGTAAAAAGTAGTTATTAATTTATATGGATTATTAATTAACGTTAACGAATCAATCTGTTGATGAATGTTAATGGATAATTTATTGATTAGTAACCATTTTAATTAACCGGTCAAATTAGTGGGTCTGTATTTTAATCCCGACAGCCATTTAAAAATGAGGGACCCACTCAAAGAAAAAACATACCTATGGTGAAATAATGGCGTAGTCCTCAGCGGATCAGGAAAATCAATTCCCCCATAAATCCATAAAAATGTTATGCGAATCGGTTATACCTTGCTCCGACTATATCAATCAACTGCATATAACGATAGAATTTTTACAAAAAGTTTGATTTCCTGCTCTTTTTTTAATTACTCGTTAAATCCTGAGTCAAAAAAGACTTTTTTCACTAAAAACAGTTAAATTGTATTGAGCTTTATCACTATACCAAATAAAATCCAAAATTTTCCCACTAAATGTGGGCTCGTTATATAAGTGGGTCCTATTGTATCCTACATTCCCCCTTCCCCCTCCCAAAATCTCACTCTAGATCTGCCTCTGCCTGAGATAGACTATTAGACAATGGGGTGGGGGAGGGAAATGCCCAAACAGGCACGTATTTTTTCCAGAAAATAAGTACTAATTGAAACGATATCACTTTAATGAATATTTATTATTATTTTTAATACTAAATATTTGATTTTAAAAATAACGCCAGTCCTCAATCAGGTAAGGAGCGTTCAAGAAATAGAAATGAAATACTTATTCAACCGATGTAGTGACCATTATTCGTTGCGACATCTATCTGACGATACAGTGGAGATTTGATTAAATTTGGAGAATATTTACAATAGGTTTGAAATGGAGAGCAGAAAGCAAGAACTCGTTGCAAGGCTCTCCATCAAATTATGTAACGTCTTTCAAAAATCGTAATTATACCACTTTGGGATTCCTTAAATTGTACAATTATTAATATAGAATCAGTGTGTATTACAATACTTTTTAGCGAGTGTATTTATATGAATTCATTATAAATCGGAGCGTTGTTTTATGTGAATATATAGCCTCATTTGTATCAAGTATATCATCAAGTATTATGTAAGCAATATTTTGGCATTTCCAACACCTTCGCTTCCCCGGTAAGCAGAAATCAATATTGGCCAACATAGGAAAATAAGCACAACGGAAATCCTTCTCCGCCCCCCACCAAAGGTGCTTACGTATTACTTGGAAACTCCCTAACGGATAAGCTGTTTATAAGAATAAAATCTATTATATAAAACACAAAATTCTGCCCATAGGATCAATGTTAAATTTTTCCACTTTAATGAATAATTTATTAAATTAAATTCATATTGCACATTTGGGGATCCCAGGTTCGGAAACCGTCTGTTTTAGAGAACTATATTTGAGATGACGCTTGAACAGCGTCAAAATTCATGCAAATTATTATTTTTTATTTATTTTTTTATGACAATATATTTGTTTCAGAAAACGATTTAATTTATTAAATACGAATTGTGGATAAAAATGTTTAGAGATAATTATCTTTTAATATGAAATCGGAGTTACTTGATTATTTTTTCCAATATTCCATTTTCGGTGTGATTTCCTGTTTAAAAGCGAAATACGACATAGAAATTTTGCTCAGCAAGGAACAAAC
>QLNU02015003.1:10982917-11002123 GCA_006491805.2 Dysdera silvatica | reverse complement strand
TTTATGGTGTATTATAAGTTGTTATATTAATGCACACAAACATATATATATACTTGAGCATCTTTAATTTAAAAAAATTTGGATAATTGTTGAATAATTTAAAAAACGTGAATAAAACATATGAAAGAATTAATCTCTCATTCAACTTCAGATTTATATAAAAAATTACGCTAGCTAGACTTTTTGCTTCCAACTTCATTGAGTCAGTGTATGCTTCTTCTAAGCAGTTTGATGTATGAAAATTATTAGTTGTTCACAATTATGTATACTCTGTGGGATAATAGTGAGTCAATATTTAAATAAAAATTTTTGCACCCATATATATATATAATATTTTTTATAGAACTTTTTCAATACAGTTTTATGGTACATTCAGCACGTAGACATTTTTCTATTGACCAATAATTTAATTGAGATTTATTTAAATGTAAAAAAACAATATAGCACATGTGAAAATAGGCGGCTTCATATTTTCTATATATTCTAACTATTAAACCTGATGTGTGCTAAAAATGGTTATACTTTACATAAAATAAAAGTTACCTTTGTGAGATTAGTGTTTTATTTTATTGTACAAGTGTTTGTTTTGTTTTTGTCTTTTTTAACAAAATTTCTGAAAATAATGCTTTTTCTCGAGGGAAATGAGGGTTTAACGGCTAAAAATATTCTAAAGGCAGTAATAGATTCTGTAGATACAATTTCCATGCAAACCAGGGCTTAGACTATGGTCGCTTTTTTCCCAAAATGCGACGAATTAATCTAAAATGCGAGAAAGAAAATTGTGTCCGTCTCAAAAAACAACAGTTGTTTAATATCCAGGCAACAAACTTTGCCTTTTTTTTAATCACTTTGATTTATGTAAGATAATTTGAAGTAGCATTACGCAGATTAGATTTATAAGTAAAGACAACGTTATACCTTACTTATGAACTTACTTATAACGTTGTCTTTACACTTATAAAACTTTGATTATGTTTCACTGTTATTTTTTCTTAAACTTAAAGTATGTTTCCTACAGTAATTCAAAGCATCGTTGTTGTAAATAATTTTATTGATACGACTTTTCGAGCAACGAAAACGACTAATCTTCTTTGGAGTTTTTGCGATAGAATTTTTTAAGCCAGCTTAAACCCTGATGCAAACTACACTATGCGCGTAGAAATGCCCTCAATATAAAAGATATGGGAGTAGGGCGTCGGCCATTACCGTGTGGAGGCTTTTAATGTAGTGGGTGTTAGGCGTACTCTGTATTTTTCAAAATTTCTCGAGTGTACGCGGCGCATACAGCGAGTACCCTTTGGGAAGAGCCATGGTTGTTTAATACGCAAAGTTATCTACGAAATTTAAGATTCTGTGCTCATTAACCATTTCTTCGATCTTCACGTTTCCGCACGGAGTTTCTTTAATTCGAAATGGCAACACTACGGAGAAAGCGGTTAAGGTTACAGAGCAGATGAGAGCAATTTGAATGTTCTTTTACCTTCGGAAAATCTCGTTGCATTCAATGAAGAATAATCTTTTTTCAGGTCTCCCTCCCTCTCTTTTATCCTTTTACTATGGAAAGCAGAAAGAAAAATAATGAAGGAAAAACGAAAAGACAGACCCAGATTCCGACAAGAGTGATTGAGTTACAAAGTCACGTGAGTCGCCTTGGCACGATGCCATCAGGACCCGTTCAGACACTTTGGCGGCCCCCTCATATCCCATGTATCCTCGAAAATTTTCCCTTTTGTTCTATTTTTTTCCCCACTCCAACATACAGTTCTCCCTCCCTCCATTCCCTTTTGCCTCCAGTAATGACAGAAAACAGAAATAAAAATGAAGATGATGTCGGATATAATTCCCTTTTCATCTTCTCCCACACTCTTAATATCCCTCTTATTGGTTTTCTAAAATTTAATAATAAACATTTGTCCTCTAAATTTAGTCATCATTGAGATTTGAATATCTATTTTTAGACATGTAATTTCTTTTATAAACATAACACAGATGGCAACAAGAGTTACTTCTTTTCAGTCATACCCGTCGGCGTATCTGGCACTGGCTTGGGTCGGGGTATTCAGTGTTCTGATCAGGTTATTCATTCCTAATTTTCGCTTTTCTAAGGAGAACTATATTTTATCTAGTAGGAAATGAGCTCCAATAATCATACCAATGGCCATACTGTTTCTAAAGTCGAAAAATATTGTACATGATATTTCCATTAAATTTTCGTTCATTCATATTGTAAGTTCAAGCAAAACACTGACATAAACACTTAGTGCAAATTTACTCAATTGAATCTTGAAAATTCTTCGTTTTTGGACGTTAAAAAGAAACAATTTTTACATGGTAACAATTTATTTATTCAATTAAAATTTTGATGGCAAAACTACAAGTAAAAATTTACAATTATGTCTGAAGGCAAAATTAGTATTTCCTCATTTATTTTTCTATGACGTATTTATATTTCTTATTTACGATAAAGGCGACATATCTTTATTCAACGTTATTTTATAAAGTTTGTTAAATCCTTCACCGAAATGAAATCCTGTCAACAGCCTTGAGTGTATAGGTGTCAGAGGAAACTACAGAGGCGACAACAATCTAATAAAATCGAGCCAGAGACAACAGCAGCCTGATACAATTAAGCCAAAGGCCACACAACACTAAAATAATAAAGAACCAAAACTAGACAACACTCACCAGGGGCGGACTGGGCCGTGATGGGGCGCCCTTGTGGACGATAGGACTAGCGTCCTCCGATAATCCAAGATATGCGCCCTTTGAGAGGACCCAGTCCGCCCTTGTCACTCACTCACTCCAATATCCTGGAAAGGTGGGGAAACCCCAATTTTTGCTCCGTTGGTATAGTTACTTTCAATTTCTAAGAAAGTGCAGGAAGTGGAAAGTAGAAAAAACGGGTGCCATGGCACAGTAACACCAAGGGCTTGAAGCAAAGGGGATTCCTTGCAGATTAGGAAATAATGTCTAAGCATAAAGGAGAGATCGTTAAAGGAAACCTGGTTAATTCTCGATTTGTGTGAGGTATGCATTTCTTCTGAGAAACCTCTATTTGTTAACGAAGAACTGCTTACGTATGTTGGTCAGTCAACACGTAAACCGTTTTTGAAAAACAAACTGGACCGAAGCTATATTTCTGTTTGAGTTCAGAGATGTTATATCATTCATGTTGGGAAAAAGACCATGGATTTGGCCTCAATGTGGATGGGGATTCACAATTGTTTATAATGTAGTGTTACATAATGATATCAAACGCATTTGTCTAATGACTATTGAGTAGCACAGAAGTAGTGGATATACTTTTGAAAATACGTTGAAATACTATTGAAAAATACAGTGAAATACTATTAACAAGCACATTGAAATACTATTGAAAAATACACTGAAATACCATTGAAAAATACACTGAAATACCATTGAAAAATACCTTGAAATACTATTGAAGAATACGTTGAAATACTACTGAAAAGTACATTGAAATACTACTGAAAAGTACATCGAAATACTATTGAAAATGCATTGGAATACTATTGAAAATGCATTGAAATACTATTGAAAATGCATTGAAATACTACTGAAAAGTACATTGAAATACTACTGAAAAGTACATCGAAATATTATTGAAAAATACATTGAAATACTATTGAAAAATATTGTGAAGTACTATTAAAATACATTGAAATACTATTGAAAAATATATTGAACTACTATTGAAAAATACATTGAAATCTTATTGAAAAATACATTGAAATACTATTGAAAAATATTGTGAAGTACTATTAAAATACATTGAAATACTATTGAAAAATATATTGAACTACTATTGAAAAATACATCGAACTACTATTGAAAAATACATTGAAATCTTATTGAAAAACGCAATAAAATACGATTGAAGGATACAGTGAAGCATACTATTGAATAATACAGTGAATTAATCTGAAAATGCAGTAAAATAATATTGGATACCACTGATTAAAGTCTCAAGATTCAAATAATGTTGTTGGTGATTGCTGTTGATGGTGATTTATCGGATGATAATTTTTTTTTTATAATGTCTTCAAGCTTTTTAATGTTGTTAAAGGCAGAATCCATCAGCTTAATTGTTGATTTTCCTCTTTACTTTCCCGCTTTTGCGAATATTAAGGATCGTTTCCAGGAATTGCTTTTCTTTATATGTTCAAAGTACGCTAGCTTTAGGTTAATTATCTGTGACTTCGAGGGTGCTTACTTTTTAGAACAAAATACTTAATATTATTATCAATCCAGTGCCACCAACTCATACTAATGCACCATCAACACGGAATGATCCTAGATCGCGCTAGTCTGGACAAGAATTGGGTTGTTGCCATATGGGATTTTCGGACCCGAAAGTCTACAATCAATTGACAGAAATTAAAATAATTTATTCATCTAATAAATTTGAGTCTTTATTCCGCATATTTTTGACCATTTCAACAAACACATGGAATGTATAAAATATATTTTATATAAATGCCTTTTGATCCGTTTTTCTTTTCATGTATTCAATTCTCACCTTATAATTTGGAATAGTAACTTTAATTTTTTATGTTTTTATCCTTGATGTTTGTGTTTTCTTTTTACGTTTTTTACCTTGGCAGCATAGGCTTCGTCAGACTTTGTTTATACCCGCTGCTGCCGAAGTGGACATTAACAACCTATTACAGTGAAACCTGTCTAAGGCAGAAACTCACGGGACCGGAAAAAATTCCGTAGTATGCAGGTTTCCGCCTTATGGAGGTTACATGCAAAACAAATACATACATAGTTAAATTCAGTGGTAAGAGATGACTGCATATGCTATTTTTTTTCTTTGTCTTATCTTGCGAACTTTAAGACTATATTTTCCTTTTGATAAAAATATTTATTTTATCACTGCATTTTATTTTTATTAATTTTAATTTTTGCACTACTTTGGCGTTTTAGTAGTTACGATCAATATGGTGCAAAATTTCATTCTAACTATACATGCTTATTCCATACAAAAAGTCTATTATGTAAGCTTAAATTGTAACGATAAAGTACCTCCCTTGTAAAGATAATGATTCCCTTGTATAAAGATACTCTCCCTTGCGGTGGGTTTATCCATGAATTGATAAAGTCGATATGAGTGACTTTTCGTTCTGGTTAATAATGAACGTTTTTATCAAAGAAGTGGGTGGCACTGTCATACGCAAGGGGGGGGTGGTCGCGATTATGATTGTAACCCCCATTGCGATGAAATTGTGCATAGTATACATGTAAATACAATGGGGTTACTCCCCAGTTGTAAACTTGTAATTCTCCGCTTATGAACTTTCTGGGTATGCCTATGGTGGGTGGTGTGCAAAATGGTAGTCGGACAAGCATAGGCGTAGGCAGAAAGTTCATAAGGGGGGGTTATAGGCTTAATGAGAAGGGTTACAGAGCTACAACTCATATATTCCTATGTTAAATATATAAAATTTCATTGCGATGAGGAGTCGTCGTCGTTGTTCGCAAGAAGTGTAATGGGAAAGGTGGCCGCCGAATGGGGCAGCGCTGTATTCCCAGACTGGCTTTTGTCACATAAAATGACGACCAGTGGACCGAGAAGGGCCACTGGGGGGAGGGGGCATTGCGGGGATTGTCGATCGATGAGGGGGTTACAACTCCCAAAACCGACCTCTGGCCAATGGCGGATCCAGAATGCAATTACATGGAGGTGGGGGTTCGGAGGCACTCACCGAGAAAATTTTTAGTTTTGGACTGTTGAATAGTTTAGGTAAACGTTTTTATATTACTAGCCTTCCTTTATACTAGGGTTGTCCAACATACGGCCCGCCTACACCTGTTTAAAATAAAAAAATAAAAAATTAGATTTTTTCAGAAATAAAGAAAAATTATAGGGACAGGATAGGTGACCCCCCTTCTATAGCTAGCAAGCCCACAAACGAATGACTGGAAGAAATTTTAAAAGGAGGCTGTTAAGTGTAAGTTTTTTTCCTTTTTTTTAAGAAACCGCTGGCCTGCGAGATCCGTGAAAATTCTTTAAGTGGCCCGCTACCAAATAAATTGCGCCTTTGTGACAAAAGGAGACGATAAATTATATTATTATTAAGTTAATAATAATGTGCCAAATTGCTTAACTTGGATAAATGCACCTATCATTACGCTTATCATTGCTTAATAACCCGTCAGTTTCTTTGCGAAACATATGATTGTCAAATGGCTGTGAAATCAGTATAGGGATGCAAAACACAAAAAAGAGAGAACTAATTCAAACAAACGTAACAAATTTAATTAGGACTAATTACTACTCTACAAATTCTATGCAGTTATATAAATGGCGAAAGTTTCCACATGGACAGAAACATAAATGTCTAGCTGATATTCTTGCTATGGTGCTGTGATTTATCAATACAGGTTGTTATCAAATCAACGGCTCAGCAACAATATCTGTCTAAATTGCAATATGACAATACAATAAATTACACCAATACTGAGAACGTATGCCAGATATTAAATTAAAACAATGCAAGAAATACTGCCTGAGTAAGCAAGGGCAAATGGGAAAAATAGAATGTTTCATAACCTAATTTTCAAATTAAACCTAAATAATGGTACACCTCGTACAAATGGGAATAAATGGATATTGACTCACGTGCGACTGTTATGATGGGGTGTTGCAGTCACGTGACCGTTGTTTTGTTGCAGGTGCATTACGCTGTGGCTCGTCGTGCACTTCAAAGTCCAATTTCTGATGAGAAAACATTTACGGGGCTGCGGGGATGTTGCTGCTCCACTCCTGCCGGACTTGGCGTATTTTAAGGAAAATGTCAGGCCCTGCTGATTAGAAAAATAACAATGAACAGCCGGGATGCTGCTGCGTCGGTTCAGTAGGACTGGGTGTATTTTAAGGACAAACGTCAGGCTCTGCTGGTGCTGAAAACAACGATGAACAGCCGGGATGCTGCTGGAGTCAGTTCAGTATAATTCGGCGTGTTATAAACAAACGTAAAATTAAACGTATAAATTACACAATCCACTCACAGGATTATTCGTTTTGCCAGTACATTGGCTGTTGCTATCTATGCAAACCATACTGCTGATCTCTGATAGGTTTCTTTTCGCGGGGCGGTCTACTGTTTTTGAGTTTAACTACGCCCTGAGTTTACGATACTAGAATTTACAAGCCCCTAATCAATTTTGACGTTTTATGGGATTTTCACTGTTTATTTTAGCCTGGCTATGGCGCCTAAACCCATAAAACATCCTCTAGCTTTTTTTTTCTCTACCCATGCTTACTTTGTACAAATACACAGAATATATTTGGCAAACTAATATTCTCCTGTAATAATACGTTAATATCCACACAAAATGATTTAAAGAACAACGTAATTCAATATGGCTGACGAGCACGCCATACAAAACAGATTGGACAAGCTTGATTTACACTCACCAAAATATTTAATTTACGACAATGAATTAAAGCTGGGCTTTTCTTTAATTAAACTATATGGTTTAGGGCAGATTATAGTCAAGTATGACAGAAGGATAACCTAGTAAAGGAGACATACGCAATAACCAAAAACGATAATTTACAATGTAATTAATAAAATAAGTTTAAATTTAAACTACAAAAACATCGTAATTATTTTACTTTTTTTCATAACAAGCAACTTTTTAAAAAACTTGAAGTTTATAGTGCAAAGTCGAGCCATCTTGGTTTCTTTGAAAATTTGTCAATCACTTTATTTACATCAATATGAATGTCTCTGTGGGTGTGTATTAAAAGTCTCTTCTGTCATCCGCGTTCGAAGCCAAGTTTGACGGCGCTTCAAGGATAAAAAACTACGTTCTGCTGAAGTAACCCTTACTGAAAACGTAGTTTGAAAGGCAAGTAGCTTGTAGATTCGTGGAAAAACGTCTTGATCGCATTTCTCCAAGGCTTGGAGACTTTAGTGTAAGACTTTTATTTATTACAGTTGTAACAAACAACACATAAAATATTCTTCATCGTCTTTAATTTTTTTTCTTATTTAACCCTGATAGGGGCGATCTCCCTCCGTCCTTCACTGGATCCACCAGTGCCTTTGGCTGCGCCCATGCTGACAAGGGAATTCTATATCTGTAAAATGTCTGTTGTTCGTTATCTCACACTTTGCTACTTGCATTATATTACAACCCTCTTTCCTTTTTCTGCTGAGAAAATTATTTTCCTGCCAGCAATTTTCCGTCTTATGCAAGTTTCGCCTTAGACAGTTTTCACCGTTATCCATTTATTTATTTATTTGTGCTGGTTTGTCCATGACATTCCTAGTAGGCTACTCAACTAATTACCATTGAAATGACACATTCTCTTTTGTTATTTTTCCACCTTTAATTTCTGAGTGGTTCGAGAATGTAACACCTTTATATAAATTAATTTTCTTAATTTTTTACTAGTTTCCTATTCACTCTCCATGTTTTTCTCCTTATCGAGTTCGTTTTTTGAAATTCTCATCGTATTTCTTAGTTTTCCTCCTTTTTCCTTTCTTTTTAGGAGTAGGACGAAGTTCCAGTTTAAAATTCTCTTCTAAGAAGTTCAATATGTTCATAAAATGTTTCTTATCACCAGTGCCGGATTAACGATCTTGTGAGCTCTAGGCTGGAAGGAGAGAATGGGCCTTTAAAAATTGGGGCCCGTTAAAGACTGGGCCCCCGCAATATTCAGTCACTAAATCATGAGATTTTCTTTGAAGTCCATTATCTATAGTATTCCGGTTTAACGACAACGGAATTTGGACAGTTGTAAATAAATAAGATTAAAATAACCCATAAACTAAATAATACCAATCCCCATCAAGGTCCTTAAGGGGCCCCACAAAATCATGGGGCCCTAGGCCTGAGCCAACCTGGCCCATACGAGTAGGAGGAAAAGGGCAATTCTACGTAACTGGCGGGCCGGGCGTGGGGTGGGGCCATGGGGCTATGAGTGAGGGTGGGGGCCGCAGTCTCCGTGCAAACCCGTTGGCGCGTTTTTTATTTGGCGTGTTTTTTATTAGATGTTTTTTTTTAACTTTAAAATTTTTTAAATCGAAAGTTTTTAATTTTTATTTTCAATCGCGGTTTTTCAAATTAATCATAAATTTTTACCCTTTTTTTCAAATTAATTCAATTTTACCCTTTTCAAATTAATTACAAATTTTTACCCATTTTTTTCAAACATTTTGTAATTTTTTTAAAATTTTTATATTTTTCTTTTTCTAAATTTTTTTCTTTTATCTTTTTTAATCTTTTGTATTTTTACTTATCAAACAAATTGTTATTCGTTTTTTACAAAACGTCTTATTTCTATTTTTCTTATGAAGAATGGTTTTCCGTTTTAAACTAAGTATTATACAAATGTTTAATATTTAAATTGTTCCTTAAGGTTAGTGAAAAGCTAAAATTTATGTCTAAATTGTTTTAAATAATTGTAATTAGATAATTTTAATCCCCTAGTTTGAATTGTATGCGGTCTTTTAAAATAAGTTTTACACAGAAGTTTATTCTTTAATTTCCCTTAAAGTTTGCAAAATAAAATCACACATTTATTGCAATTTTGTACAAGCTTGTAATTAGTGGCCTAATGAGATAATTTCAATCATATTCAAATCCGTATTTCAATTTATATTCCGTTTATTATCATCAATTTCAAATTTGGATGGTTCCGAACGTGTCAAAGACATGTTCCTTCCCACCAGACAGTGCGACGCTGGCGCGTCCCCTCCCCAACTCAGGTAGACCCCGTTTATGCTTCCGGTTCCCGCGCTGTATTACAATTACCTAATTAACTGTTTTGTAGCTAGAATTTCCTGCAACGGGATGTTTCCATGCACATCACAATATCTTAAAAATTGTTATTTAGCTAATTTTTCGTGTGATTGACTTCCGGCCATAGCTCTCTTAGTGGTAATACTAATCATATTTCTATCAAGCATCGGCTTTGGACTTCACTTTCTCCCCAGCCCCTGCCTAGAGAAGATCTTCATTCGAGTTTTCATTGATTCAACGTATTTCAGTCAACGCGCGACTTCATTTATTCACCGCCTCACCATGTATGGCTTCCAGCCAAGTAAGTACGTTTTTCTTATTTTTTTCTATACATATAATAATTACTTTCCGTATTTTAATTTTCTTAAATTTAACGTTTCTATAATCCTTTCGATTAAATTTTCTAATTTTATTTCATTACTTTACTGTTTTTAAAAGCTCTTTATAACGTTTCTATAATTCTCGTGATTAAATTTTCAAAACTAATTTTAAATTATAACGCTTATATAATCCTTCCGATTAAATCTTTCTAATTTTATTGATTTTTTAATTATAACATCTCTATAATCCCATCGGTTAAATCTTTCTAATCTAATTTTATATTATAATGCGTCTATAAACCTTTCGATTAAATCTTTTTAATTTTCTTTCATAAATATTTAAATCATAGCATCTCTATAATCTTATAGATTAATTTTTCTTTATTGATTTTTAAATTATACTTTCGATTAATTTAACTTTCGAGTTAAAAAATTGTAAAGTACCCCCCCCCCAATAAAGAACGCCAACGGGGTTGCACGGAAGCTGCGGCCCCCATCCATAGTCTTATGCCACCACCCACGCCAGGCTCGCCAGTTATGTAGAACTGCCCTTTTCCCCCTACTTATACGTAAATCCGGAACTGCTTATCACGTAGGGGTAAATTTTCATCCTCTTTTAGGCGGGTAATGGGACAGTTGTGGGGCCCGGACAAAAGCGTTATAAATTTCATATTTCGAGATAAAGTAATGCGTTCGAGGGTAAAGTATTTTAATTAATTGCAGGAGGGAACAACTACTTCATATTTCTAACTGGCTGTAAAGAGCAGTTACTCCATTTGTGTCTTTTTGCTTATACCAGTCTGTGCATTTAGTTTCTGCCTGGATGCTAAGGAGGTGTCACGAGGAAGGGTCAGTTAGCTCTATTTACAGCGGCATTATCAGGAATCACTCTTGATGAAGGACTGCTGCCGACATATTCGAAAGCTTGAGTGATCTACCTCAGCTGTTATTTTATCAGTGTTTAAAATTTTGCATGTTAATTATCAGGTGTGTTCTCTAGGAAGAAGTTGTGAATATTTTTAAAGACATAATTCGACCTTCCACATCTAATATATATTTTTATTTTGCTTTGTTTTTGGGTTTGGATTTCTGTATAACTTGTTCTTCTGAACGTAATAAGTTGAACTGTGATTTACAGAACAAGTCCTGCAAAGAACGTGCAGTTAAAATAAACGCATTCAGATTCCTTCGCAAGTATTGCGAACTCTTTGCTTTCCCCTCCCCTAAAAATCGGCACAGAAAATGGTGAAATATAATTAATAAAAATAATATTTATATGGATTTTTATAGTTTGAGTCTGACTGGAACGCATATCGAAATTAATTTATTTATGAATTTAACTCACAACTGTTTTTACTTCCAAAACCTACTCGTAGATGGCGCCAGCTACACATAGCAAGTTTCCAATTGCAGCCACTTGTTGCAGAACATTATCAATATATGCAGAACAGGCTCCCATAATAAGGCTCCCATAAAGAAAAGCTGACTCCTCAGGCATTTTGGATCAGAATGGCAACACCGAATGTATTATAAACATATAGTTTTTGGCGCTTTCTTGTGTTATTTATTTATCCTTTCTGACGTGTTCGTTTTTTTATTTTGTCTAAATGGTCAGTTGTGCTGTAATAAATTGTTCGAACTGTTCCAAAAAAGGTTTCAGGTTGTTTAGGTACCGCGTAAACGGTGAAAGAAAAAAAAAGAGAGAGATTTTAAATTGCAGAAGAGAATCTTGGGGTACCTGGAAGTTGATTGTGTGAAGTGCTGAATTAGTTTTATTTTTTAGTTTATCGTAGTGTTATAAACTTGTTGGTAAAAATAAAATTATATTTACAATCCATATTTAACGAAAAAATATGTTTTTAATGTGAAATTTCTTGGGTATATCGTTGCCATAATTGTTACATAGAGGGCTTTATAGTCTAGTGTTAATTATAGTTATTAATCATGTATTATTAACCTTTTGTCAATAATAGTAATTCAAATGATATAAACCTATATGTGTATAATAAAAGCAATCAGACAACTTTGAGCGGTTTGTTAGATTATTGGTACATGAGCCGGCTTTCGGCTGCGCTAAAGGGCAGACTTCATCAGATTTATCTGGAGCGAATCGAACATACAGCAGATACTATAATCAAGGAATACAAATGGGGAAAAAATAATGTAAAAGAAGTAAGAACAAAGATAAAAATAAGAAATAAAAACCGCACGGGCAAAAAAATAAGGGTTTTTGTCAAATACTTTTAGGCCGAGTAAGTTAAAAGATGGAGTTTAAGAAGAGAGAGAAAGGTACATAAGATATGGTGTAATGAGTTATGGAGGGTTGCTAAGAATGTATTGCTATGCACGGAACAACCAATGTGAATTGGTTGTTCCGTGTTAATTGTGGAGGAGCGCCTATGGTATATCTCCAGTGCTTCCCTGAATCTGAGACTTTTAAGGCTATTTCCGGCATGTGCCAACAGTCTGGTATGGTGGAATAATGGGGTGGCGCCATTGGATTGGATGTATTGGGCAAGACTAGTATTAAATCTATTGTGATTTATATCTGCCATGTGCTCTTTGAGCCTAGTCTGTAATTTCCTAACTGTACTACAGATGTATTGTGTATGGGAGTTACTGGAATTATTAGTAATGGGGATGGTGTATACCCCCGCCTTTTCAGTGGTGTGCATGGGGTCCCTATCCCTTTTAAGGCGTAGTATGCTATGACCATGTTTGTACGCAAGAGCAAGGTGATGTTTTCGTAAGGCCTGTTTAATAGATGCAAAAATGCATCTATTTTTGCATCTATTTTTGCATCTATTTGCGTGGTATTTATTTTTTATTTTTATTTTTGTTCTTACTTTTTTTTCCATTATTTTTTCCATTTGTATTCCTTAATTATATTATCTGCTGTATGTTCGTTTCGCTCCATATACATCTGATGAAGGCTGCCCTTTAGCGCAGCCGAAAGCCGGCTCATGTACCAATAATCTAACAAACCGCTCAAAGTTGTCTGATTGCTTTTATTATATTTATGTCAAGCGGTGTTACCTACTCAACACCTATATGTGTGGGTTTTTTTTTACGAAAACTTAAAAAACAATTTTTTTTCCTTCTAATTAGATTTGTTATTGTGCAGAATAAAAGTTCGTGATCGTTACCTTAGATCGTGCCAAAAATCGTCAACAGCGATGGACACAAAACCTCCAAATACATTGATAAATAATGTGTAATAATTATAAATAAAAATATGTTGTAATATATAATTCTAGTTCTTTTTTCACTTACCTGGCATATGTTAGAGGCTTAAAGGTTGCTATAACTTCAGGGTCATTCCGTGATAATTTGTTTGGGAGGGGATAATTTAAATAATTTTTTATTTTCTATTTAGAAAGGGCAAAGAAGGTTTTTCATTTTTAATAGTCTTTAGGATTTTATTGAAAATCGATGAGCTTATTGCATTTTATGAAAAGTTAGTTCTTACGAGAAATTTGATTTTTAAAGTAGAATGTCGCCGAGATCTGATGTTTAGAAATGACATGTTTTATATGGTTAAAGTACTTATATTGCTCTTTCGTAGTTTTTATAGTATAATAATTAGGGACGGATTTAGGTCTTACGGAACCCGCGGCGAGCCCAAAATTTGGCACCCTCTTCCAACGCCCCCTATAACTGAAAGCTAGCGAAGTCAGTTCGTGACGTCATTAGAGTGGACCTTATGTCTCTTCCGTGCTTAAATCGTTGGAAAATACGAATATTTTTGTTTAAATATATATGCATGTACATTAACTACTATTTTTATACGTTGTTTATAATTTAGATGCTTATTTGCTATATTTAAATTGAATGTTTTTAATAAAAAATTGACAGATGTATTTTATTTAGAAATTTAATTTCACATACATTTAAAAAATATGCTTCTTCAATCAGTAATGATAAAAACATAATTCATTATGTTTTTTTAAATTGCAATTTATCTTCACAATAAATAGACAAAAGCATTTTTCTTTTAGTCATTTTATTTTCACAAAACAAATATTTTACACCACTCACATGAACAAAATGAACCAATAATTAAAGAGTATATATATATATATGCAAAATCCCATAAGGGGAATTTAAATTAAACAATTTTTTATTTTAAGAAAATTCATCATTTTAATGCAACTAAAAATTATTAAATTCACATAATTTTATAATAATTCACTAAAAATAATTGAATTCACAAATACACATATAAGTAGGATATAAAAAAATATAAAAAATTAAAAAAATATATTGACTTATAGGATTACATGTTATTCATTTTAAAACTTTACTTCAATTTTTAATCAAATTTTAAATTTCACAAAAAATCAAAATGATTTGGAAAAAATAAACCATTCAACTAATAATTTTAAATGACATATCAGAGATTCACTTGAGGAGCTACCACTGATACACAACTGCTATTTTTTTAAACACTTAAACATTTTCTTTTTATCAACAGGCTTAGCAAAGTCATTTTTATTTTAAATGCAATTTTTTAAAAATGCATTTTTTGGCACAAATAATGCATTTTATAATGGCATCTGATGTGTTACCTTCAGCTCATGAATCAAAATTGAGGAAACATTCCTTCTGAGCAATGATATAAAGTGTTAAATTTACAGTTGCTAGCCTTTAGTTTGGTATTTTCAAAAATATAGATTCATACGTTGATACTAATTTTTGTATTATTATATAGTTAAATAACGCAGAATTTAGAATATCTAGGTGTGGACAAGATAAACCATCCCTATCAGGAGTTTGGATGTAACTAAATTTTCCTTGTTTATATTCGAAACATTAAACGTTTTAAAATAATGTATGCTTTACCTTCTAAACACTTTTCCCTTCGTAAATATAACTAGCAATAATAACCAGCAATATTTTAATATGGGCATTTAAGAATTTACATTACACATGTCAATACTTGCACCATAAAAATATAACTAACCAACCAATTACTTATGTTAGTGTGATAAATATTACTAACTTTAGGAAAACATGATCCACCAGTTGGCACATTCCAAATTGTATTATAAGCATCAAAAACTTTTATATCAATAATACCACATTGACTCAATTTCAAACTTAATGGCAAATGATTTGAATATGCAATTTACTTTCAACTTTATATTGTCAAACTTAAATAGAATATACCAATTTAGCCAATGCTCGATACTTGCTGAAACGGTTCTCTAAGGAGTTCATTTGGAATTTACTAGTTAGCAAGTATATAAAATTTCATTTAGTTACACGATATCTAGTCGATCGAAGTATTGCAGGAGTAGTTTGCATAAAGGCAGCGCAGAGCCTGAATCGCATTTTAACTTTTTCTAAGTCTTTAACAATACCAAAAACTTATTAAGAAAGACCAATCGCCCATCATCCGAAATGTTCGCAAGTGGCTTCACATAATTATCGCATTTGCGTTCACCTTCAAAGATAGTTTTCACACAATTTTCTATCATATATTGATGATTTCTACAAAATATGCAGTTCCTACAAAATTAGATAATGAACGTTAACCAACCTCTCTCAAACCTGCAAAATGCTGGGTTAAAAATAAATTTTACATTTTGACATTCGAAGTTGGTTGTGTGCAAAGCTTTTAGGGTGAGCCCATGTTTATATTTTACAAGATCTCCAATTTCTGATTCATGTAATTTTTTCAAATTAAAAAATTGGGCAGTTTTGCTCAAGGGAGTTCTATCGAAATTAAGTTAATACAAAGTTTGGTTACAAGTTTTTGATTCAACCGATTATTACAAACGCATTTAAGTAAATGTACAGAATCGATAACATGAAACAATGGTCTAGACCAGGGATCGGCAACGTTTTTGGGATATTGTACCAAAGCAATACCGTAGAATCATTCTGCATGCTAGTGGAATCACTAATCAAATTATGCTGCTTACTATCCATTATATTATGACTGTGTTACCTTCCACTTATTAATACAATTTAGGTAGATCTTTTGATATATTCCTAGTTCAGTAAAAGAATTACTTTTCTTATAAAAGGTTGGTTGGATATATGGCTCAAGAACACAAGGGGCATTCTGCGCCAAAAAAAGAATTTTCTTAAAAATGTCCTTGTACATTTGACATATAATTAACAACAACCAATTAGCAACAATGCAACCCTTTTCCTGTATGGAATTGTATTCTCTAGTTCAAAGGTTTTGAATTAAACAAATGCAAATCTTTTGCTATTTTATAGTAGACGTTTCGGCAAAATTAATTACTCAAAACACTACTCTTATGAAGAGCAAATGTGAGTGATAGTGGAGAGGTTGAGACACGAAGAAAAGAAAATTTTGGATGGGAATAGAATTAAGAACCATTCAAGGTGCAAGAAATCTGTCTGATCTCAAATTTATGGTTTTGCACACTTCCTTCACAAACATCTAACAACATTTCTCTTTAAGAGATGTGAAAATGGATTTTATCTAAAGACAAATAAAATAGTTTTTTTTTAAGCGAAACAATCACACTTTGATGTTTTTTAAATCACTTCACGTGCCACCGTATGTTGACAACCTCTTGTCTAGACTGATCAATTTGATTTCTGTACACAATATTTGACTTTTGTGAGATGTTAAATAAATACATGGTTTTCCAATTTATTGCATTATTGTCTGAGCAGACATCAATAATTTTAAAACCAATAGTTTCTAATTTCAAAATAATTTTTTTGCAAAAAATCACGAAGTTCTTGGGCAGTTAATGTACGAATTGGCAAAATATGAATAACATTTTTATGTGGCGACAACAAATTTTGCACCATAAAAACATGTCCACTATTATAGCAGCTGTTTCAAAATCTACTCATTTCCCCAACTATACTTCCATCTGTATAATTAAATTTGGATTTTAAATGCATTTCATCCATTAGTAAAATGTTCAAAGGAAGATAACTGGGTGCTACTGCACAAGCCATTCCCTAGTGGATTTCTTTGGAAGTGTTTCCAAATGAATGGCAATTGTGACACTGACCTGCCGCCATGTTGTTTACGTCATTACAAAAAGGAGGTACTATTGTCACAAGCTTATCTACAACATTTACTGACTTCCGGACTCATTTTAATGAGCACTAGGGGACGGATTCTGCAGTGTCACCGATAACTGTTTAAATTTAATGCTTATGTAGCTTCTTAACTCGTTTGCATTTCATTATTATTTAGTAGTACGTTATATATACATATTGCTATTTGTACACACGGTTAAAACGTAACTTAGAGGTAAAAATTAAGTCTTCTAACGAATGCTCCAAAACATCGTGAAAGAATTTCAATTTTCCCATTGGTTCTTAACTTCGATATATGCGGTTTTGATATGTGCAGTGCACTCGTGGCACCAATTAACCCCATATTTCGAGGGATATCTGAGTCACCCGTAGACTACTTTTCCTATAGGCATAGCTGTATGCAGGGAAAGTAGCATGTAACTTAAAATGATTTTACGACAAATTAATTGTCATTACGTGTTGCTGACGTAACATATGAGTTTTTTAAATTTTTGCAAGGAAAGCGAAATGCATGAAGTGACGTCATTTATTTGTCATCGGATTCAATATGTACAAATACTTCAGGATTCATTAACGTATTTACAACTCCTGAGGATAGTTTGAACTTATATTTGTGATACCTATCTCTTAAAGACAATGACGATATACATGGATATATACATCGATATATTAAGAGAATTAATTGAAAGAACACATGAATATGAACTTCCATTGTGTGTTGCATTTATTGACTATGAGAAGGCCTTTGACTCTATTAAAACATCAGCAGTCATCAACTCTTTAAGATCAACAGACATTGAGGATGTGTACATTGACATGGTGAAACGTGTGTATAAAAATGCAAGTGCAAAATTTCGGTTACATAAAGATACCAAAACTATCAAAATTGGTAAAGGTGTGAGGCAGGGAGATACCATTTCTCCAAAACTTTTTACTTCAGCTTTACAGATGATTTTTCAGCTGATAAATTGGAATAACAAGGGAATAAAAATAAATGGTGAATATTTAAATCATTTGCGGTTTGCTGATGACATTGTTATTTTTTCAACGAACCCATCAGAACTCCAAGACATGGTACAGGAGCTCTCAACTAGAAGTAAAGAAGTTGGACTCAAGATGAACCTACAAAAAACTAAGATCATGTTCAATAATTTTGTAGAGGAAACAAAAATACAAGTTGACAACATTGAGCTAGAAATTGCTGATTCATATATTTACCTTGGCCAGCTGATTTCAATGGATGGCAACATTATGAAAGAACTCAACAGACGTATTAAACTTGGCTGGAGTGCATTTGGAAGAAACAGTTTTATCCTGAAGGGGAAATTGCCTTTGTGTCTAAAAAGAAAGGTCTTCAACCAGTGTGTATTGCCAGTCCTCTCTTATGGATCAGAGACATGGAGTCTAACAGTTGGAGCAATACGAAAGTTACAGACAACGCAAAGGAGCATGGAGAGGTGCATGCTTGGAATAACTAGGAGAGATCGAAAAAGAAACACTTGGGTGAGAGAGCAAACTAGAGTAGAGGACATCATTGTTAAAGTAAAAGGGCTGAAATGGCGATGGGCTGGGCATATTGCAAGAAGAACTGATCAACGATGGACAACAGAAATTCTGAACTGGATTCCAAGAGACCACCGAAGACCTAGAAAACGTCCTCAAACTAGATGGGTGGATGAAATAAGAAAACAGGTTGGGGTGACGTGGAAGCGAATTGCTCAGGATAGACTTGTGTGGAAAGCATTTGGAGAGACCTTCATCCAGCAGTGGATAGATAATGGTTGAATATGATGATGATATGATACATCGATATGCATATATCGATGCGATGATATCATATATAGATATATATATATATATATATATATATATATATATATATATCAAAGTCACTAAATATACGGCTGTTCGCGCTTCCTCGCCACATTTTGTCCTATTGGCAAAATTGTGCTTTCTATGATTTCAAATCCATAAACCAAGACTTTGCGAACGGATGTAGGCATATGAAACCATGAGTATTTTTCAATAAACATTTTCGTTGTGTCTAATGTATAATTCCTAAATTTTT
>QLNU02015003.1:10955313-10982817 GCA_006491805.2 Dysdera silvatica | reverse complement strand
GCCTGTAATATTAATAAATTTTTTAATTCAATATTCTTTTTCACGACATTTAAATGCGCCAATCAAAGTAGTTAAGAATACAATATAAGGGAACATACCTTTGAACTCACTGGTGCTACGAAACGTTTTCTTTTCACGTGGTGAATCCATTTTCTTCACAACGCAAATGCACGTGGGAATCCAACGCTGAACTACACGTGTGCTTCAATCATAATTTCCACATGCAATATCTTGATAACAATTTCGCTCTTTTATACTTTTATTTTAATCATTCAAAACAGATTAAGCAATAATATAACAGTTCTGACAGAGAGTCTTACTGTACAAGCAAATCGACTTCTCTTCGAGAAACTACGTTGCTTCGCTCCACTGGTCCACTCCTGTGACGTCACGACGGCCTCTACACTGACTTGGTTGGCTTTTAATTACAGGGGGTGCTGCCTCTTCCCGCGGTTAAATATTATTTTCAAAAAGTTGCTTTTGTGGCGCATTTTTTTTTTAATTATTTTATTTTTAGGGATCTTTCCAATAGGCTACTGAATCTTGTTACAGAAAATACTGAATATTATTACAAGGTGAAAAGCCACGATCACAATTAAAATTTCCTTACTACAAATGAATCGGAATTTGTAAAAAGGGGATATGTTCCATTTGTTCAACACATAACGTATCTCCTTTCTACAAATTCCGATTCAAATAACATGTAACTAAACTACAAGTGCTTTTTTGATGAGCCAAAGATTAAATTGTTTTAATATGAAAATTAAAGCCTTATAACCTGGAATGTCCTCTGTGATTAACTGGATTTTCCGTTGCTTTTGCATAATACAGTAGTTCCTAATCTTTTTCAAGCTGCGACCCACTTTTACAGTAGCCAAATAATCCGCGGCCCACTTTGTGCACCGCCGCTACATTTTCATGATAAAAGCATTTTTAACAGAGTAAGGAAAACACATTAAATATAAAAATATATTACTAAATATTTTATATAGTATATTATATTAATTATAGATATAAAGTTAACAACCATTAGTAGAATATTGCAGTTGTAGCCATGTTGAAATATAAAAGCGTTGGAAACATTTGGTATGAAATTCCTTATAAAAATAATTGCAACTAAAAATAGTTGCGGCGACCCCCCCCCAAAAAAAAATCTGTTAGCGCCCCCAGGTTGGGAACCACTGGCTTAATCAAAACGGGGTAGCAAGGAGCAGTTGCCAACAAAGTGACTCTCAAAAATCAAGTCAATCGCACATTAGGTCAATTTCTTCATTTCAATCTCAGGTTAACCGTACGGAGAGATTCCTGTTTCAAACACGCACACACACAAATACACGCACCTTGCCCCCCTCTCCTGAATTTCGATCTCAAATTTTTTTTTAATTGTTCAGAGATTCAGTTTCATATCCTAATTAAAAAAAAAAGTTTTATTCTAGACCAAGGTTCGAAATCCGTTTATTTGGATGATCCAGACAATCGGAACCCGTAAAATAGGGATCGGCATCATCGGAACCCGGATCAAGAAAATCGGATCGTGAATAACACAGATCTCAATAACAAGCAAATGTATAATTAGGATCCTCAAAACCAGAAGCTAGGTATGTTGGATCCCGATAACCAAAAAATCCGGATAATTTGGGTCCTAATAATCAGAAACCGGATAATCGGAATCCGTGAAATAGGGATCAGTATCATTAGAATCCAGACCAAGAAAATCGGAACGCGGAATAACATGGACTCCAATAACAAGAATGCGGATAATTTGGATCCTAATAACCAGAAGCTGGATAATTTGGATCCTGATAACCAAAAATCCGGATAATTTGGATCCTAATAACCAGAAGCTGAATAATTTGGATCTTGATAACCAAAAATCCGGATAATTTGGCTTCCGAAAACCGGAACCCGGATAAGAGATTTTACTGCATATCGAGAGTCACATGGCCAAAAGTCATGTCGGTTTCTTATTGGCGTAGCTGCCAAGCACTGGCGTACGCAGGGGGGTGTTGATGGGGGCTGTACCCCCATTGCAATGGAAATTTTAATATTTAACATGGGAATACATAAAGTTGTAAATCAGTAGCCCCCACTGGAACTATAGCTCCCTTATTAACTTTCTGCATACGCCCATGCCGCCATGGGTACTTAATACTGATCAAATGTATCGTTTGCCTTTGATTCACATCGCTCACGTTGCCTCTAATCTGACCTTTCACCGTCGGGTGACGTCTCACAGACGTTGACTCGCGACAGTAAAGACATGTCTTTCGGACTGAAAAAAAGTCTTTTTGTGTTCATTGCTGGTTGTGGTATTCGGAGGAACCAAAGACGTAATTTATTTCATTTCAGTTTGGCAACTTTTTACTCAACATAGAAAAGAAGATAAATGGCGTATTCTGCGTCGTATGTCAATGCTTTTTTTTTTTTTTTTTGATGAAATTCAAGAACTTTTTTTTACTCCTTTCTATTTCTGAATTTTTCTTCCTTCTTTTCTTGTCCGAAGGAAAATCCATAAGTAACGAGGTTTCTTCATCTCTGACGATTTTTTGTTCACTTTAGGGTGATTTTTATATAAATGCATCCACAAATTTGGCAAATCCTGGCGATGTTTAGTAAAAATAATGCATTCCGTGAAAATTTGGTAATGTAGTAAATTTAAACATCAGATAAATTGTATCATATTTGAATGTGGTTTAGTTTGGCGACGACTGGCGCGCAATCATGGTACTTAAATTATAAGGTTGCCAAAGCTGAATTGTTTCAAATTTCGCAGTGTGCTATTCCCACTCGATCTGTCCCCTCCCTCCTTGTATAATTTGCATAGAGAAAAGACTACACGTGTTCGGATTAGAAGTTCAAGTGCGGTTAGATACTCGGTAGCATTCTATTCCGGATGATATCTTTGTTTCTGGTTTTACGACGCAAGAACAGTAAAGGTTTTGCTGTGCCGGGACCTGTAATTTTCGGAGGAATTCAGACCTCTGTAGCCGAGGGAATTAGTCCGTAGTACGGTGAGGTCTGGTGCGCTGGGACCTGCAATTTTCGGAGGAAATCAGTCCGTAGTACGGTGAGGTCTTGGTGCGCCGGGACCAACAGTTTTCTGAGGAAATCAGCCCGTACTACGGCGAGGTCTTATTGCGCCAGGAACTACAGTTTTCTGTGGAATCCGGACCTCTGCAGCCGAGGGAATCAATCCCTAGTACGGTGAGGTTTTGGTGCACCGGGACCAACAGTTTTCTGAGGAATCCAAACCTTTGCACTTGAGGGAATCAGTCCGTACTACGGTGAGGTCTTTGTGCCCCGGGACCTACAATTTTCCGGGGAATCCAGACCTTGGCACCCGAGGGAATCACGGTGAGGTCTTGTTGCTCCGGGACCTACAGTTTTCCAAGGTATCCGGACCTCTGAAGTCGAGGGAATCAGTCTGTACTACAGTGAGGTCTTTGTGCGCCGAGACCTACAGTTTTCCGAGGAATCCGGACCTCTTCAGCTGAGGGGATCAGTCCGTACTACGGTGAGGAATTCGGACCTCTGTAGCCGAAGGAATCAGTCCGTACTACGGTGAGGAATTCGGACCTCTGCAGCCGAGGGAATCAGTCCGTACTACAGTGAGAAATTGGAACCTCTTAAGTCCTAAGGAGCCCACCCAAGGAGCAGTTCGTCGTACTTTTTTTTGGCACCGTTGTGAGACAAACAAGAGTTAACGCAGTTCTAGATGGATGGTAAAATGGTTATTTTAAATGTATTTACCTAGAGCCCCTAGATTTCTAGGCCAGCGCATCAGCCGCCATTTTGTTGTACAATTCCGGTTTCATTTACCTTAGCGACAAAGATTTTCTTCATTGGCGCAATGATCGCTATTTTGGTATAAAAATGAACAATCCGCGATCAACCGAGAAATGTAAACATTGGCACAACTTTTAAAATGTCACCAATAAATATAATTGCGACCATGATCAGTGATACAATGGCAACAAAATGGGGAATATTCGCCAGTTCCCTTTTTTACAAAGAAACTTCTACGCAAATTATCTCGGAAGGAGTAAAATTTAAAATCGATCAAAAGTTCCCTCTGGTGAGATTCCACCTATATCTGAATTCTAAAAATTTAATTTATGTTCAGTGTTCAAATATAATAGAACCTTGTGTCAGCAACTTCGGTTTGGGATAGAGTATAATAAAAAGGGTCTGGAAATACATACCGAAAAAACGAATCGTAGCGTTATATTATTCATTGATTAACAGCCATCTAATGTATTGCAATAGTGCGTAGGAATAGGATCATCAACTGGAAGACACAGGCAGAATTTCATGGCATACTTCTTACTGACTTGATTCATGAATATCGTGTAATAATCAAAATGTGCGCATGAACAGGAGAACAAAAACACGCAGGAATTATGACTACATAACAAATGCAAGTATACTGAGAATTAAGAAAAGAGGAAAGATTGAATTCACCGAACATTTAGAATTAAATTAAATACAGACAGTATATGTTACAAGGAAGTGAATTCTTTATTACTCTGGAATTCACCACCAGGTGAATATAAAATACCAACCGACTTCAATTCATTCCAAGCATATATTGGTATGCACATATTTAATTTTTCCCAGGTCTGGAGTACGTTATACCTGTATATTTTTTCTCTGTCAATAATTCTATATATGTATTAATATTATATACCTATGTAATCAGTTATTTATTGCTATGGAGATTGGTGTGTCAATGGTAAAACAAACGATACTAATTGAATAATGTAGAGGCTAAAAAACTATTATTATTATGAAAAAAAAAAAAAAAAATGGGGAGGAGTCTCATTAAATTCTCGCCTGGTGTCGATGGTTATTTTGAATCGGTTTTCGCGCATTCTCCGACTGCCAATATTTGTTCTCTCTTCTGAGATACACTGCCCGGACGGGCCGGACCGGGAAGGGGGAGATGGGAGAAGCAGCATCCCGACATTTGGGCGCCGGTGGCCCGGGCCAGACTGATGCTAATGTGACGTCACAGACGAGGCGAGAGGGTTGTGAAATTTCCATTCTTACGAAACCCCTCATGTCGTCGCGAAATTGTCGTTTCCTAAAAGTTCTTCAATTTCCATTTTTATTTAACGATATGTGAAAATGCAACCAGAAAGCAGGCGACACTGACGATAATTATGTAAATTACAAATATTTATGTTTTATTTTAATTAGTTTTAAAACCGGGGTGTTCATATGATGAAAAAGCAACTTAAAATAAAGAATTCAATCTTTTTTTTTTTAAGTTTGAAATATTTCAACTTTTCGTATTTTTCTACTCCACAAAATTGAAGTCTTTAACAGGGTTTAAGCTGGCTCAAAACATGCTGTCGCAAAAATGCTAAAATGGGAAAAAAGTTGTAGCAAAATGCTAAAAAATATTAGTTGCTTTCGTTGCTCGAAAAATCGTATCAATGAAATTATTTATATCAACGATGCTTAACAGGTGCTGTTAAGAATTTTGAAGAGGAAACAAAAAGGAAGAAGAAAAGACAGCTGAAGTGCAAAACGGATATTCTGGAATCGAGGAATCCTGTTTTCAGAGAATAAACTGTAGTTAAAAATGCCTGTCGCATTTTCGCGATGGGCAATAATTTTTTCGTCGCATTTTCGAGCAACTCGTCGCATTTTGCGAAAAATGCGACTGCAGCTTAAACCCTGGTCCTTATTTTATTTATGTTGTAAGTAAAGCCGTAGTCAGGGTGCAGGCTATAGGGGGTCAGCCCCCCCCATGGAAATGTAGTCAGCCCCCCTGAAAAATATTTTTTTCTCAAAATCAAATATTGTAGAATTTTATTTTAAATTTTTTATTTTGTACGAAATTGTACATAACAATGGGAATTGTTCTTTGACGTTAAAAATGTATTCGAAACAACTTTCTACGGTAGATTTTGCGTATATAATATTTTTGTATAGAGGTCTGAGCCTTCATATACTTTATAGTAAGGATAGAGGAAATTTTAGAGAGAGGTGTACTAAAATTTACAAGTTTTTAATGAAAATTTACGTCAAGAAATTTATTTATTAACGTTAAATATATCAGTCTGCTTATATTTAGTATTATTAAATATATTAATGAAATATATCAAAACATTTACGAATTTTAAGCCCCCTACGTAGCTTTCTGAGCTCCCTCTGTAACAAGCATCTGATTACGGGCCTAGTTGTAATATCTGTATATATCCGTATTGACGGCTTTTAAAATACTACTTTTTCTTTTTACATTACTCATGATAAAGGACCGCTGCTAACGCGCCCGAAAGCTTGGATGATCTTTCAAATTTGCTATTTTATCAATGATTAACCTTTTGTACGTAAATAGCATTTTTTCTCTCTCCAGAACTACAGTTCATGCATTTATTGTCTACAGTGGTTAATAATATCGGGAAACCATGCTGTGAAGGAAACAAAAATTTTAAAGCAACCCTCAGACAATCGATAGTAATGTCATTACCTATAACGTTTTTACCTGTGACGTCATTACCTCTGGAAGTCTTGTATTATTACTCTTTCATTACTTCCGGCTTTGCAGATGATTTCAAATGATCATTTAACATGATTATATAAGGTTGAAAATAATGGAGGAAAACTCACGTAAGAAGGGACTTAAAATAATCTTTCACATTCATCATAGAGAACCCTCCTTGCGTGAATTTCAGTAAAGTGAAGTTCACGCAAAGGCGGATTCAGTGAGGGGCGGAGGGGGATCGCCCCCTATCGGTGTTAAATAGGGAAAAAAATAAAAACGATGAAGAATATTTTATGTGTTGTTTGTTACAACTGGAATAAACAAGTGTTAGAGGTGCGTCCACACATGCAACAGAACCTCGTACCGTAACGCCGTCGCGTATCATCGCCACGTATCGTTACTGCGTATCATCACCGCGTAACATAATAATAATAATACATATATTATTAAACTATATATAGTCTACATATTATTAAACTATAAGTAACAATATAATATTTTATTATAAAGTATTTTGTCACATTTTTATTATTATCATTATTTCTTGTGCTATAAGTAAATAGTGGATAAATAAGAAGTGGATTTGATAAAACGAATTTACTAAAAATAATGCATTCACGATACTTTAAAAGTGTCAGGAGGGCCACAGGGAGTCTAGAAGGTTGCCCCCGAGCGAAAAAAGTTTGATAGCTAACCACTGGTTTAAATAATTAAATATTTATATGTGATTACGTGTATTTCATATCTTCTACTCGTAGTGTGTGTTGAACTCCCGCACCACAAAGATGCTTACGTAATGATTGAACGGCCCCAAATCAGGGAAACTAATTTTTTTTTCAGATTCTGTCGCCACTTTGCAATGTTTTGTTATCCAATTTTCAAATAAAAAACTTTGTTTCCAGATACCAACCACAGCAGAAGGAAGGTTAGTAGCACGGCCAACTAGATTACTATTAGTAGACTAACTAGATTAGCAGCCTAATTAAATTACTACTAGTAGTAAATCTAGTTGGCCGTGTTAGTAGTATCAACAATATAACTATATTTGTAGCTTTCCACATTGCCTAGGTGCGTTAGATGGAAAACACGTCGTTTTGCAAGCACCCATTAACACAGAAATCGAGTTTTTTAATTACAAATCGGCATTATTTAGTATAGTTATTTTTGCAGTAATGAACGCTAATTACATCTTTTGTACGTCGATGCTGGAGGTCAGGAGCAAATCTCAGATGGTAGTATATTTAAAAATTGTTCCCTGTATGATAAACTACAGAAAGATGAATTAAGTTTGCTGCAAGCAGAACGTTTGGATGGTACACAATGCAAACTCCCTGATTTTTCATTGGGGATGAAGCATTTGCTCTTACTGACATATCAATGAAACTGTTTTTGGGTATACATCCTAAAAAATCATTACAAAGTGTTTTTGATTAAAGATTATCTCGTGCACGAAGAGTTGTGGAGAATGTATTTGGTATTGCCCCAGCGACTTTTAGAGTACTCAGTAAACTCATGTTGCTAGCCCCTGAAAAAGCTGAGCTTATTGTAATGATGATAGCCCATTTACACAATTTCTTAAGAAAAAGCTCTACCTCCTGTTTCCTGTATACGCTAAGTGGATCATTCGATACAGGCACAGAGGGAAGACTTGTAGAAGGAACATACAGAACTATAAGTGATGAACCATGTCTTCATTACTTTCTCTAAGAAGTATTCCCAGACGACCAGCTACATATGCTGAACAAATTCGAAATGAATTGGCAAATTTCTTAGTAGTGTGTAATTTCTCGGCGATTTCTTCTCATGCATCAATTTTTAAAGCCTTACTATAGTACCTAGGATGCTGGGTATTCCACAAAATCTCTTTTCCCCTCCAAGTTTTGATAAAATTAAGAGTAACCTCTTCCGTCCACAAAAAACAAACAAACCGATATCCAGTTTACACTGACAAAACGCTGTTGTTCGTAAACCGGCCTAAATACACAAACATGGGAGGTGAAAACATAGCCCTATGGCATTTCTTTGAAGCGATGGAAAAAAACCGACAACTAGTGGAACGGGGGAACGTTACGCGGTCTTGATACGTGGTACCGTCCAGACGATACGCGACGGCGTTACGGTACGGGGTTCTGTTGCGCGTATGGACGCGGCCTTACAGCGGCGTCCGAAGTCCCCAGGCCGTGGACAAATGCAATCCAGACGTTTTTTCCACGAATCTACAAGCTTCTCGACCTTCAAACTACGTTTTCAGTAAGTGTTGCTTCAGCAGAACGTATGTTTTTTTTATCGTTGAAGCACCTTCAAACGCGGTTCAGAAGAGAGACCTTTAATACACACCCACAGGGACATTCATATTGATGTAAATAAAGTGATTGACAAATTTTCAAAGAAACCAAGATGACTCGACCTTGCACTAGAAGCTTAAATTTTTTTAAAATGTTGCTTGTTATAAAAAAAGTAAAATAATTACAAGATTTTTTAGTTTAAATTTAAACTTGTTCCATTAATTCCATTGTAAATAATCGTTTTGGTTATTGTATATGGCTCCTTTACTAGCTTATCCTTCTGTTATACTTTAACTATAATCTACCCTTAACCATATAATTTAATTAAAGGAAAGCCCAACTTTAAATAATTTTCATAAATTAAGTATTTTGATGAGTATAAAGGAAGGCTAGTAATATAACAACATTTACCTAAACTATTTAACAGTCCAAAACTAAAAATTTTCCAGGTGGGGGCCCCCGAAACCGTCCTCCATCGTAATAACGTTCCGGATCCGTCCTCGAGTTCACAAACAACCAAGCTACCAGTTCTATAAGATGGACGCACAGGCGTCCACGGTTGGGAACAGTGAACACCTGATCAGCAAAGTTACGTAATAATGGAAGCTGTAGACTTTCTAGAGGGTGTCTGCTCTCGAAACCCGAGGGCTGTAGGTCTGGGTGACGTCAAGTACCTAACGTCATGCCCCCACCACCGAACGACTGACCATTTCGACATTATCTGGTAATTTATATTCATTGTCTATGTCAATGAACGGGTTTTCTTGCTCATTATAGATGGGTAAAATGATTCAGTGAGCGGTCTGACACACCTGTTGACTCATCTGACCGCACATACGGGTTCTTCCATTCCTCACCCCCGATATTTTCTTCAAGTAGTGCCCCTACCCTCAAATCTTTTCGAAGGCCCCAATGTTAAAAGATACTTCAAGTCATTTGAACACGATTGAAGGTGTGTATTCACCAAAATGACAATTTAATTCTTATTTGAATTTTGTATTACTGTACATTTTGTTTTTTAGTTTAGAATGGAAAATACATTTTTATGTAATCTTGACACGTTTTCGCGTCAATTTCACAATTTTAGTTTATGCGAACCTCATAACTTCATTGTTTATGCGAACCTCACAATGTCACTATTTAAGTGAATTTCGCAACTTTACTGTTTATGTGAACTTCACCATTTCACTGCCTACTTGAACTTCATCATTTCACCTTTTACGTGAACTTCACTGTTTATGTGAACCTCATAATTTCACTGTTTACATGAACTTCCCAATTTCACAGTTTACACGAACATAGCAACTTCATTGTTTACATGAATCTCACTATTCCACAGTGTGCGTAAACTTCACCATTTCTCCGTTTACATGCACAACACAATTTCCCTATTTACGTGAACTTAATAATTTCACAGTTTATGTGAACTTCAGATTTTTACAGTTTACGTAAACTTAACAACTTTTACAGTTTACGTAAACTTAACAACTTCACTGTCCACACGAATTTCACAATTTCACAGTTTACGTGAACTTAACAATTTCGCTGCTTATACAAGGAACTTCAATTACCGACCTTCAGTAAAATTACGCGTACAGTAAAAAAGCCAGCGAAAAATATACCTTTTATCCCGTACCTCCAGTACTGCCATCACTAATCAATTTCGGTTAACGACCTATGGTACTGTAACTATCCTTCCTTTTATTTTCTACATTACTTTTCTTTCTTTCTTCTTTTCTCTGTTTTGTTATCCGTCTCTCTCTCTGCCACTTTCCTTTGAGTGGCGGAATAATCCATACGGCTTTTAGGGGCTTCTCGGAGCTCATTTTTCGTACATGTCATGCCACACTGATCGCTTTTTGTCAATTCTTTCGATAATATCATCTGGCACGTTGTTCTCTAGATTTAGAACCTATCATTTTCCTGTATTTTTAAAATCTCTTCGAAAAATACTACTGTTTCGGTGACGCTAATTTTTTCGATATCACTGATATTAGCACCGTTGCTTTACAAAAAATGAGTATCTGCAGGCGATGTCAGCTTGTAGAGAATAGTCTTTAGAAAATACGAGTTCGTAGAGAAAGATTTGTAGAAAAGTTGCGCTTGTAGAAAATGATTTGTAGAAAAGCACTGATGCTGCTATATGCTTAACTATAAATGTGGTTTGACGTATCACATCAGCTGATCGCTGACTACCCCTCAGATGGAGATGGGAGGGGGATATCATTATACAAGAACCAACAACTCCAACACCTCTTTTTGCGTCAATTGGATATATTATTTTCGGGAACCGGAGGCTTGTTTTGAAGGCTCCTCCTCCTCCTCATCATAATCCTCATCCTTCTCATCATTACCACCATCCTCCTCCTCTTCATCCTTGACTTCTCTATTTTCACACCCCCTTCTCTTTAGTAAATTCTTTCCTTCTTTAGGAAATCCTGTCCCCAGGCTGCGATCAGTCTGACTTCAGGGGCGGACCGGGTCTTTTCAAAGGGCGCATTTGGATTATCGGAGGGCGCTAGTCCTATAGCCCATGAGGGCGCACCGGCCGGCTGTCCAGTCCGCCCCTGCCTGACTTTAACTTTAAGCCAACTTCAAATCAACCTTTTAATAGATTTATCACGCAGGGGAGGACTGGGCCGCCGGCAAGCCGGCCCCGGTCCGATGCGCCCTCGTGGATGATAGGTCTTTCGCCTCCGAACAGACAAGGACTCGAGCCCTCAGATAATCCAAGATATACGTCATTTGAGAGGACCCTGTCCGCCCCTGCATATGTCCATATTTTCGGGTCAGGTGTGGAAAAATTCTTCAATTAAGAAATATTTTAATTGCAGGATTTTTGATTGAAAGTTTCTGATCGACCGTTGGAAAGCCACTCCAACAGCACTTTGCCAAATACTTTATTTCCGATCTTCCAACGTTTCGTTTTACTATTTAAGTCCAAGCCTCAAAAGGATTGTTGCAGACGATCTTCATTACTTTTAAAATCTCATTTATCTATGACCTCCCACAACCGTAACGCGTTGCTAATTTTCGTACACTTACACCTTTTCTTTTACCGTCCTGTACAACTTGGATTGTTTTTTCACCTTTAGACTTTTTTTCGTGAAAAACTTACCACAATTACGAACTGGCTTTGAAATGGCGAAATTAAATTTTACAACACTACCCAACGGTAATAACGCACAAAGAACCGGAACTGACATTGACATGAACGATGACATGACATTGACATTGACATGGTACATTGACATTGACATGAACATTGACGCGAGCATTGACATTGACATGAACATTGACATGACATTGACATGAACATTGACATGAACATTGACATGAACATTGACATTGACGCATGAACATTGACATGACATTGACATGACATTGACATTGACATGAACATTGACATGACAGTGACATTGACATGAACATTGACATGACATTGACATTGACATGAACATTGACATGACATTGACATTGACGAACATTGACATGAACGCATTGACATGACATTAACGATGACATGAACATTGACATGACATTGACGCCAGACAATTTCTGTTGGACAGTGACTGTTTGCGCAAACCAAATACTTGGGATGGTCGGTCTTAAATAGCGACATCGTATTCACAAAAAGGGACGAACGCATAAAGCTACAAAATGAAGTAATGTCACAATGGAGTACATTGAAAGAAAGTATCGTCAAATAAATTTTACTTTATGTTGAGTTGACACTTTGGGTTGCAGACATATTTTAAAAATTTGAATAAGAAATTCTTTTCCGTGATGCCTACGGGGTGGCCGTTGTTCGAAATTCGTTGTTTAGAGGTAAGCATACTGTTAATCCTATGGGACGCGTTCGGTTCCACTGATGTGTGTCCGGTTTTTGGAGATTACCGCTGTTTAGAGGTGACCGTTAAATCGTATTTTATGGGAGGGGGATATTTTACATCTTTGCCCCAACTACGAAAATTTCTCGGTACAGCCCTGTGAAAATCAAAACAGCAATCAAACAGCCTCGGAAATTAATGTTGATCTCCCAAATCTGAGTTCCGTCACAAGATGCAGCCTCGAAGCCGAGTTCCATCATACAATACAGTCCCGAAGCCAAGTTCCGTCGTAAGACGCAGTCTCGAAGCAGAGTTTTATCATAAAATACAGTTCCGTCACAAGATAGAGTTCCGAGTTCGATACAAGGAATGGGTACGTGTTATTTATTTTTTTTTACTAAAAAGTTTAATTTTGCCCTGCCAAATGAAATAGTATGCTATAGAAAGAAAGCGGAACATGTAAAACAATTGAAGCATTATCAATTATCTCCGAAAATGGAGATCCTTCAGATATAGCGTTGAGATATATTGTCTTGTAGATATATGGTCTTACGGTCAATTCCGTCCATCAGCGTAGGAAGAAACCTCATAAGAGTGTTACAGGGTTACAGAACTAAAACTCTACATATTCATATATGCATATACAAAATTATATCGTACTGGGGTTATGACCCCACCAACCCCCCCCCCACGCGTATGCCAGTGATTCCGCGATTGATGACGTACTGCTTCCCACCCCCGACAAAATTAGTAGGAAAGATTGACTATTGTTTGAGCTCATGTGTTTTTTCTTTTTATTTATGGATATACAATAAATTTAATCTTTGTTCCTTGACATTATTTCATTTATCAATATATGAGATATATCCATTCCTTCATATAAAATTAAACGAACCATAACATATCCCCCGCAACTGAGACATGTACATATTTTTTAAGGAATAAAAAAATAGCAATTATTAGACATAAGGCTCCTAAAAAAAAGGGGGCTGGTGTATCCGCCATTTTGATGCCATCGTATCACGTGATCTCATTCACTGCTGTGTTAAAGTTGAGTGATTTACAAGTGTGTTATTTTTAATAAAATAGAGGGGAAAGGGGGTGGGTATGCCGCTGTAAATTGTTCAACATAGAATGTTTAGATTTGCAACAGATCCGGTAAGAAAAATGAAATGGATTATTAATTTTCCAATGGCAAACGTTGTGTTATGAAACTGAGAGGGTACAACAAAATGGCGGCTGATGCATCGATCTAGAATTCTAGGGGTTCTGATTAGTCCCAAATAAAAAATTTTGGGGATACATATGGTTTACAACACTTAAATTTTTACGCCGAAGTATTTAAATTAGGAAACAAAAATGCGTACGATAAGCAGTAGCGCAGCAATTAAAAACTTAAGAGAGGGCTCAAGTGACTTTAAAAAAAAATATTATGTGACACGCGGCCTTAGAAAAGAGAATGTGTCTGATATCTAATAGGGGTCTTGAGGCCCCCCCTTACCATCTTCGTACGCCCCTGACTATAAATATATCTGAAATGAAAGAGAACAAACGAAGTCAATAGACCGTTACGAGGCATGCAATCCAGATGTATTACAGAAATTAAAAGATTTCCTTTTTCCATAGAAAACTCTCCTTGGGCATGGGAAAAAAACATTAGCATCAGTTAAAGGTGTTTTCGACGTTGATTGTAAGTTTGTAAAAATTTTAACGGTGCCATATCGGGATGTAATTTATTTCGGAACTTCAATTTACAATAGGAATGTATGGAAGAAATACGTTTCTGCTATTTCTGCATAGAGGACCACAGATGATCTCAATTTTATTTTTGGACAAGAGACTAGAAGTTACGTTGCATCTAATGCATATAGACTAATGCTCGGGGAGTTTCGAGAACATGTTCAAATTCAACTACGAATAACAAGTCCAAACATGTTTTTGAAGTTAAATTTGATCGCGTTCTCGGTACTTCCCGAACATTATACATGTTATTATTAATACATGTGTTTTAAATGTACGTCAGTTCTAAATTCGTGTAGGAAAATAGCATTAAGATTTGATGTGATCATCTTCTTTGAAGAAATCGCAAAAAACATGTTTCTTCCATACACTCCCATTCAGGGGCGGACTGGGGCCTTTCAAGGGGCACGAATCCTATAGCCCATGAGGGGGCGGCCCGGTGCTCCCATTGTAAATCGAATTCATTACAAACAAAACCTTGACAAATTCATAATCGGCGTCAGAAACATTAATTAATGATTTTTCTGTCTTGCCTGGGAGGAGGAGAGGTTTTATGAGGAGTGCAAATCACTGTTTACAATTCAGGAGGGCTCGACATGCGGTATCGAATTATTTTATGTTCATGTAAGACTGAATTTAATTAGTATCATTTGTTTGATTGCATGAATGAATCGTGTGTGTATTAATTTCAGTTTTATTACCCAATAAGAAGCTCTTCAATAATACACAGGGGAAGGAACTTTGTAGCAACTTTCCATTTCACTTAGAAAATACATATACATGCAATAACACTGCAATTCAAAAAACAAAAAACAAAAAAAATAATAATAATCACAATCCACCATGACGGGTCCCTATTAAAAATCATACGATTTAACAGGCTGAGGACCCTAACAATGTAATGGCGCAAAATCACCTCTTAGCAAATAATCTAATATTTTTTTTTCTAAATAGATTAATATTATTTATGTCGTTAAGAGTGTTTGTATTTTATTCCAACTCCTTAAGCCCGAATATTCAATGTCCTTGTTATAAAATTCCGTTCTAATTTTTGGTAGTCTATATTGACCTTTTCTCTGGAAGCTCGATTGTTTCCATAATCTATTAATTCAATATTCTCTATATATTTATTTTATTCTTTTGAACATTATTTTTAATATACTATAATCATATATCTTATCTATTGGTAGAATACCATATTTGCTAAACAATATAATTTGATTTAAACTTTTAGTTTTTTCAATTATTTTTATAAATTTAATCTGTAGCGATTTAATTAGTCTGGTATTTTTCTTATTTAGATTTTCCCAAATGCTATTACAATAGGTCAAGTGACTGTATATAAATGGATAATATAAACCCAGTAATATATCTCCGGGGACTGTTCGCGACAATTTTCTCAAAATCCCTATTCCCAAACTCACCTCCTTTTCTACTCTTTCTGTCTGCCTATTCCAATTCAAGTCCTTTGCCAATACCACCCCCAAAAAAAATCAATTTCTTTAACAATTTCAATTTCTTTCTCATTTAAATAATTTTTTCTGAATCTTCTATCAATTTTCTTATTTTTTGTAGTAAAAATTAGTATTTTTGTTTTAGATTCATTTATTTTCATTTTATTTATTTTAAACCAAAGTTAAATTTTTTTAATTAGTTCATGACCAGTTCTAGTTAACTCATATTTGTCTTTACTCTGAATAAACACACTTGTATCATCTGCATATAATGTTAAATAACCATTGTTAGATATTTGCGCTATATCATTTATATACAATAAAAACAGGAGGGGACCAAGAATGAACCCCTGGGGAACACCATATTTATTTTTAAGTGAAACATATATTATATAATTAATACGTACTATTTGCTGCCTTCTTTGAAGATAGGCATTTAGAATATTGTTAATTTTGCCTCTCATACCATAATGTGATAATGTGTCTAATAATATGTTCATATTAATTACGTCAAACCCCTTGCTTAAATCGAAAAAAATCCCCATACTAATAAAGCCATTTTCCAGAGATTTTTGTATTTTTGTTATTACATTTATCAAGGCAGTTTATGTGGATCTGCCTTTCAAGAAACCGTGTTGGCTTCTATCCAAAATTCTAAATCTATTTGTGAAATCAATTAATCTGTTATTTAATGAACGCTCAAATATTTTAGCAAATACTGATAAAATTGAGATGGGCTGTAATTTGTTTTAATATTCTTGTCACCTTTTTTATAAATCGGAACAATTTTTGTAATTTTCATTCCATCTGGTATCTTTTCCTGTTCAATAATGTCATTATAAATTATCAATAATGGTTTTAGAAAAATTTCCGCATTTTATTTGACTAGTTTTGGTTTTATTTCATCTACACCTGCTCCCTTATTTATGTTTAAAGTTCGTAAAATTTTCAGTAATTCTGATTCATTTATTTCTCTGACATACATGGTCTGGTTATTTTCTCTTTTTAAATAATGTCTGTAATCAAGTTCGTTAGTTTTATTTTTATCTAATTTAGTATCTATTTCAGTATCAAAAATATGCACATAATATTCATTCGATAAATTCGCCATTTGACGATCGTCCGTTATTAGGATACCCTCATTCATTAGTCCTTCTAAATTTTCTTTTCTTGCCTTTGATTTTCCTATTAATTTATTTAATATTTTTCATTTATTCTTAGCATCTATATCCCTAAAACAGTTTTTGTAGTATTCTTGTTTCCTTGTTAGTATTAACTTATTTATTTTGTTTCTCATTTCTCTATATTTACTCAAATAAACAAGTTTCTTCCTTCCAACAAATCTGGAATATAACCTGCTGCTTCTTTTTATTTCGTTTAACATTTTTTTTTGTGTCCAACCCTTATTGTAACATTTTTCTTTAATTTCTATCCATGGGAACTAAACCTCAGACAACGGTGGATAGGAAACAGCACGCGTCCTACAATACCGTTGGGAATCAAACCCTTGTCGGAGGCACAACGCGTTACCACTAAACCATTGGATCAACGTTTTCTCTAAGAATCCGAACCTCTTAAGGAGGGAGGGGGGGAAGGAGTATTATACCTTTACAAATTTTTTTGTTTTGTTTTGTTTTATTAATTAGACACACACATTTCTGATCATTTTAATACCAAAATTATAAACATTCACCCAGTAGTTCAAAAGCTATTGCGAAAACAGTGGCAGATTAGGTCGTTTTTTAAACTTCAAATGCGTTTATTTCCATTCAACGTTATTGGAGATTATCAGTAAGAAAATAAAAAGTTCCCAACCGATTTCCATAAAATTTTGCACATTTGTTTAGGACGTCATTTGCAGCGAAATAAAGTAAGCTTATGTTATTTCATGATTATTTATTATTTTTAATGTGAATATATTGTACGAAATATTCGTTCGATTTTTATTTTTTATTTATTTCTTCCCATAATCAACTGCTAAACTTTTGATCAAGCTGCTAATTCATTTTAAAGAACAGCTTCTATGCTTACCTTTAAGGCATGAATTATGTTTCTCAGTGAATTTTTTATGAAGTTATCTTACGAATGGTGACTGCGCATAGGACTAATTTTGAGAAAACATAGTATTTAAAAAAAAAAAAAATAAAAAAAATCTGTAATGCCCTGAAAGAACATTTTTATTATATTTTAATTCTGTTAAGTGATATTATGCGCTGTAAAATTTTTATTAATTTCCAGGAAATAGGATCTGAGAAAATTAATTTTAAAAACAATATTAGTTAAGAAGAATTTCAGTCACCTAAAAGTGTCCTGTTCCCACCTTAAGTCCTGGAAAATAAATCCTGGACCACAATGCGTAGTTAGTTGGTAAGCGTTCTTTTTATAGCACCTTTCGGAGTCGAACCCGTTACTAGCGGTATGCTAAGTGAGCGCGTTACCAATGAGCCACCGCGGGACCCAATTAATTGCATATAACCATACCTGCACTCAGGGCCCGATCAATGGGGCCTAGGGCCTAATATTTATTCGGGGCCCTTTTCTAGCACTCGCAACACAATGATTCAATAAGGAAGTAACAAAACCAAACTCTTTTTACATATAGAGGCGTAGCCAGGGGGCGGTTTTGGGGGTTGTAACGCCCCCATTGCAATGAAATTTTGTATATTTAACATAGGAATGTATGAGTTGTAGCTCTGTAACCCCACCTCATTAAGCCTATAACCCCCTTTATGAACTTTCTGCCTACGCCACTGATTATACAGGTTTCCTAGGTGAGTCCTAATGCGGCCAATAACTTTTGAACCAAGACAGATATTGCAACCAAAGTTAGGTATTGGTATAGTAAAATGACTATGCACTATCAGACATGATAGACAGCAGCGCCCCTGGTGGCGAATTGAGGAAGTTAAAAATTTTATTTCGAAAAATAATGAAGATGAGGAAATATTTTCAATTAGAAAGTTGTAGAGCATCCTACAGTTAGTAAGCAAAACATACGGCTTACATGCACTATGTACACGTACTGCCACAAAGTAAGGTGTTCCGAATGTTTCAGTACATCGCTTTCAGTTAATGCTTTCTGATAGCTTAAAAGTTGAGTTGAAGTTCCTATAGGAGAGAGATCATGGTTTCTTTCCTAACATTTGTTGCAATACCTGTCTTGGTTCAAAAGTTATTGGGCGCATACGGACTTTTTAGGAACCCTGTATATTATCTGCATAATTAATAGTTTAAAGGCGTTTTGAAAGATGTCTAAGTTACAATTAAGAAACATATAATATTAATAAACTATTAAGTTATAATTAAAAACATGGTCCCTAATTGATATTTTAAACTTATTGAAGTAGATTACATACAAAATTTTGGGGGGGGGGGCCGCGGCCCCGGAGGCCTATACGTTAACCGGGCCCTCCCTGCACTATAGCTGAACAGTGAATACATGTGGGAATTTTAAAAACAGCTTGCAGAAATCAATAGGAACGAAAAATAAAACAGTGGGCACCGTTCCGCCTTGTGTTCCTTCGGTTACGGTTGAAGGGTTGCGGTTAAGGTTTCAACTAACTTTAGATTAGTAATTAAAGAGTTTCGATCCCGAAGACCCACCATCAAACCCCTCTGGATTAAACTCCCCGTTCTAAAAGCGCGAAAGTAATGTTAGGGAACTATTGGATTTTTCAGATTCGGCATCGTACCTTTATTCAAGTACATCGATTGCACTTAATCGATATATCAGTTTAATCGCTTTTCCCCGATGATATTCCATGTTTAAAAAGATTTGGCACTTGTTTTGAACTTGTTTGGCAACACTTCCTTTGAATTAAACAAACAGGAAGCGAAGAGAAGGACTGTCACAAAATTTACTTCTCAGAAATTGGCATCTGGAGTGATATCGATTTTTCCCCGTCGATGTGCCATCGTCTTTCGATTAATCGCTATAATGAAAACGGTATTACAAGTCCTTTAAGTGGTATAACGAATGCCCTTCTGACTAATCTGTGTATAATTTAAAATGGATGTCAGCTGTCATGGGCGTACACAGGGGGGGGGGTGATGGGGTCAGAACCCCCATTAAGTGACTAGCCTCCATCTCTAGGTGAGGATTATGCCTCCCTCCCCCCCACTAATGATGGGCAGATAGAATTCACTTGTAAGTTGTGTCTTTATATGAGGACCTAAAACCCTAGCTCCATATTGTTACACCAATGTCAATACAGTTGAAACCGCATATATGCAAATGGACGCGGCAACGAAATCCTTTGCATATAAGCGAGTTTCGCATATAAGAGGGTTTTACATAAAAGCGGTATTCTCTGAACTATAGCGTGCAAATAATTTGCTCATTAAATTTTTATCGAATTTTATTATTAAATTAGATATTCTTATTTCTAATTTTATAAATCATACACATTATTTATTTCAATATTTATAATGTACAGTACTATTACTCTATTAATAAAAGTAACAAGAAATAATGTGCTACTTACATAAACGCATGTACCGTATTTGTGGAAAACAGTGGACAAATTATAACAATATTCTTTTGTTATTTATATCTTTGTCTTATTGTTTGATTTCAAAGAATTTAAAATCGCCAACTTTTGATCAATATTTAAGCAGATATGTCGGTTTCTTTTCATCTGCCATGTTCACAATGAATATAAACCGAAAAGTGCAAAAGAAGAAAGCAAAAAACTTGCAAATAGACTAAGTATTTTGTAGACCAATAAAACACAAGACGGGTGATTCATTGTGCCAGTTACAAATAGAAAATTTGATAGTGTTTCTGATCACAGGCATATTATGTACGTCGGTGTGTGCTATTTACAGTACATGTAATTTGTCTAATGTAATGCATAAGCTTGTCTTTACAGATTGTGTGCATTGTATGTCTCCTGTGATAAATAAAATCTATTTATTTGTTATTATTGTTATTAGAAAGCAGAGGGGGGAGGAAGGCTTAAACAAAGCCATAAATAAGCTGGTACGTGACACTTCGACAAGGGTTGACAGCTATTTCCGATGGGGAAAGCCAATCCTTAAAAATAGAGTTGCCAACTACACATGTACTGTGGATGAAAACTTGTTCATAAAGTTTGTTTGCATATATCCGGTTTAAATTCTATAATAAAACATTCGTTTGGCTTCAAAAATACTTGCATACATGCAATTTTTGTATGTATAAAATCGAAATTAAGCGGGTTTAGATAACATTAAAAAGATACAAGAAAATTTGAGGCTAAGTATTTTTTGCATATACGCGGTTTCGACTGTATATTAAATATACTGCGATTTTGTACATAAATACTATGGACTTTTATCCCTGTAATCTAGTAATAATTTTTCTGCTTACCCTGATGTGTAAACTTTTCTAAATCTTTTTTTTTTCAATCAAGCTAAATTCTCTCTTTCGCTTTTTCAAAAATTTAAAACTGCATTCGTTTTTTGAAGCATTTAGAATTATTTTCTCAGAATATAGGCCAAATACAGCAAAAATCGTCTATAACAACTTGACTTGACAGTCATAAATCGGAACCACATGGGTTAGTTATCAAAATTTAAGTGTTATTCTAATCTTGTTTATTTACAAATGTCCGAGAAATTTTTATTACTGCTAAACCTGAATATTAAAGATAGTGAACTTAAAAAGTGATTTATTAATTGAATATCACGAGGGTCATATTCTTTAGAGGCCTATTTTATTTTTTCAGTGTAGGGCCCATAAACTCTTAAACCGGCACTGTTCGGAAGTCATTAGTACGAGGGCTATTCAGAAAGTAACTTACGTTACGCCGCTGCGCGGCGACAGATGGCGCTAGCGCCTCCTTCTTGGTGTCGGCGCGTCTGGTGAATCATTACGCATCGAGTTGTGGTCGTTTGCGATGCGTGTTGCCTCCGCTTTGTTCACTGTGAGTGTTTAAAATGTGTGCTGCAATAGAAAATCCCGCGAGTTGTGAAGTGCGATCAGTGATTAGGTTTTTGCTCGCAAAAAAACTGAGATCAATTGAAATTTATCGGGAACTTTGTACGGTATATGGAAACGACGTAATGAGTGAAGCTGGAGTGAGACAATGGTGTATCATGTTTAAAAATGGACGCAATAAATGTTCACGAGGAAGCACGAACTGGCCGGCCGAGCATTGTTAACGCTGAACTGGTGGAGAAAATCAGTGAAAAGATTCTCGTAAACCGCCGTTTCATAATTTCGGAGCTCTCACTAGAGTTTCCTCAAATTTCACGAACTTCGTTGTTTGGTGTTGTGACTCAAGATCTAGGCTATCACAAGTTTTGTGCCAGATGGGTGCCGAAACTCTTGCCAAAAGACCACAGAAAGCAGCGCATGGCAGCATCTCTGACATTTCTCGAGGCCTACAACGAACATGGTGAATCACTTCTCGATCGTGTCGTAACAGGAGACGAGACTTGGGTACAGTTCGTGACTTGTGAGACAAAACAACAGTTTATGGAGTGGGGTCACATAAGTTCTGCCAGGAAACCAAGGAAATGTTTGGAAACATTGTCATCAAGAAAGATCATGGTGACTGGTTTTTGGGACATGGAAGATGTGCCTCTGATGGATTACCTCGAACGTGGTGAAACAATAAATAGTGAGAGATATTGTAAAACATTAAAGAAATTCAGAAGAGCGATACAAAACGAGTGTCGAGGGAAGTTGCTTTCCATAGTTTTTTTCATTCATGACAACGCAAGCCCCCACACAACCATTCAAACTCGACGGCTCTTGGATGGTTTCGGATGGGAACTGTTTGTTCATCCACCATATAGTCCGGACCTTACTCCGAGCGATTTTCACTTGTTTCCACACATGAAGACTTGTCTCGCAATACAGCGCTTCGACGATAACGAGGAACTGCATGCAGGCGTCCGTGCATGGTTGAAGTCTCAGTCAGCTACATTTTATGATGATGGAATTAACAAGCTGGTGTACCGTTATGATAAGTATCTTAATTTATGTGGAGATTATGTTGAAAAATAGCTGAACGATGTGCCTTTCGAGTTTAAGTAATAAAAAATGTTTCCTTTTATTTTTTTTTTTTTATTCTAAATGTCAGTTACTTCTGAATATCCTACGTATAATATAATAAATATTATTTATTAGTACAATAGAAATAAAATACAGGGTACCAGGGAGGAAATTTACATAAAAAGGGTTAAACACTGGGTTAATAACTTCACCATGTTTGATTTTATTTGTTTACACTGTGGTCGGGAAACTCTTCAAATTGTCCATAAATACATCAAAACACACATTAAAGTTATCCGTTTTAAAGAACATCTTCACTTTAATCACACCTGTAAAAAGGAATTTCTTATCCCTTTCAAACTTAAAGTTAAACCTCTTGTACATTCAGCCTTTGGACATCGCATTGCACATAACACAAGTCTTAAATTTCTTTCTGCTAGAATTTCTCTTCGTTACCACGTACTCGCTCAGCTTCAAAATAAAATATCCTTTCTTACTTCCCTTCTAAATACTAAACTTGATTTTCTTACCATGCTCCTAGTTAAATCCGCTACTCGCTCACAAGAATCTAAAATCCAAGAACATATTCGTCTTACTCATTCACGTAAACTTAACAACCTTAGACCTTCTATTTCAAAACAGTCAAAACTTCCTACAAAAAAGTGGATACTAAATCTTTCAAATAAAAATCTCACACCACAACAGCAATTCGTACTATCACTCGGCCTAAATTTCTCACCTGCTCCATAGAAAATGCTCTACAAAATAATCACACTGACGAACGCGTTGCAGCTGATATCCGCTGCAGAGTGGCAGGACTCCTTCGGCGTCCAAAACTTCCTGAGGACAACCTAACGCCTATGCAAAGGGTTGCCCTCCGGGAGCTACGAAACGACAAGGGCCTTGTCATACTGCCAGCTGATAAAGGCCGTACTACAGTCGTCTTAAATCGTCCAGACTACTTACATAAAGTCTCTACACTCTTATCTGATACAAATACATACACCCACATCACAAAAGACCCTACACAAACAATTCAATCCAAAATGAACTCTCTCCTTCTAAAACTCTATAAATCTAAAAAACTTACATTTAATCTCTACGACTCTTTAAAATGCACTTCCGGCCGCTTACCATCCTTCTACGGATTACCTAAAATTCATAAACAAAATATTCCTCTTAAAACTATAGTTAGTTTTTGCAGCTCTCCTACATATAACCTATCACAACACCTCTCACGTCTACTCTCTCCTATAATCGGTAATAACGACTACACTGTTTCTACTAGCCAATCCTTCTGCACCTCTTTAAATAACCTACAACTTGACGACGACGACCTTATGGTCTCATTCGATGTAATTTCTCTCTTCACTTGCATTCCCACATCACTTGCAATCGACACCGCACTTACACGCCTCCAAAATGACACAACACTACATGAACGCACTTCACTAACACCTCACGACATCTGCACATTGTTGAAATTTTGTCTGGACTCTGCTGTGTTCTCCTCACATGGTTCTATCTATAGACAAGTTTTTGGCACTGCCATGGGATCTCCGGTCTCAAGTGTTGTAGCTAACTTGGTTATGGAGTCATTTGAGGAAACTGCTTTATCTTCACCGAATTTTAACATTAAATTCTGGAAAAGATACGTCGACGACACGTTTGTTGTACTTAAAACTAATACACTCCAAAGCTTCTTCCATTACCTTAATAACTTAAACTCACATATAAAATTCACATACGAAACAGAACAGAACAATAAACTCCCTTTCCTAGACGTTCTTGTACACAGATCTCACGATAACTCAATCTTCACCTCAGTTTACCGTAAACCCACACATACAGACAGATATCTCGATTTTAAATCGCATCATCCAACATGCCACAAAGCTTCCGTTGTTAAAACATTAAGTCTTAGAGCGAATTCTCACTGCAGTAATGAAACACTTTCAAACACAGAAACAAAACACATACACACGGCACTTAAAAATAATGGATACCCTAAACGATTCATTCTCAGAAACTGTAGACCCAATAGTACATCTTTAAATGACACGTCTCACACCCGCATACCCATTCCATATATTCACGGCATTTCCGAAACAATCTCTCGCATCCTTAAAGAGGCAAATATCAAAACATTCTATTCCCCTGTCACAACACTTCGCAAACAACTTACAAAAGTTAAAGACCCAGTTCCACCAGAAGATCTCACAGGCGCCATATACCAAATACCATGCAAAGACTGCAACAAACATTACATAGGACAAACAAAAAGAATGATCAAAACAAGAAAAAAAGAACACAAACAAGCACTCGCGAAAGGAGACATAGCCTCACGTCTGGCAGAACACGCTTTACAACACGGACACGAACCCGACTGGGACTCAACAAAAATACTACACCGTCACATCACAAACAAGAATAGTAGACTCTTCTTAGAATCTTGGGAAACTTACAAACTACACGGGAAAGCCATTAATACATCACAACCACTTCCAGAAACTTATAAACAACTCTTACTCTGAAATGTATGAGACATCCCCAACATTAGGTAACCCGCAGTGTGGGTTTCTCATTGGTCCCTATTGGGGTTCTTCCATGATTCTATTGGAGGCCTCCCATTGGTTCTCATTGGGTTTTTCCATTCTGCGGGACTACTCTGATGAAGGGTTTTCCAGAAATTTCAAGTATAAAAAAGAGACAGAAACATAACATCGTCATTACTCCTGATGAAGGACTGCTGCTGATGCGTCCGAAAGCTTGAGTGATCTTTTTCATTGCTATTTTACCAGTGTTTAACCTTTTGTATGTAAATTATTCATTAGATTCATTTTCTACATTGTATACTTTAGTGTTTTATAGAATTTTTTCAATTTAAAAAAATAAAAAGTGCTATGTATTTAGTGAGGCTATGAATATAATTATAAACGGAAATTAAATTCATTATAATTAAATATATTTTTATTTAATTTTGAAACCAAAAAGTTTAATACTTTTTACTATCAAAATAATTTATAAAACTCTAGAGTGTATTATACTATAGGCTACTGTGATTTTAAAAAGATATCGTTTATAACGACTATCGGTTATAACGACCGAATTTGCACGGTCCCTTGAAGGTCGTTATAACCGATTTTCACTGTACGTTCAATTTTAAACTTGGGGAAATATGGTGTTTATTTTTTATTAATAAATTTGAATAATGTGACTCCCCACTCTCTCTTTCTCTCTCTCTCACACATGTATATTTTAGTAGCAGTTCTAGTCCCACCGTTCTACGACTTATGAGAAAATGCCATAGTCCAAATAAATTTTTGTTAGTTACGAATTTATATAATTTTCCTATAAATTACCCTAATCTCATTAAAATATTAATGATATCTACCTCTTGATCCCCAAAATAATTATGTACTTTACTTACTTACTTAGAGCTTTCTATGTATATATACACTGAAGTGCCAGAAAAACTGGTACAGGCGTGCGTATGCAAATAACGGAGCTTTGCAACCAATCAGCGTAACGCGATGCTGTCGGCAGCGCCTATATAAGACAAGAGATGTCTGGCAAAGCTGTTAGATCGGTTCTTGCCGCTACAATGGCAGGTTATCAAGATTTAAGTGATTTTGAACGTGGCGTTATAGTCGGCACAAGAGAGATGGGACATAGCATCTCCGAGATAGCGACAAAATTTGGATTTTCGCGTACGACCATTTCACGGGTATACCGTGAATATCAGGAATCCGGTAAAACATCAAATCTCCGACAGCGGTGCGGCCGGAAAAAGACCTTGAAAGAACGGGACATTCGACGACTGACGAGAATCGTTAAACGAGATAGACGTGCAACACTTCCTCAAATTGCCGCGGATTTCAATGCTGGGGCATCAACAAGTGTCAGCGTGCGAACTGTTCAACGAACCATCATTGATATGGGCTTTCGGAGCCGAAGGCCCACTCGTGTACCATTGTTGACTGCACGGCACAAAGCTTTACTCCTCGTCTGGGCCGACCAACACCGCCATTGGACTGTTGATGACTGGAAACACGTTGCCTGGTCTGACGAGTCTCGTTTCCAATTGCATCAGGCGGATGGACGTGTACGGGTATGGAGACAACCTCATGAATCCATGGACCCTACATGTCAACAGGGGACTGTTCAAGCTGGTGGAGCTTCTGTGATGGTATGGGGCGTGTGCAGTTGGCGTGATATGGGACCCCTGATACGTCTAGAGACAACTCTGACAGGTGACAGGTACGTAAGCATCATGTCCGATCACCTACACCCATTCATGTCCATTGTGCATTCCGACGGACTTGGACAATTTCAGCATGATAATGCGACACCCCACACATCGAGAGTTGCTACCGAGTGGCTCCAGGAACACTCTTCTGACTTTAGACACTTCCATTGGCCACCTAAATCGCCAGACATGAACATTATCGAGCATATCTGGGATGCCTTGCAACGTGCTGTTCAGAAGAGATCTCTACCACCTTGCACTCCTATGGATTTGTGGACTGCCCTGCAGGATTCCTGGTGTGAATTGTCTCCAGGATACCTTCAGACATTAGTCGAGTCCATGCCACGTCGTGTTGCGGCACTTCTGTGTGCATGCGTGGGGTTGGGGGCTACACAATATTACGTAGGTGTACCAGTTTTTCTGGCACTTTAGTATGTGTATATATATAAAGGTTTTCCTCGCCCATTCTTG
>QLNU02015003.1:10938273-10955213 GCA_006491805.2 Dysdera silvatica | reverse complement strand
ATCAATTCTTCGCATAAATCAGATATAAACATTCGATTACGCACACCATTTGAAAAATAGATGGGAAAATGCAGTTTCGCTTTTCCGTTTTCGAAAAAAAGGGGAGGGGGAAGGAAAAAAACAAGCTGTATTCATGCATTGGTAAACTATACAAAGATCGTCGAAAAATGAACGATAATCCAACGCAACATTTCAATCAAAGAATTTACTGGGTCTTTTCCCGATTTTTAGGGAAAATTTTAAAAAGGGGAAAAAATCTTCTCATGATTAGCTTTCTACTTCGCCATTTCTAAGGAACAACCATCAAGTCCTGAGAGCAAAAGTGATAGAAACGGTAACCTCCCTCAACACCACCCGCCATCTTTTTTTTAAACCATTTTATTTCAATTCTAAAGCTGTCCCTACGACGACTTCCTGTTTTCCCCCAAAAACCATTTTATACTTTTTTTTCTCCCCCTCTCCGAATGCACCATCATTGATCATTCCACACGCTGACGTCTTATCTCCGTAGGGTAAAGGGAATATTTCTATTCCATGTTTTTGAACCCATGACTATTTTCGGGAAAGAAAGAAATAAGCATAAAGTATAGTGCAACTATAATGTGTTAAATTTGCAGCAATATAATAATTCTAAGAATAACAATTCAACACGTGACATCATGTTGTAACACATTAATACAAACATACTGCAAGCATAGACATGACCAGATGGCAAAAATAATTCAAGGAAAAATAGCCATCAGGACTGATTTAATGAAACTAAACTATGTTACTACAAGCATGTACCAAAAATAGTTCTAGAAAATGAAACCGGGATAGGGCAGTAATAACTGATAAGACAACACCATACAACCGACCAGACATAAACCTAATTAATAAAACTAAGAAAAACCGCAAGTATTATAGACATAGCAATTCCAAACACAGGCGACATGCAGACCACATACACGACAAAAATTGCCAAATATCAAGACCTCAGCCACGAGATCAAAGACACGTGGCATATGGAAAGAGTTGTCACTGTACCTGCAATGTTGTCAGCCACAGGCCTAATAACAACCATAGTGCACAGAAGTTTAGAAATACTTGAACTCGATTATAACACCTACACATTGAGCTACAAAAGGCCGCCATTTTTAACACACATCGAACAACCAGGACGTCCGTAGACACATCTAAATAACATTCAGTAGGGAGTCTTGGGTGCTTAACACTGCCCGTTTGAAGTCTGTACCCCTAATGTCAATAACACGCATTAAATAATAATAATAATAATAATAATAACAACATGCAATAGGCAAAGTCGCCTTGATGTGAACTACTTACGTTCTATAAAAATATCTGCATTAGCTCAGGTCCTTGCGGAGAAAATCCAATACAAGAGGATAAGTCAAAATCAAGACAACCTATGCACATATACCAACAAAATAATAATAATAACAATAATCATTAATGATTGTTTTCAGACGAGGTAAGATTTCTTTTCTTCGTTATTTACAAAGTTTTAATAAATGCGACCAGGCAACTGTAGGTTAAATTATTCACGCCTAACAATGCCTATGTCGCCTTCGGTATGAGTTCATAAAGTTAATATATATAAAACAAAAGTATGAACAAAAAATGTATTTATAGATTTTATAATAAACTATATTTCTACATAAAAGATACTATAAATGAAAATCATGGACGTATTAAATTTTTATTTATTACAAATGCCAGGCATTTGATTATTCAGTCATTAGCCTTTACGTACTAAATAATTATGGAGATATTTTGCACAAAAAATATTACTACGCAATAAAATTGCGTAGCCTATTGGAAACCATATTCTGCAACCATGGAACCCATGCAATATACGATCGTTAAGAGAGTAGCAATTCAAAAATTATGGGCGGCCTTGAACCTCCCTTAATTACGCCACTGATGCATGCCATTCCAAATTTATTACTGATGAGTCAAATATTAGATTGTTTGAATTCCAGGTATTATATAGTATTTAAGTATTATCGCCTAATCGGTCTTACACAACTGCCTTCTCACATAAGTATTTTCTATATTTCGTATTTAAGCATTATTTTAATGCTTTGTGTCCGAAATGCATCTTTTATTAACTGTGCTAACTTAAGGAAGGGCGCACTATATTGCACTGACGGAATCATACTGCGCTGCACCTTGTCAGTGTACTTGTTAATTTTCTCGCGAGTATAGTACACATGTATTTATGTATGTACATATGTATTTATGTATTATTCATGTAGCAAAATGATCTCACTGTTTGAGTTTTATATTGTTAAACTATTGGAAATCGTACTTCGAATGCACAAGCACATTTTCAAGGAAACGTTTGGCGCAGCAAAATGCTTGTTGTCCTAACGTTCTAAAATCCAACCATTTTCAAAAAATGCAACTCTTTTATTAAGTTAAAAATATATGAAATATCTGCTTAAATTGCATTACTAAACAGATGGAAACATGTACCATAATTTGATGAGCGGCATGTGGCACATTTTGATAAGTGGATCTGCTGCACACGGAGTGGTTCATCAATATTACTTTGGCGCGGTATCCCAAAATGTCGCCAATCCCTGGCCTATGGTATCTCTTCATTTAACACCAGGTTTACCGAGGGGTCATTTTAACCCCTCTGAGAAAACTTTTCGTTAATTATCTTCAAGAAAATTCGTGCCGTATTTTATGAGAATATTTTAATTAATTTTTACTTACATTTATAAGACATACCTGTATAATCGCAAATCTAATCTAAATGGCAGAAGAACTTGCTGCTAATTACACAGGTTCATCTGAATCAGAAAATTTGAATGAGCCGTTGGTGGATGCAGTTGAGAGTTCCAGAACAAGAAAAAAAAATATGCCAAATTCGTCTTTGCAATGAAAATAAAACTCAAGTCACCTGTGGCAGTTGCAAAAGATACGTTTATGGAGTATGTACGGAAAAAAAATTGCAATTTGTAAAAAATTCTTTACGTTAAAATATCAAAAATAAAAAAATAAATAAAAACTAATTATTATAACTGATGTAATTTTATTGAGGTTCGTTTTTTCTACGTTAACTTCATAATAGATAGGTCAATTTATATTTTTTCCAATTAAATACTGAAAGGGGCCATTTTCACCCCTTTGGTAGAAATAGGTATATGTCAACTCATGGTAAACCTAGTGTTAAATCCATTAATGCTTGTAATGTTATACTTAAATCCTACTATTTTCTACATAACATAAATTTTTCTAGCCCTCAAGGGCGCTTTTTTCTTCTTCCACACATGCGCATGCACACGCATTCTTCGGAGATGCTCAAAATATTTTGATTGGATAGCTTTCTGAACCAAACGTCATGAAATTTATATAATCGTTTGGCTGTGGGATCACAGCGCCGCCTTAGGCGGCCACATTTCACACACGCCCCTTGCGTACAGCACAAAGTTTTTGATAATGGTTTGGCCAAACAATGGATAATTTATGGCCTAGCGATGCTGTCCGGCCATTTAACTATACTCCTGTCCAGTTATCTGGACAAAGCGTAACTTGACTGCAAACAACAAAGTGACTTTGATCTTTAGATATCGCCATTGTCTAAGGCTTCCAAAAACTAACGTTCGATTTTGAATAGGGAGGGCAGACGACGGGTCTGACCATTTTGTTGTTTTTCCCCGCCCTTTTTTTTTTAATTCGATCCATTAAACTAAATGCTTTATAGTCAGCGGAAATGACTTGACTTGGCCTCTGGATGTCGTTTGGGCCAGACGACGAGTATTTAGTTCGTCTGTTGATGTCGGACCGTACGACCTCCAACAACAAAAGACGTCTGGCAAAAGATATTTGCAATGAGACGATGTCTAGAAATTTGGAATATTTTTCGTTTTTCACAAACTTTGGTAGTTGCTTGTGGCAACAACGACGACTGTACTTTGTCACATGTCTGGATTGTCATGCCGGTATTCTGATTAATAGGTTTTTGTTGTCGGAAATGAAAGATCTTTCGGTCATAGTGCCCTGATTGGCGCCTGGCTCTAAACACTGTAAGGTTTAATAGATGGGTCAACTTTGATTGAATGAAACAATTCCAGACTGTATTGAGTGAGAGTTGGCACTAGTGCTTAAAAGCGCGTAGAGAGTAGGGGCGGTAAGAACAACGCAGTACTACCCTAGGGCGCAGTGGCTTAGATTAAGGAAGGGCTCCGGAAGCGCAACACCCCCCCCATAAGTTTTGAATTTCTATGTCCCTTCTTTGGCGCTCATTGTTGTACTGGCGCTAAATGAATGTTGAGCCCTTGTTTCCTATAAAGAGACTGAGATTTATAGGCGGTATATATTATATGCAATGAAATCTGTGCTTATCCAAATTCTAGAGACCGCAAAAAGGCAGTATTCAAGGGCGGACACGGAGGGGGAGTTCACAGGGGTCATGACACCCTCAAATATATTTTTTCACTGTAAAAAATTCCAACTTTTATGATAAATGAAGGGTGTTATTCCAAGACCATGGCAAATTCTGTCCTTGACCCCCACAAAATGAAAGTCTGTGTCCGTCCCAGGCATCATTACAGGTAAGGCTGAAACTGGAACGCTCTATGTCTGTTGGGAGCACGGAAAAGAACGTTATCGGCAAATCTTGGGCATAGGACAAGACGAGTTGCTATGTTGATGGTGTGCTGAAAGGAAATTAGTCCTGTATATGCTCAAAGTCGCTGTGGAACGGGTATTGGACTTTTTATTGGATTATTTTATTAATATTATTATGAACTGTTTCCGTTAATGCTTAGTTTTTGAGTCAGAAACCGTTCGTTTCTTTACTTTTCTTGTTTGGTTTAAAAATCCACTGTAGTTTAACTAACACCCATTTGTTTTATAGGAAATTAAATGGTGAGTGTGTTGTATTTGCAGAATTTTTTTCCCACTTATTTATCAAAATTATAGCATCAAACGTAATACAATTGAACCGCTAATAACGAAATCGAAGGAGTGTGGAAAATGTTAGATATATCCATAATAGCTTTAAAAAAGATGTTTTTAGCAGAGAGCGCACACGATAGATATATACATTATATGTACTTTTAATTAAATGTGCATTCTTAAAAGGACCACAAATTATAATCATTGTGAAAGTATTCAATAATGTAAGGAAAATCAAAAATTTAACATTCATTTAACAACATGGAGGGCCGCCATCTGTTGGTTTAAAACCTGAAATGAATTAATGTAAATTGTGTTCTATTGTTTTATTTCCGTCTCGCAAAACGGTATCCTTTTAGAAATAATTATTCGCTCAAGTATATTTTAAGCGAATCAATGTGAATATTTAGAATATGTGAATTTTTAGAATATATGTGAATATAGCATTTTTAGAATACATGTGGATATATCATTTTTAGAATGTAAGTGAATATAGCATTTTTAAAATATATGTGAATATAGAATTCTTTAGAATGCACGTGACTATAGCATTTATGGAACATATGTGAATATAGCATTTTTAGAATACATGTGAATATAGCATTTACAGTGTATGTGAATACATCATTTTTTTTAGAATGTAAGTGAATATAGAATTTTTAGCATATATGTGAATATAGCATTTTTAGAAATATATGTGAATAGAGAATTTTTAGAATGTATGTGAATATAGAATTTTTAGAATTTATGTGAATATAACATTTTTAGAATATATATGAATATAGCATTTTAGAATCTATGTGAAAATATAGCATTTTTGGAATATATGTGAATATAGTATTTTCAAAATATAGTATATTTAGTACAAACTGGAATATGTTCATTATTGAAAGTGAGAATCGTAATCAGAGGCGTGGGAAAGGGGAGGGCTCAGGTGGATCAAGCCCCCATTGGATATCAAAACACGTTATTATTTTTTCTGTCGCATAATCACATAACCTTCTTTAAAGCCACTCGAGCTATGGGCTTCTGTGGGGGAAAGAGGAAGCTCAAGCCCCTCTAGCCGTTCAAAAATTTTATTTGCCTAATTCTGCTATGCATTTAGTTTCAAAAGTTTTACAGTCACATTTTAAAATAAGGTACTTTTTAGCTCATTACTAATTGTCAAACGGTATCAATTATTTTTGTAGCATTTTAGTATCTTATACATTTGCTAAAATGTTTGGCAGCTTTGAAAAGAAGGTAATTTTTAATCTCCCCCCCTAGAAGTACTCACATGGGCGCCCATGATTTAAGCCACCCTTCCACAACCACTTGAGCCTCGAATTGTTACTCACAGAACCGCCGCGTGCTGGTGTGCAAGTTGCGTCCCGCATAAAGGCACATGAGAGAGGAAGGGCGGCATTTCAAAACGCCACATAGTAATTTTTCATGCAATTTATTAAGATAAATTATTAAATGAATAAATGTTTAAAAATTTTTTTTTTAAACGACATGAGTAGGCATAAATGTACACGTATATATTGTACAGTGGAACCTTGTAAAATGACTACCTTGGTAAATTGATTACCTGAATAAAGTGACCACTTCTCTGTGGTGACCATTGCAGTCCCGTCCCGAAGGTGGTCACTTTAGGAAGGTTCTACTGTATTTGTATATTAAAGAAATAAAAATTCCTTGAAACTGATTTAATTTCAATTTGCAAATTCCATTTTATGGGGGACGCTAAAATCTAATTTTCCGCGAAGGTCATTCTTACCCACGCTGCGGCCTTGGTTACGTTACTGAGTGTAATATTAAATATTCATATTTTTAAGTGAACGCCATCTATTGGCCTATTATTATTATTATTATTATTATTAAAATTTTTTTGAAAGGCGCTTGTGAACTCGGATAGTGGGAAGTTTAATAATATTAACGTGTGTGCTCTTCGAAATAGGAGGGGAATGTATTTTGCCGAATAATAAATAAAACGTTAAATTGGTATGTGTTTTCTAAAAATATTTTTGTATGTTCTGTTGAAAATACCATTTAGTTTAAGATCGATTCATTTTCAGCACACACACATTTCCAATTTACATGCCGCCACTTGTGAAAGACTTACGGGATACATTTTCCTTTGCATAAACATAAACTTTTATACAAACATTTTCCTCTATATAGTATAGACATGTTCCTTTGTATAGTTTAGACAGGTTCCTTTATATGGTTCAGACAGTTTCCTTTATCTAATTTAGGCAGTTTCCTTTACACAGTTTAGATAGTTTCCTTATACAGTTTAGACAGTTTCTTTTATAAAGTTTAGACAGTTTCCTTTATACAGTTTAGACAGTTTCTTTTATATAGTCTAGACAGTTTCCTGTATATAGTTTAGACAATTTCCTTTATATAGTTTAGATAGTTTCCTGTATATAGTTTAGACAGTTTCCTTTATATAGTTTAGACAGTTTCCTTTATATAGTTTAGACAGTTTCCTTTATATAGTTTAGACAGTTTCCTTTATATAGTTTAGACAGTTTCCTTTATATAGTTTAGACAGTTTCCTATATAAAGTTTATATAGTTTCCTTTAGATAACAATATTAGTTGAAGTTCCTTAGCTATTTGCAGGCCATTTAACAATGCGAGATTTCCAAAAGTCTGCCAATATTTTTCACGTTTTACAAAATTTTGCATAAGCGCGAGAAGGTATTATACAAAAACTGAATGTATTCGATTTGAAAATGGATTATGTATAGTTTCGATCGGTGCGAAACTTTGAAAGGATCAAATAGAAACCTGATAGATAAAATAAGAAAAAATAACTGAAGTAAGAACTTGATAGCTAAAATTTGAAATCACCAATTAAAACGATATAAAAAGCTAACGACTGAAATGAAAAATTGGCACCTGAACGTTAAAATTGACAGTTTAAACAACATGAGAAATTGATAACTGGAATGAGAAATTCCAACTAAAATTAGAGGAGAAATCGCAACTAAAATTAGAGGAGAAATCGCAACTAAAATTAGAGGAGAAATCGCAACTAAAATTTGAAATCGATAATTAAAACCACATTAAAAGCTAATAGCTGGAATGAGAAATTGATATTTTAAACGACATGAGAAATTGATAACTGGAATGAGAAATTAATAACTAGAATGAGAAATTGATAAATGGAATGATAAATTGATAACTGGAATGAGAAATTGATAACTGGAATGAGAAATTGATAACTGGAATGAGAAATTCATAACTAAAATAAGAGGAGAAATTAACAACTAAAATTTGAAATCGATAATTAAAATCGCATGAGAAGCTGGAATAACGGGAATGAGAAATTAACATTTAAACGTTGAACTTGACATTTTAAACGACATGGGAAATTGATAACTGGAATGAGAAGTTCACAACTAAAAGTTGAAATCACAAATTAAAACGACATGAGGAGCCAATAAATGATAAACTGACATCTGAACTTTGAGATTGATATTTTAAACGATATAAGAAATTGACAACTGCAATTAACATTTAAAACGATATAGTGAATCGGGGGAAGAAAGTTTAACTATTCAACGACATTATATTTAGGCGTTTTCAAATAAAATAATGTGGGTATCGGAAATGAATACTATGAATATTTTTATACTTACTGAAAGATTTTGATATCAAACCTCATTGTTTTATGTTAGGTTTGTGGCACTTTTTCATACTATGGCATTTTGGGCATCTTACCCCGAAGAACTGGGTAAGATGGCAAAGTTGTATTAAGTGTACTTACGTTAAATTAATAGGAATGAAACATCATTTATTGAAAACATAGTAGGAAAAACACAGGGTATCTACTGAAAAGAAAATTAACAACATTTTTTCAGCGATTGCTGATGAATTTGTAAAGTATTTTTCAGATATTAATAGTCATGAATTGCCTTTACCACTGGCTACCGTTACTGTGGATCAGCACATTTATTGCACATATCTGTTTCTGATGTGCATGTTTTGTGAAGCCATTCCTTGCAAATGATACACTCTAACCAATGTACTTTAGGCCCTTTTTTATCGTAATAATTTATGTTGCAAACAACACAGTTATTTTTGCTATCTTTGCTTTTCTTCTTTCGAATTTGCAAATCACTAACTTTTCCGTTTTGTTTCCTCTTTTCTACTTTCATTTTCACTTTCTCGATGTGTTCATGTTCAGTTAGTAGACCTACTGTCGTCATTCTTCGTTTCTTCTCCTTTGGATGTAAAATAGGAATAGGAAATATGTCCTCAAACGAACACCCTGCTTTCGAAAGAACTTTGCTTTCGGCATTTTCTAATACGTCCTGTGTTATTGTCTGACCCTCTTGATCTTCTGATGTAGCTGAAGAAAGAGCACAATCTGAAATGCAATATGCTTCCTCGGGTATACTTTCTGGCTCATACGGCCAAATACCACAGGTTTTAAAACTACTAGAAGCTTTATATTGCGTTGCTCCCTTCTGCCATGCCTCTTTTAACAAAGGGCCAAATTGAGCCTTGGATAATTTTCTACCTGGATGTGCTTTCATCCATGTTGTCACAGCGTTGTAAAAAAATGTTTCAAAGATTTAAAAACATATCTGTCAAGAGGTTGTAGATAATGAGTAGAATGAGGAGGTAAACAAAACATGATCACATCATTGTTTGTAGCTATTTCCAGCATGTCTGGATCTTCGTACATGCTTCATGGCAAATTGCAGATATTCTTTGCTCCATTGTACTCTATTTGACGTTCGGACATGTGTACGAGGCATATTTACTTAAAATAATGAAAAATATATATTTTTTTAAATCTGCCATCTCACCCCGAAAAAAAATAGGCATCTTTCCCTAGAGTCGGGGTAAGACGCCATGTTAGTCACGTGACGACGATTGCGAAAACTAAAGCTGTTATATATCAGTACGTTAACAATAAAACCTCTACTATACAAATAGTATGGAAAAGTACAACTTCACATTATACTTTTTAATCTATAATGACTGAATATATCACATTGAAATAATTTGGGCAGTCCAAATCTTAAACTTATAAATGATTTTTCCTATAAATCCGGACACATAAGATCGCGACCTTCCTTTTACAAATTATTTCACAAGGTGCCTATCGTCTTCAATGGGAAAAGCCCATTCTGCCATATGTGACTAAAATTGGAAACTATGAAAAAATAAGCATCTTCCCCGATGGCCATCTTTCCCCGATTCACTCTATGAAATTGACAACTGCAATTAACATTTAAAACGACATGAGCAATTGGTACCTGAGATGAGAAATTCACAAGTAAAATGACGTAAGAAATCGACAATTAAAGCATGAGATACTATAAACTGGAATGGGAAATTTCCTAACAGAATCGAATTGTTTGCAACTGAAATGAAAAATTGACAACTAAAATGAGAGAAATACATTGACCATGGTCATTTTAACGTGTTCGGAGGAACCTGGATTCGATCGGATTTTGGGACCTTTTTCACACTACTAATTTTCTAAATTTTTGCAATAACAAATACACAATATACAAGCACTGTCAATTTCAACGCTGTCTTACCCGTTAAGCGGGCATTGCGATTAACAACTAAAGAGAAAAATTGACAAAATAAATAAATAAATAAATAAAAATGAAAAAATGTATATATGCAATTAAAAATTTGCGACTGTGACAGGATGCATAGTTAAGGGATTGACACGAATACGTTCCCGATGCAACATCGTTTGTGGCAGCGGGATTTAATGAAGCTCAGAAATGGTATGATCCACGTATTATTTTGAGCTCACAGCCGATGTTCTTATTTTTGCGTGCTCTGAGACGGTCATTCCGATGCTATGCGTCTTCTACATTTCATGTTTGCGCTTGTTCGAGTTTTGGCCAACATTGTGAAATTTTCGCAGTTTTATTTCCTTGTTTGAAAAATGTTCATTCACCAAAACTGGTTTATTTATGGAATGCGCGGCAAAAGCGTGAATTTAATAAAGAATTTATTGTCTCAAACCAAAATCAGCGTTTAAGTTTTCGGAGTTATGAGCTGTAGTGATTGAAAATTCTTGCGGACACCCATTTTGACCGTTAGACGGCGAGACTTGCCTCTTGCGTACTGAACATGCGCGGCGGTAACCCGATTTTTTTTTTGGGAAGGATGCCTATGGCAGCGCTACAGGGGTCACATTGGCTCTCTTAGTCATTAACCTCGCCGCCGACTTTCTCATTTTTGCGTGTCCTGCGCCTTCTTTCTCTCCCCCGACCCCACAAACTGACCTCCAGGACATCACAACAAAATAAAGACGAAAGATGGACAATATACAAGACCTTTAAATTTGATTCATAGTCGGACACCATGACGGAGGTGCTGCGAGCTTGGAATATTAGCAAAAGCAAAATCAACAGCATTCCTTAAAAAACTTACGAAATCTATGAAAACCTCGTGGCGTCTAGGGTTTTTCATTTATAATAAAATCGCAAGAAAAACACTTAACTCCAACTACACTTGGTTCAAAGTTGTTCGTTCAGAGTCGTTCGAAAAGTTGTCCGATGGTATCGTCAGAATTGATGGGATCTGACGTCATAAAAGACTTAGCTGATTACAGCACAGGGGAGGACTTCATTTCAGAAATGATTCTTAGCGAACGTTTGTCTGCGCCAAAAACCAGTTCTGAAATGACGTCCTCCCCTCTGCTGTAATAAACTAGCCCGTTTGTGACGTCAGCTCCCGTTAATTCTAACAGTACCATCGGACTACTTTTCGTGAACGAACTATACACGGAAACTTCTGAATACCTTGCAAATACGTTTTTTCCCTAGACAAAACTGACAACCACGGAGCGAATACTCATCATCCTCGCGTTTTCTCCCTTGTTAACTAATGATAGCAGAACATCAAATAGCACAAGTAATAACTAATTAAAAGCATGCCACTTAACGCAATTACAAACCTTGGTTTCCAATTTTATCAAACTCACGTTCCCCCTTTCGATAACGACAAGAAAACACATATCTGTATAAGTTAAATAGTTACAAACTCCGCGAAACTAATAAATAAAATAAAAAGACGAATAATCGCAGTTTAATTTTAAAAACGTTGACAGCTGTTTCAAGAACACGTAGCTACCCTCATCAGAATGATACAACTAATACGTTGCTTAACATTGCTAGTCAAATGATGTCCCATACTAGAACGTAAACATATCGCTGTATGTTATATAGAGACACTAACTCATTAAAATCCTGCTAAAATTTTAAGAAATTTCCGTTCTCAATTCGGATGATGATCTCGGCCTGAATTGAAATCACCAACGCAGTTTCTACCATCATGCCAGCGTAGGCGACCGCCTAAGGAGGTAAAATTTTAAGGGTGGGGTGGGTGGGGGGCAAAATAGCGTAAAAATTTTAATTTTAAATCAAACAAAGAAAAAACTGAGCAAATGAGGAGAAAAAATGAAAAAGAGGAAAAATTAAAACATATAATTGTTTTCAAAAGCATACGAAACAATTACTTAATAAGTCTTTACATTGACGAATGTAAAAATATTTGATGTGTTTCATTGTTTAATTTTACACACAAGTTCTTCTATATCTAATACATTTAAGCCTTCTAGCTCTGATAATACAACGTTGTGTTTTGAAATATTACTCCTTTAATATCTCAGTTTTCAAAAATATAAAATGTTGAAATTAAACAATTATAACATGTAGCAATTGTTTTACTATTCACAGTACCCTAACGTTACAAAATAACTAATATAAGTCTAAAATATAAATATAATTAGCAGGTTTAATGATTAAAAATAATATAATTCTATTATAAAATAATATAATTCTATTATAAAATGATATAATTCTATTATAAAATTATATAATTCTATTATAAAATTATATAATTCTATTATAAATGATATTATAATTCACAATATAAAATGATATAATTCTATTATAAAATAATATAATTCTATTATAAAATGATATAATTCTATTATAAATATTATATAATTCTATTATAAAATAATATAATTCTATTATATAATAATAATTAATGATTATTATATAATAGAGATTTATCATTGTTGTATCGCTGGATGTTGGTGGTGGTAGATTTGTTTGTTTGTTTGTTTTTTTTATGGCGCAAGAGCATCTGGGCTATACTGCGCCAAAGGTGGTGGAGAGGGAGATATGGGCGAAAGAGTGATGATAGTAAAAGGGTGGGGGCGGCATATTTCAATTCTCGCCTAGGGCGCAAAAACACCTAGAAACGTCTTTGTACCAACGTTAACTCAGGCTACACCCTGCTGTTTGCCACAGTTTTCTCAAATGATGCCTTGAATTAACGTAAAATTAACGTTCTCTTCAACGTCAAATTTATAAATATGCAGCAAAAAATAACAAAGCAACAAGCCTGTAAAAACGATTTATGCAATACGTTGTTCATCTGAAGGAGAGCCATATAACAAGCTATAGTTTTCTTCTCTTCGCCATTTCTAATCTAATCACCAGTTATCATCATTAACCTCAAAGTCAAGAATAGCAACGTAACATCAATAATATCACATGGTAGAATGTATAACCAAAATTGTAATGAAGTTGAATGAAATTGATTGGTATTCTGTTCTTATTATTTTAATCAATGACAAATGTATATCCCCAGATAGCTGCTAAGACGCTCTTTCCGATGACACGCGTCTTTTATGTTTCTTGTTGTCATTTGCGCTAGTTTTGGCTGACACTGTGAAAATTTTCATCTTTTCTTTTGGTTCTTTTTCACTATTTAAAATTGGTTCAATGTTTTGGAATACACGTGAAACGCGTAGATCTTACCAACGTCTATCGTTTTAGATACAATCCAGCCCCGTAGCTGTTCAAAATCATGATCTATACTAATTGGAAATTTCCGCCGACGCCCAAAATGAGAGTTTGCATCGATCCCCGCTCCTCGCGTACTGCGCATGCGCGACGGTGACTTCATATTTTGGCTGGAACGCAACTATACACTGGTTAGAATGATAGCAAAATCATCCCAGCCGGACTCGTAGTTTCAGAGTTACCCAATGGTTTTGGATATATATGCAAATGTCACATCAAGATTTCTGATGTCATCCAGTATTTGAATAATTTTACAGACGTATTCATTTCAGAATTGGAAATTGATAATGAAATTAAAAATTGGCAACCGAAACGAGAAATTGACGAACCTGACACCGAAGGATTAATCAATTTACTCATCAATTGAAAATCTAATTCAATAAATTGAAAGCAACAAACCACTTAAAAATGACCCGCTTTTGGGCTTAGAAATCAGAAGCGTAATCATAAAGATTCGTGTTGATGGAAGAAAGAATTATTTTTCTTGAGAACTTGGCAGAAGTAGCATAACTTGAAAAGGCTAATATGAATGAGACATGATCCTTAAAAATGCCAAAAGAAAGAGACAACATTTTTCTTTGTCATTAAGAAAGTCATTAAGAAAGGGGGGCAGGGGTCTCCAGCCCTCCCTAGCCGTTCAAAAATTAGATTTGCCCAATTAAACTATGCGTTTACTTTCAAAAGTTTTAAAATAATGTATTTTTTTTTTTATCTCATTACTAATTGTCAAGCAGTATCAATTATTTTTGCAGCATTTTAGTATCTTGTACATTCATTAAACTGTTTTACAGCCTTAAGAAGAAGGTAATCATTTTTTTCAGCCCCTCCCTAGAATTACTCATATGGGTGCTCATTCTCCCACTATTACTTCTAATACTAACACCACTACTACAAATTTTACTACCACTGCTTTTTTCCTACTATTATACTACCACCCCCCATTATTATTACTGCTACTACTATAACTAACCACTATTATCACTGTTACCACTGTTACTATAGTAGCAGATAGCTACTACTATATACTATAGATAGTTGATACTATAGTAGCAGATCGTATATTGTCACCAATGCCACTGAGAACCACTAAATGACGATAATTGAAGTTATGACACATTACTACCTATTAAATAAATCTGACGAACCAAGTACCAAGATTGTGGTCCATGGGCACCCATATAAGTGGGAAGGGGGGCTCGATCCAACCCCCCCTACTAGCCATTAAAAATTTTGATTTGCCCGATTCTGCTACGCATTTACTTACTTAAAAAAAAAAATTACAGTCACATTTTAAAATAAGGTACTTTTTAGCTCATTACTAATTGTCAAGCAGTATCAATTATTTTTGTAGCATTTTACCATCTTATACAGTCACTAAAATGTTTGACAGCCATGGAAAGGAGGCAATAATTTTTCCCAGCTCTCCCCCACTAGAAGTACTCACATGAGCGCCTATGATGTTACCTGCTATTTAACTGTGATTGAAGTGATGTTTTTTAATTAGCAGTAAAAGTTATAAATAACATGCTTCTTTTGACCTTAAGTATTCAGATTAATAAAACCAATTTAATACTTACGTATTATAGCGGCCCCCTAAATTTTTTGTCGACCTTAAAATTACGCCAAGATCGCCAAAATACTGATTGCAAGCTTTTCAATAATTCAGGGAGAATCGAATGTGATCTGAACGAGCACGAGTCGCGAGGCGACGAGCGGGAGGGGTCTCCCCGGTTCAGTCCCTGTGACAAGGGGTAAGTACTAATTTATTTTTATCTCATTGTACTTATTATTTTTTGTATGTATTTATATTGAATACATTAAAAATATTAAATTCACAAATATCAATAATAACCTTAGCAATACGATGCTAATATAAGAATACATCGGGTGATTTTGGCGATAATTACCCTCTATCTTGGCGATATATTTCGGGGGCCGCTCTAATACGTAAGTACCAACCAATGTTTTGTGATGCATAATTAAAATTATTGTCTACCGTCACACCCATATTATTATGGTCCATACTGTTGTTCCAAGGTTCTTTCCGGGTAAGTAGATATATCCTGGATACGGCAGTAGGCTGAAAGTAAGGTTTCCACCCCAGGGACGGAGATGGAGGTACGGTAAGGTACGGGGTGGGGCTATGACTGCGGCTGTGGATCGACGGTGGCTCTTTGGTGGTGATTTTTTATACTTTTTTTTCTTCTTTTCGAGTGGATCCTAGCTCCCCTAGCGGCAAATTTTGATATTTTTTGTAAATATTTTGTTTCAAGGGATATTTTTTTGTTTGTTGTATGTATGTATGGATGGATGGATGGATGGATGGATGCATGCATGCATGCACGCACGCACGCACGTACGTACGTATGTAGAAATACCCATATGGGCGCCCATGCATCCAGATAAGGAAATTGATATTGACTTCTCGGTTACTTCTTAATACATTTTCAACTTAAGGGTGAACTCAACATCCAACGACCTCTTCATGCAAACAAACTGGTAAGTGAGAAATCTTTTTACTAAACTTGATCATTTTCATATAGTTAAAATTATAGAACTTTCGGGTCGCACTTGCTCCGTAACCGCAAACTAACTAGATGAAGCACGTTGTATCATTGTTCTGATCAACTGCTGACTATAAAAAAAAATGCTTTAACATACAGGCCTACACAAAAGTTTAGACACAGAGACAACTCATAAATAAAAGCGAAAATTTGCATTGAATTTCGCTGATATTATAGCTAAATAATCCTAGAATCAATAATAAATTGTGCAACTTAAAAGATTACCAAAAGTGCTGAAACAAATATCCCAACACCGTAATATTGGAATCTGCATGCCACAAATGTTTAGGCACATATGTCAGATTTATGCAAATTAACGGCGCGAAATTCCCAAGTGATCAAAGGGGCATTTCCCAGAGTTGTTATATAAGGCCTGAAATAATTCAGAATGCTTGGAATGATGCCAAAGTCAAAGCAATTTACGAATGACGAGATTTCGAAGATTTGGAGGCAGAAAACCAAAGGTAAATCTGTTACTCAAATTTCTGTTGCATTGAACCGTTCAAAGCGAGGCATTTATCGAGTGTTATCCCGGGTGATCAGTATCAACCAAAATCACGATCTGGGAGGCCTCGAGTGACCAGCATTCGGGATGATAGACAAATCCGAAGATTGGC
>QLNU02015003.1:10897781-10938173 GCA_006491805.2 Dysdera silvatica | reverse complement strand
GTATGTATGTATGTATGTATGTATGTATGTATGTATGTATGTATGTATGTATGTATGTATGTATGTATGTATGTATGTATGTATGTATGCATGCATGCATGCATGCATGTATGTATGTATGTATGTATGTATGTATGTATGCATGTATGTATGTATGTATGTATGTACGCACGCACGCACGTACGTACGTATGTATGTAGAAATACCCGTATGGGCGCCCATGCATCCAGATAAGGAAATTGATATTGACTTCTCGGTTACTTCTTAATACATTTTCAACTTAAGGGTGAACTCAACATCCAACGACCTCTTCATGCAAACAAACTGGTAAGTGAGAAATCTTTTTACTAAACTCGATCATTTTCATATAGTTAAAATTATAGAACTTTCGGGTCGCACTTGCTCCGTAACCGCAAACTAACTAGATGAAGCACGTTGTATCATTGTTCTGATCAATTGCTGACTATAAAAAAAAATGCTTTAACATACAGGCCTGCACAAAAGTTTAGACACAGAGGCAAATTATAAATAAAAGCGAGAATTTGCATTGAACTTCGCCGATATTGTATCTAAATAATCCTAGAACCAATAATAAATTGTGCAACTTAAAAGATTACCAAAAGTACTGAAACAAAATATCCCAACACCGTAATATTGGAATCTGCATGCCACAAATGTTTAGGCACATATGTCAGATTTATGCAAATTAACGGCGCGAAGTTCCCAAGTGATCGAAGGGGCGTTTCCCAGAGTTGTTATATAAGGCCTGAAATAATTTAGAATGCTTAGAACGATGCCGAAGTCAAAGCAATTTACGAATGACGAGATTTTGAAGATTTGGAGGCTGAAAACTAAAGGTAAATCTGTTACTCAAATTTCTGTTGCATTGAACCGTTCAAAGCGAGGCATTTATCGAGTGTTATCCCGGGGTGATCAGTATCAACCAAAATCACGATCTGGGAGGCCTCGAGTGACCAGCATTCGGGATGATAGACAAATACGAAGATTGGCTTCAAATGAAAGCCTGTCTGCAAATCAAATAAAAAACACGTTAGCAATGCGAGTGTCAAGAGAAACCATACGTAGAAGGATTGTAGAATGCAGGCATTTGAGATATGCAAAAATGCGCCGCAAGCCCTGCTTGCAATTACATCATAAACAAGCACGACTACAATGGGCAAGGCAGCACATATCATACAGTGACGAATGGCTGCAGGTGTTATTTAGTGATGAAAAAAAGTGGAACTTAGATGGTCCCGATGGCCTTTCGCACTACTGGCACGATCTTCGAAAACGCCCCTTAAGTCGGTTCAGCAGACGTCAAGGAGGAGGTTCAGTCATGGTTTGGGGAGCCTTTAGCTTCAATGGACAGACTTCTTTGGCGTTTTTGAATGGAAAACAAGATTCCAAGGCATACCAGGCAACTCTTGAAAGTCACCTATTACCTTTTGGCGAACTTTTATGTGGACGAAACTGGGTTTTCCAACAAGATAATGCGTCCATCCACACATCCAGGTCAACAAAAGAATGGATGAGCGCTAAAAATATTACAGTTCTCGATTGGCCTGCTCTTAGTCCTGACTGTAATCCCATCGAAAATGTATGGGGCATACTAACGAATGTTGTGTATGCCAATGGAAAGCAATATCCGTCCGTTTTAGAACTTAAAAAGGCTATAGAAGAAGCGTGGTTTAATTTTGAACCAGAAACCTTTCAAAATCTTGTGCTTTCAATGAACGACCGCGTATTTAATCTAATACGAAGTAATGGTGGCTACATTGATTATTAAAATTGTTCATTTCCTTATGCAAGTGCTAAAATTTATGTTTGTGCCTAAACTTTTGTGCCACATATTTTACTTATTTTAAGTTATATATTGCAGCAAGTTCGCTACTGATGTGATTTCTGTTCTCAAATTTTTAATTTGCATATTACATGTGTTCATACTTCGTAATATTAAAGTTCCTACTTCTTCAGTTTTAATAGTATTTTGTTATACTCAAATTTGTGTTGTGTCTAAACTTTTGTGCAGGCTCTTGTACATTTTGAATGAAAAAGTAGACTTTTTAATTCGTTTTAGCTATTGTAAAGGATTTAAGTTCACCTCGTTGAAATGCATTAAGATGTAACTGAGAAGTCAATTTCCTTATTTGGATGCATGGGCACCATACGGGTATTTCAAATGGGGCTGAGAAACATTAAGAGTACTTCTATGGGGCTGAGAAGAAATATTACCTCCTTCTCAAAGCTATCGAGAATTTGAGTGAATGTACAAGATACCAAAACGCTACAAAAATAATTGATACTGCTTGACAATTAGTAATGAGCTAAAAAGTACCTTATTTTAAAATGTGAATGTAAAACTTTTGAAAGTAAATGCATATCGGAATCGGGGAAATCAAATTTTTGAACGGCTAAGGGGGGACCCGAGCCCCTCCCTGCCCCCCATATGGGCGCCCATGTCCGGATGCTTTCAGATTACTCAGTAATGCCAGGACAACTGGACGTAGAAAATGACGAGGAAATTGAACCTTTGATTTTCATATGGTGATTTCCCCTACAAAATCATTGATTGATATTAACTTGATATGTGTATGTTGTTATTGCTTTGAACTAAGACGTGATTTCGTATTTCGAGTAGTTCAATGCAGAATCGGTATGTGACATGCACTAGTTGTTAGTTATTTTTAAAGTAAAACAAACAAAACTGAAATGGCAGTGAGCAGAGTATATTACAAGGAGGACTAATTAACGGTGGACAACTGAAAATCTCAACTGGATTGAAAAAAGCAAGAAAAAGAAGACTTAACTCTTTGACTCCTTACAGGACATGTGTGTCCCACTAAGGTTTTTAAAATTCCTACTGGGGAGAAAAATATATAGAAGAAATACGTATTCCTACTGGGTAAAAAAATAATTTAAAAATAAAAAAATTAAAAATTAAAAATTGGGAATTAAGAAAATTAAAAAAATTAAAAAAAATAAAATTCGTAGTCAAAGGGTTGAAGAAACATAATCAGACTAGACCTGGATGGATGAAAGAATGAAACAAGTTGGAGTTATATGGAAATTGCTTTCTTGAAAGTGTCAAGAAATTGATTAATTATAATTTTTTTTGTAAAACCTTGAAAAATATCTAAGTTGTAATATAGTCAATATGTGTGTGTGTGTGAATATATAAAATTTTAGCTCTGTAACCCCCCCTCCCTTTATGAACTTCTTACATACGTTAATGAAGACGGGTATGATCGGAAATCGGCATGCACAAGACGGCCAGAATTTTCATTAGAAAAGCAGTCATCTGTCAATTCAATTAATAGAAATATACATGCAAACAGCAGTGTTATAATACCCACAAACGTCTCTTTTAGAAAGTCGTGAGATTATGTCTGCCAAGCCCATTTGGGCCCACGACGTTAAATTTCTCGTTAATGTGCTACCGAGCTTGAGGACGACCAATCCATTTGGCAGATGAACTTGTCTCTCATCTGGACAAGTCTCTAAATGTGTCCAACACAAAGGAATATCGATTATGAGAAGGCCCACACCCAACTCAACGTTATTAAGCACCATACCTAGTCACATTGTGCGTAACAGGGGCTAATTTTCAGTCAAATTTATTGTTTGGTCGCCAGGTATCTGGCTGACAACAGCGTGTTAGGAATGGGAAGTGCGCCCAAAGACAATACGACGGCATGGTGTGGTTAACAATGTGTTGTTTACGCCACACATTGTTGAATAATAAGTGGGGAATATTTTTACCATCAAACTAAAAAACGGAGTGACATTGGAATATCATCTACGTGTGGCATATCTTTTCTCATATTGCCTTCCTCTATACACGAGAATGATTTGAACTTATATGGAAGCTGCTTAGATGCTAAATTAACTGTTAGATTCAACTTGGTGATTCGGAAAATATTAGCTAATTGCTGTGGGGACATTTTCGAGCGTATCATTATCGTATTCAACTCCACTGACTGTCCATTACTCTATAGACCATGCTCACTAGATGAAGGCCCCTCCAAGGTTTCACCACACAAGTCTATGTTAATTCAAGCTAACAAAAATTATTGGCTTATATTTATATTTACTTCCAATTTTTGATTGTAATTGCTTCATTGTTAGTCATCAATCTCAATGTTTTTAATCAGAAAAAGTAAATCAGTAACAGGGATTTTGTGCGATTCCTGATGAAGAAGAAAATCCTTGATTTATAAGTAAAGACAACGTTAAATATCAATACTGACTTGCTACTGTTACTAAATTTCTTCTGATAATTTCTTAGCATTAAACACAAATAAATCTAAGATTATGCTCTTTTCTAATAAGAGAAACATTGCGCCTAATCTTACATTTACGATTAATGATGAAAATATACCACTCTCTACAGAAGTGTCATTTCTGGGCATAAAGCTCCAATCAAATCTTTGCTGGACAAGCACATAGCAGAACTGAGATCAAAAATTAGTAGAAATATCAGTGTAATTGGTAAAATTAAACGCTTCTTGCCTAATTAAACACTGATCATGCTTCATGATTCTTTAGTTGTATCACATCTATTATATCGCTGTTTGTTATTCCTGTTTGGGCTGTTGCACGCACCTAAGTAAACTAATAAAATTACAAGAAAGATTCTGGACTCATGTCATAAGGATTGCGGGTCATGGTGAACTGACTGACCTCAGGCGTCGAATGGGACAACTCAATTTCACTGGTACCTACGAACAACGTATTTTAACTACGAGGGCGACGAATCAGAAAGTCTTTGCCCCTATTTTTTATTAGCCAAAATAAGGTACATACAGGTAATTACAAATATACGTACTATTCTACGTACCTTACACTATTTTTCCACATAGTCCCCACACCGGTTCAGACATTTGTCCCATCGCAGCACTAAATTTGAGATGCCCCTGTGGTAGAATTCGTCCGGCTGACTGTGGAACCACCGTCGGACTGCTGTCTTGGCTTTATCGTTGCATGTGAATCGCTATCCTGCCAGAAACTTCTTCAGCGGACCGAAAACGTGGAAATCACTAGGGTCGAGGTCCGGACTGTATGCAATCAGAACCGCCGACAAGCTCCGGTCATTTCACTGGGAGAGTCTGGACCACCCACCATACAGTCCGGACCTCGCCCCTAGTGATTTCCACGTTTTCGGTCCGCTGAAGAAGTTCCTGGCAGGACAGCGATTCACGTGCAACGATGAAGCCAAGACAGCAGTCCGACGGTGGTTCCACAGTCGACGAATTCTACCACAGGGGCATCTCAAATTTAGTGCTGCGATGGGACAAATGTCTGAACCGGTGTGGGAACTATAGACTATAGATATTGGATACCCAAAAAGATTAAAGTCTAGTTATATTATTCATTTATTTACAGTCATATAATATACTGTAATTGCATTTGAGGAAATATGAAAAAAGTAAATATCAATAAAATGGAAATATTGCAAAAAAAAATGTATTAAGATTCTTGGTAGTAATGCTCAATTGCATTGGGAAATAATAATGTAATGCCAATCTCAGAAATACATGGGTACTGTATACTTAACATGAAAGAATAAAAAAAAATAAACGTGAAGATACTATAATAATTCACCAAAAAAATATGAACATAACCAGAGATAAAGATAATTTATATCTACCAAAGACAAGAACTGAAAAAAAAATTTAGAGATTGTGTAGTCTATAAAGGACGAAAGTTTTGCAATGAGCTATCTGCCGACCTCAAAACACTGAATGGTCAGGCTCTTTTTGAAAAAAGCCTAAGAATAGAATAGTAATGGAAATAGGAGTTGGTAGTGGACGTTTCTGATCAACGATTGGGTAAATCAAACAGTACTGTTTAAACAGTTGTTAAATTTACCTCGTAATCTATATATGTGTGCATTATGTATGGAGCAATATGTATATTGTATGTGGTGTATGCATAGTGTAATACATGGCGTGATAATGCGGTAAATGATCGCATGAAACAAATAAAATTTGTGTTTATTATTTAAAAAAAATGAGAATTAACGATTGCTGTATCTTCGGAATGCGTATAAAGACTCACTACAACACCTAACTAATAACATGTTTTCGTCTTTAATCCATTTAAAATAAGTAAATAAACAAATAAATAAGTATTAGAATGGATAGTCATTCATTCATTCATTCATTCATTCATTCGTGTTGTCAATTACATATAAATTAATTCTGAAAACTTTCCAGCAACTCACTCACCCCTTTCGATGAATGTGAAATTCCTTCACGTATAACAATACGCCAAACTTAATCGCAAAGAAATTCTGAATAATTTTTAAATATTCGCCCTGCCATGACGTATTAAATGCCGATCAACATCCATCTTCGGAAGTCAGAGTAACCGGCCAAAGATTTCAACGATCCGTTTACAGTTAAATAAATGAGATGGGATAGGGTGTGGGGGAAAATGAGTGCAAGCAAGCAATACTACGTGCGTTTAGTATCTCTCCCATTTGGTTCGAAATTTATCAAGGAACTCGGAAAAGTGGCTTTTGTTAAAAGAGACTCCATCCGAGAAGCAGGGGGTTGTAAGGATGAGATTTGGCTTGTGTCCAAGTGCTTAAGTCCTCGCATCGTCTGATCTTTAAAAAGGGGAGCAAGCAACCGATTTGTGAACAGAACGTGAAATCCTTCGTTCGGCACTAACAAAAAGATTTATAGTCGCCTACGTTTCCCTCCAGCTGCTTAAGCGTTTTCCCAGGGCCTATCCAATAAGGGACCATAGCCATCCAGTATTCGAGAGCCACTTTGTTAATTAAATTGGATAATTAGACGATGGATATCGCTGTGCTCCGTTTAAATCAAAGTTAAAAATTTTTAACTTTCAAACTAATAATAAGACAGGGGGCCAGCTCAAGCGAACGGAAAATGAGAGAGAGAGAATGCAACAAACGTACACACACATTTAGTGACGTCACAGATAAGTATGACGTCATAAAAGTCTGACTCAAATTCACCTTGATGAAACGCTAACTTTAATTCCATAGCTGCCTATGTTGCAAAACGTTCAGTTTTCCCCCACTTTGTCTTTACCTCTATTGAATACTTAAATTCCTACTACGCATGCGTATTTTCAAAGGTATTGTGACTTAAAAGATATATCAAATCAGTGGTAATGGCAAAAAAGGTTGGGAACCTTCTTTGCCATTACACCCTTCCCAGCATGCCCCAGGATGACTCATTCCACCCTTCCCTTCCCCCCCTTTCTAAAATATGGTTGGCTAGCACCACCAATATTGCCACAATTTTGTGTCAATACTTATTATTATTTATTGTGCAAATTATGAATCCATGATAAAATTGATGACTTAATTAACTGTGAAACTACAAAATTGAATCCAAAATTACGAAATTAATGACGAAATTAATTAATAAAATACAAATTAGCCACAAATTGATTGATAAAATGCAAATTAGCGACGAAATTAAATGTAAAAGCACAAATTAACGACAAAATTGATTGTAAAATGACGAAATTAATGACGAAATTGATTAATAAAATACAAATTAACGACGAAATTAATTGAAAAAAAACAAACTAACGACAAAATTAACCGGAAAAAAATGCAAATTAACGACTAAATTGATTGAAAAATTCGAAATTAATGGAAAAATTGATCACTAAGAAAGGACTACCATGAAATTTATTGTCAAATTACTAAAAATATGGTAGCAATCATTGTGTGCAAATGTGATGCAATTGATAAAAAAAATTATAAAATTAGTGACGGAATCGATAAGTTCGTCAATTCTGCTATTGAATACTTTGAAGGTTTAAAAAATAAAGTAAAATAGAATAGAACAAAATAAATAAATAAAAATAGATAATTTAATATATATATATGCCCCTTTCAAAGAATGTTATTTTGTCCCAAACTTTCCAAATTTATTTTTTTAGATTTCCAGGAAGTGATTTGTCTACTGTTGTCATCAAAAGCCTGGGCGCTCCATAGATTTCACGCTACAGAACAAAGCTATTTACATCCAGCAGTTTTCCGCTGTCATCTTGAAGAACTGAAGCTTTGGGATTCGGCAATTTCAAATTCGCCCTCGAATGGTGGGATCCGTCGGTTATGCATTGCCTCATCAGAAAATCCATTTCAAAATTCGACTAATTGAATAATTGGATTTACTAAATTAAAAGCGCCCTTCTCAAATGATGTTTGCGATGATAAAGTTTTGACTTTCCTTTGATTTGGAAATGGATTTAAATTTGGGAGTGAGCTGTTTCAGACATTTTTGCATGGAATTAATATCCCTCTTTACAAGAAAATTGAAATTGCATCTATGAAAATAAAACAAGCAATGTCACTTACAAACCACTTCAGGTACCTTCTACAGATCGGTTTGATACTTGGTCAGTAGACAGCTATACGATGGTAAAAAAAAAAAAAACCCTGCCCCAATCGACCCCCAAGCAGAGGTAGAAGCCATTGAAATTTCTTTTCATGGAATTTAATAAAATATCCATTGTTTCTTTGAAATCATTAATACTTGTAACTGTGAAAACACCATATTTAATAGATTAATCAATTAAAGTGCTATTGAAAAATATTCACTTACTAAGTTTGCATAAAAAGCATTCCAGTGTCAAAAATAAGGGTAAGAAAATCTGTATAAAAATTTGAATCATTTGCGTCATTTATAATTTCATATCACCTAATAACATACTTAATAATTCTGACGACCATGTACAATATGACGATGAACTATCTGAAATGTAAGAATGAACTATGTACAATGATGTATTAACTTGTGATAACTTTGAGCTACTTATTACTAATAGCTCACATGATAAAAAATGTACAAGAAATTAACCCAAAGTCGTGCGTTGACGATGAATAAAGATTGAATACCTTTTTGTACATAACATAATGTAGCATTTTTGATTTATAAGAAGTATAAGTATACTTTGATTTACTACAAAAAAAAATAAAAATGGGAGTGAAAATCAATAAAAAATGAGAAAACATATGAAGTTTGAATTATGACTACGATAAATAAATGCACTGTTTATGAAATTTTCTGTATAACATGACTGATTTCGTTGAAAAGTGAAGCAATTTTAAAATTTTTAAAAGCTTCTTTTTTCTTTCAAAAGAGGTTAATGTGATTTCTATCAGTCATACTTTATCATGTTATTAAATGCAGAAGCGAACAATTAGTTGTGAATTAAACAGTGTAATTTCGTGATATTGTTTCGTTCATGGATGTCAATTTCATTTATGAGTGAAGTATTATAAAGTTGCTTATTTATTTTGCAAAATGTTTTCGTTGTCGGAAAAAACAAGCACCACGAGGTTAAATTAAAGAAATTTTGCCTGGTGGAATACGTAGAAACTGGCATGAGTGTTCCCCAATACAAAATTTTTCCTCAGTACGTTCTCCTTTTTGACCACTTCAATAGTTTAATAATACTAACACTTTGTCTCTTATTGTTAAAGTGGGCTTAATGACGCCTAATAAAAAAAATATATATATTTTGACTATTTCCCACTTTTTGTGCATGTGATAACGACATTTGGAGGGTTAAACAAAGTAGCACAAACGCGAGAGCTGAGTATTCTTTGGCTCTCGATGTGTAAGAAAATTTCTTGACAAGAGTGTCCCATCCACAGAAATTACTGGTCGTACTGTGAGGGAAGGTGAAGCTGAATTTTACGACTGAATGATTTCCTGAACGTGTTTGTCTATTTCGAATGAAAAGGTTTGTATTGATGTCATTCCTTTGCTGAAACTGCTTTGATCTATGTTTCAAACTTGACTTCGTAAACAGCTTTTCATTATATCAGATGCATGGAGGACAAACTCAATAGCTTGGTTTTCCAAATGTTCTGAATTTTGTACTTTGCTTTTGCAACAAATTTTATTTTCTACCAGAAATGCCACATCGTTTCTTGAATCGTGTTATAAAAGTGGGAGATGCTTTAAAATTTTCATAATTCATTTCTATACTATATTTGTGTACATGGGCGTCCATACGAGTAGTTCTAGGGAGAGGAATGAGAAAAATTACTACCTCCTTCTCATAGCTGTCAAGAATTTTAGTGAATGTACAAGATTCCAAAATGCAACAAAAATAATTGATACTGCTTGACAATTAGTAATGAGCTAAAAAGTACCTTATTTTAAAATGCGACTGTAAAACCTTTGAAAATAAATACCGTGATAGCAAATGTTAAAACTAGGGGCTCTATTTCCGTCAAGGCCCATGCAAACAGATGCTAGTAGCCGCTCTACTACGCTAAGGCAGATCCGTATTTATAAATGTGGCCCTTACTTTCAGAGACCTTCACACCTTTTGTCTCATTTGAAATTTTGAAAAAAGTCGGTCTAACGTCCCTGCTTCCATTAAACATCGAAAAAAAAATCATAGTCAAATAAACTAAATTTATTTATAAAAATATCGTTATTTTATCTTATAATAATGCACATAATCATCAATATTGCCGCTTTTTTCTCCTCCGCGATTTTTTGTCGCATTTGAGGAGGCGGATCGACGGAATTTTACCTTTTTCTGCTAGTATGGCGGAGTGGGAGGGCCAGGCACAGTTCCCTCTCAGTAGTGTTTTACTTTAGCTTTCTAGCGTATATGTGCATTATTGATTTGTAGTGCAACAGTGATTTAAAAAAAATTCATCTTAGGACTCATCAAATTCTATTCTAAATATGTTGATAAGAACATCTTCCCCACTATCTGACTGCATGCTCTGAAAACGTTACTGTTCTTGAGCACTTACATCTGAACGTAGGCTGACGTAGACAGTTCATAAAGGGGAGGGGTTCACAGAGCTACAACTCTATATGCATGTACACAAAATTTCGTTGCAGTGGAAATTACAACCGCCATCAAACCCTCTCCCTGCGTACGTTAATGCATCTGTAAACAACTGTTTTCAAAAATGAAGTTGATAAAATGAAAAGTTAGGACCAGAATAACTGACGTCCACCTTGGAAACACTCTTAGGATTGCAATATCAAAAATAAGACCTGATATTGACAGGATTGTTAAAAATAAGCAGTGCCAAAAATCTCGCTAAAAGGTTTGATTTCGCTTTACATATTAATAACTAAAAGTATTGTACCTAAGGAAAAAATATCAATAAAGGCTGATTCTGGTTTGGGGCGCACCCCTTGAGATGCCTTTGTTCAGTCATAATATTTCTGATACAGTAGCGAAGCCCTGAAGCCCACAAAAATAAGCAAAATTGGCCCTTGGACTGAAAAAGGTTGAAGACCCCTGCTTTAAAGTTTTCAATAACTTTGAGCATTTTATTATCCTTTTGTCAAAAAATTCACCTGGCAACGTTAAAGTTTATATTTCTGTTTTTTTTTTCTGCAACAAAGAAAGGGGACTTATAGTATTTACCAGAGGTGTAGAAATTAAAATATCATGAAGGGACAATGTGGCTTTATGAGAGATTATGTCATATGACGGTAAACAGAATAACGTATCTTCCTATCAAATGGGGGGGGCTTGGTCTTTCTGAGCCTCTTTTCCCACGCCCCTGATGTGTAAGCGTTTAATTATGTCCTGGCATAAGGAAACAAGTAATCTCATTCACAGTTGTATTAGTCGCTATATTCATTAAGGAGATGAAAATAAATCTATCACGAATAGAGTTTGGGATAGATACTTTGGGAGTCTCAGTAAAATTTTTCAAATGCCGTCCAACAATCTTTTGCAAACAATTTATAATATAAATATATAACACAATAATAATATATATAATATAAATAATAATAATAATATATATAATATAAATAATAATAATAATATATATAATATAACAATAATAATAATAATAATAATAATATGAAATAATAATAATAATAATAATAATATGAAATAATAATAATAATAATAATAATAATATAATAATAATAATAATAATAATAATAATAATAATAATAATATAATATAATAATAATAATAATAATATAATATAAATAATAACATATATATAATATAAATAATAACATATATATAATATAAATAATGCATATATCTTTTATAAGAAATTTAAAATCTTTTATTTTTATAACAAGGCTTTTACTTATTTTATTATGTTTAGCATCTTATGTATTTTTTGCCGAATAAAGATTGAATTGAATCTGAGTAGATTGGAATTACTGACGTTTTTTGCAGGAGGTGATACATGTATAAAAATGTGGAATTTAAGGTTTAATAAGAATTTTCTGTCAAAAACATTTCAAACTGAACAATATTACCTTATATTCAATTAGTCAAATAAAGGAAAAATCATATTTATAAGTAGAATTTTTGGGGAGTTATTAGTAGTTGAATTTCATCCCTCATGAACTTTTACCGTTTTTTTTTTTGGCGACTCTTTTGGCGAAATATTGGTAATTAGGGATAAAGATTTTGAAGAGGGAAAAATGAAGTGTCCGCGTAAACATGTCTTGAAAGGCACACAAACTTAAAATTTAATGAAAGCGCTCTGTCACTTTTCCAATTTTGTGGATAGCCCCTATTTATTCGGCGCTCAAATACAGAGTTTTAAATATACAATACTTCAACGAATACTCCACGTAGAAATGTTAAATTTTTTTATTTAATTACTTATTTATGGGACAATGGTTTTCTAATTGAAAATTTTTTGGCAGGGAGGCCTTACGTATAAAAAGCTAAATTCTACATTTTTGTACATGTACCACCCCCATTTAAAATAAATCATAAATAACATCCATGCATGAATTGAACATTTTTCCTTTGAAGTAGTTTTCCACGATCAACGGCATACAAGATAGTTGTGGTATCATGTATTCCGAATCATCCTGTACAGAAAATTTCGAAACAGAAAAATTTTGCTATATTTAGCTGAGAAAATGCAAATAAGGAAGAAGAAAATGCATGAAAAAACCCAAAACAGACTGGATTTAAGACACTGAAAAATCGAAAAAGCTTCTTCTTTACAAATATTTCTAATCATTTGTTAATAATTAACTTTTCCACGTCTTTTCATTATTAAACCGAACGGATGTATTAATGATGAAAAAATCGTCCAAAATAATTTTTTTTTTCGTTTCATGGGAAAGTCGAACATAAAATTTTGTTTACTGGGAAGATGGCACTCCGGTTGGGGGAATAAGCGACAGAATATCAAAATGGTTCGTATCCAATTGTGCTCAACTTGGATTTGAGCCCTGTGGGGTTATTCACCTCCTGCACTGGTATTGATCATCCCGTCGGACTTCTCGTCTAGAAAGGGGGGTGGACGGGATGGGGAAGAAATGAAGGAAATAAGGAAAAAATCGCATCCCAATTTCCTTGAGTGAGCTCTTTTAGAGGGTCGTAGGGGTCGGCTAAGCGCAACAAACGGAGAAAGGACGAACTTTTTTTTTTTTTTTTTTTTTTTTGGAAATAGCGGTTATTTCTTGTGAGGACACAAATGCAGTAAAACCTCGCTAATCCGAACCCTGAAAATCTGAAAATGTGGATAATTATAATCCCGCTCATTCGAATTTCCAAATAATCCGAACTGGTTAAAGAACCATATTATTTTATAGAATATAGTATATTTTATTGACACCTTAACACACTGGGTAGTGTTATAGAATATAATTTTAAAACGGCGTAGTTTAAAATATGATTTTATATGTAGCTATATAATTATTATATCCTTCACTAAACCTTAACTTTTTTTTAATTACAAACTCCACTGATTGTGAAAGCTGATAATGAAGAAGGAATGAGTCAAAATGGAAATAGGAGTAACCCTTTAGGGTGAGAAAATTGGGGAAAAATGGATTATGCGTGCGGGCGAATGACGACGCACTCGTTAAGACAAGCAAAAATGTGAAAATGTAAGTAGTTCAAATATTCCATTAAAACGTACTACGCTCAAACTCAATTAATTCCTATTACCGGAACACTTCATATAAAATATGCACGTAGTGTGATATCCAGACCTGTTTAGGGGTGGTTAAAGCACCCCCAAAAGGCAATTTTACCCCTCCCCCCCAAGAATTGTGGATTAAATTAATTTTTTAATCCATTTTTTAGCTTAATTATAAATAATTATTGTTTCCAGCATCACCAGTATCAGTTATTGTTTGTTTTTGGTTCAGAACTAACCTTGTTTAACGTCCCAATTTTATGAAGCACAAAACGCAGGTACGCCGGCCACTCGGGCACTATCAATTTATTTTGGAAAGTTAAAAGCAAGCAGTAACCGTAACCCGGTTAGTGTGTAAATAAACATCCTATTTCGACAGGTAATCGTTGAACTATGAACTTCTATTTTTTTTTTTTCTATTTCTGTCCCTCCTGGTTTTTTTTCCGATTCTAGTTTTATTTTTTCTTTAAAGTTTGTGACGTTCACATTTTTATTGCTTTGTGGTCCTAAATATGGCGTTAAATTATATGTGTTTTGGCTGTAAAGTGACTGTAAATTGAGTGTTGTGAAGTTTCAGGTTTGTAATTATCGTGATTTTGTGATGCGCTTGACGATTTAAATTGTAAATGCAATCATAAAGTAATGATGGCTTTATTTCAATATTGATTCATAAGTTCAAGTTCTAGTGGCCGTTGGCCAAATATGAATACTATAAGAACAGGGTCTGAACTGTGGTAGGAGAAAAACAAATAGTATTAGAGGACCAAATTAATGATCATGTTGAAACAAGCACAGCCATAAATGTTATTGTTGACAACCCTAATAAAGTCACGCCCATGCTTCTTACAAGCAAGAGGAATGCAGAGGAATGCAGTGAACCACTTCCAAAAGTTTGTTTGTTTAGATGTTTTATGGCGCAAGAGCATCTGGGCTAAACATGGCAACTTCCAAAAGTAATAAAGTTGAATAATCCGCCAAAAAGACAAAATAAGCAGTCGGACAAAGATACCAGACCAGGCGTTAAACGTGTAAAGCAGCTCAAAATATTGTATCCCTGGTTAGTTACTTGTGGTGGCTAAAGAAACCCCGTAGCCGAATTTGCATTCCAGAACGAGGAACTCTAAAATACAAAAGTATGCTTCTAGCTCTGCACCCCCCTAAATTTTGAAATACCCCCCAAACAAGGTTCCTAGATATCACACTGTATGCAAGTATGAAATATTTACACCCAAGAATATACTACACGGAATATACTACATGGAATATACTGCACGTAGGTAATACAAATTAAACTGTAGAAAACCACTTTTGCCGATCAATGGCGGCTTTCTTAAACTAATCCTTACATAGTTTTTTTTTTGTGCTATTCCTTTACATTGCTAGTGCACACTCTATACGCCTAAAAAGAAAAATTATTTGATTTTTTATAATTTTATGAAAGATAGTAAGATAGTGTTCCAATATATTGCCAAAGATTGTGCTCCATAAATTGCTAAATATTGTGTTCCATAGATTGCTACAGATTGTGTTCCATAGATTGCAAAATATTGTATTCTAATATTTCTAGATGGTGTTCTAACAGATTGCTTAAAGATAGTGTTCTGGTAGATTGCTTATGGACAGTGTTATCTAATAGACTGCTAAAGGTATTTTTTAATAGAATGATGACGTCAGTGTTCTAATAGCTTACTAAAATTAGTGTTCTAATAATTTGCTAAAGGTGTTTTTATAATAGAATGCTAAAGATGATATTGCAATTGATTCTTAAAGGTAGTTTTCTAATAGAATGTTAAAGATAGTATTGTAATTGATTGCAAAAGATAGTATTCCAATGGAGTGCAAAGATAGTATTCTAATAGAGTGCAAAAGATACTATTCTAATAGATGGCTTAAAAAGCATTCTAAAGTATTAATGATTGAAACTTTGTTTATGGAAAAAACGTCTCTTTAGACATTTAAGAAAACTAGAAAATAACGAAATATTTTTTAAAATAAATTCTATGTGATGTTTATTTTAAAAAATCACAAAACATTTTTTAAATAAATTTTATGTAATATTTATTTTAAATGTTATAGAGTATTTTTTTAAAATAAATTTTATACAATATTCAGCTTGCAAAATTTACTTTGATTTTTATTATATAAGACAAGTTATTAATGATCGTTTGACTATATTTATTTTAATTACTATGTTATTTTTCAAGAAGCGTTTTAAATTTTTAGCGGGTTTCAATAGATATTGAACCCGCTATTGCTTTTACTTTGTCTGTCTGTCTGCCTGCCTGCATGTATGTGTGTGTGTATGTATGTATGTATGTCCGCAATAAAAAGGGTAAGGTAAATAAAATAATGAAAGCCATTGTTAACGATGAAGATTTACCGAGTTGCTGGAGAATTAGAGAGAGAGAGAGAGAGTTGCGAATTGGAGAGTGGCGAATTAGAGAATGGTAATTTAGAGAGTGACGATTTAAAGAGTTGCGAATTAGAGAGTTGCGGATTAGAGAGTTGCGAATTAATGTTAATTGAAACCCGCTAAATTTAAATATCGACCTTAGGTGATTTTCTTTCACTTGCTTTTATTCTTTCGGTCTTCGTGTTGTTTAAAAAATAATTGTAAGTAGGAAGGACACGGAGCACAAATCTCTCATGACCTTATTTGTAGAACAGTGACGTCATATGTGCAAATTTTAAATGTAAGTCTCAAACCCAAAACTATAAAAAACTTACTTTAATCCTTTCATAACTTTTTTCCATTAAAATTTTAGCATTAAAAAATCTGAGCCTGCAGATTAACACAAAATTTTGCAGAAACGTAATCTTTTTTTAATTCCCCGTCAACATATCCGAAGCTATAATAAATTAAAGGCATCATAAAGTAAAATAAAGTTTTAAAAATTCTTTAAGTACTTTAAAAGTTTTGTTGATGACTATATTGGAAAACACTAACACGTTTTGCTTCAGTTCAAGTTTTCTTTCTCATATCGTACTTTATACCATCAATGAAACCTTCTACCGTTATGCATTGTTGTGTTGTTATGCAATAAAAAACTAATTTTTTGACTAAACAACGCGAAGAATACATTCATTAAGAGGCCCATAAAAATTTGAACCGGCACTACACAGACTTCCTCTTCCGCCTTTTTACCCATAATTCGAGTAAAAAGCACCGGCTTGCACAACATATTTTGAAGGGTCGGATGTTATAGGACCGGTCAGTTACACACACCTTTACTTACATTCGGTTAGATTAAATGTTTCTACTGCACATTATCTGTTACAGTTTGTCTACAACAGTCAGTCTACTAGAATCTGTCTACAATAGTTTAACTACTATAATTTGCCTAGTACTCATTGTTGATTGTCGTCGAGTGTTGACAACCACAGAAAGAGAGAGATAGAGAGTTTATCTACTTTAGGTTGTTTACTGCAAAGAGAGAGAGAGAGAAAGGGGGGAGGGTTCAGCTTCCAGAGTCTGTTTAGTGCAGTTTATTTAATAAAATTTGTCTACTACAATTTATCTATTGTAGCTTGCCTATTATTGTCTGTCTGTTATAGTCGAGTTTTGACAGAGAGAGAGAGAGAGAGAGAGAGGATAGAGTTTATTTACTGTTGGCTGTTTACTGTAGAGGGAGAGAGTTCAACTTCTAAAGTTCATTTTCTACATTTTATCTAATATAATTTGTCTACTGCAGTTTATTTACTGTAGTTTGCCTACCACCGTTTGCCTATTATAGCAGAGTGCTGACAACCGCAGAAAGAGAGAAGGGGGAGAGAGAGGATAGGGTCCAAACATTTCAAATAACCCAGTAGGTGTTGCTCAACTTTTTAATTTTTCTAATTTTTTGCCTAAGTGTTCCTTGGTATGTTGAGAGTTAAAACCCGCAGTTTAAAATTCTTTTATGGCCAAGCAATTTTTTGGCGGCCATTTTTTAACAGTGGCGTAGAGCTTTTTGAGGGAAAATTGCGTTTTACGGAAACTAGTGTAGCTTCTTTATTTTTAAGGCTATCGGAATAATTTAAAAACCACATTTCTCAGTATAAAATGTTCTAAATTTTAGCTCATATGCGATTTTTTCTAAGTGGTAAGAAAATAGTCTAAAATCTATGGTAAGGAAAGCGTTTAAAATGCTTAAAATTTACATTTTGAGCCCTGTAATTTCTATGAAGCGTTTAAAATGCTTAAAATTCACATTTTGAGCCCTGTAATTTCTATGAAGAAAATAAGATTCATTTTTAATTTTTTTTCTGCACAGGTCTCTTATAGGACTACTTGCTGTGGGAGTTTTAAACCTGAGACGCTTTTCCTTCTTTTCATAGAGTGTCAAACACTGCGTTAAGCCGATAAGTTGTGATTTTCAACACAGAATATCCCCAAAGGGACTAAATGTAAAATTATGAAATTATCAAACAATAAACTCCTATATAGTCGGAATATAGCATATAAATTTGATGACTGAGGCTTAAGTGGTTCCAGAGTTGTGGAGCGTCAAAATTAGTTAAAAATTGTACGCATTTAATTTCTGGCGGAACAAAAGAAACAGGAACAAAGAACTTCTATTTGTGTTTTCTTTTACTAAATAATATTTGTTGTTGCTTAGAATTAAAATTATTAATAAATTTAGCATCAATTTAGACTTTTTTTATAAACGTATAAAGCTTGGGGAAAAAAGGAATACATAGTATTAAGATTTGTCCTTGCGATATCTGAAAAGTTTCGCTATTCACTTTGATCTATTTAAATTATCGAAAAACTGGAACCTACAACTAAATAAAATATCTATATCTGTTTATTTACATTATGCATAAATTGGTTGTCCATTTAAAACTGAGTCACAAGCTAATCTTCGTTTTCTTTACGTTGATATCTAAAATACTGTCTTTAGTAGTACTTTCTTATTTTAATAAAACTGTCAAAAGTGTCAATTAGAAAACAAAAAATAGCTTAAACTAGAAATCGTTTTCAGTTGGTGACATACACCATACATTTTTATAAAAGTGTTTGTTCTCAGATTGTTTAAAATTAATTTTTTTATTGCAGGTTGTATTTCTAAATTAGAACAATTAGACTGTTTAATGCTTTCCCAAAGTAATCCATCATGGCACAGCCTGAACTACGTTGTTTCTACTTATTTCCTAGATCGATGCAAGTTTAAACATGATCCCAACACCATGCTGGCAGTTGCTTGAGAAATGTGATCTCAGTTCGTCTTTGTTTGTAGTGCGAGGTTATGAAAAAGAGAACTTTGTTTTTATTGTACCAAATGTGAATTGTTTTGTGGGTGTTTTCAATGATGAACGATGCCATAAATAGAATCATCAACTTGTATCAAAGGAAGTACTAAAGGTGATCGATTTATCAGCAAGTGATCAGACTCTGCTTAAATTGAAGACCTCAAAAGAAATAGAGAGTATTTCTCATTACCACAAGTATAAATATTTGGCCAAATTCTATCGTATGTTTGGGAAAAAAATGTAGTGACCTGCTAGGTTTACATAAAAAACCTGTTAAAAATGGATTGAGTAAAATTCTTGTTGAACACCTGTCTAAGCCACAAAATATCCATATTGATTTAATTTCAGGGAAAGTTCTATGCTCCACATGTGCAACATAAATATTTGTACAAAAGCCAGTTGAAAGAGAGACCTGTGAAAATGATGTTGATTTTTTCCCTGGTGCATATGAGCTAGTTGGGGACAATATTTTACATGAAGTTAAACACAGTATGCAATTCCTTGGACATCACCCGTATGTAAAATAATAAAACTAAACAAAGCACATGAACCCACAGCAGTAATTAAAAAACTGATAAAATTACACATGCAGTAAAAATAAACAGAAAAAATCCTTTAGTGAGAACTTGGAAGAAAACACAAATTTTAGCTCTGAGCCATTACAAAATGAGTATCAAATATTGACAAATAAACTTAAGGAAAAATGGAAAACAAAGATGAAAAAGTAAAAAATTATTATTCTTTTACCGGATTCATGTTCGAAAAATAAAATCTGTGAAGAATTTAATGCATCAGAGTATCATGCGAGACCAACAAGAGGGTTAGCAAAAATCCAAGCAATACTTCCCAATTTTTTAAACGAGATGGCCATAAAACCCGTGAACAGGTAGTCAATTGTATAATTGAGTATTATCAAGATGATGCGATCAGTCGGTTATGAAACAAGAAACTTACGCAATCCCTTTTTAACAGGTTTTTAGGTAAACCTAGTAGGTCGCTACACTTTTTGACCTACATATGATAGATTTTGGCCAAATATTTATATTTGTGGTAATGAGAAATTCACTCTATTTCTTTTGAAATCCTTAATTTAAGCAGAGTCTGATCACTAGCTGATAAATCGATAACCTTTAGCTCTTTCTTTGATACAATTTTATAATTCTGTTTATGCCATTGTCTATCATTAAAAACATCCACAAAACAATTCACATTGGGTACAATAAAAACTAAGTTCTCTTTTTCAAAACTTCTCATTAGAAACAAAGACGAACCGAGCTCACAATTCTCAAGCAACTCCCAGCATGGTGTTGGGATCATGTCTAAACTTGTATCCATGTAGGAAATAAGTAGAAACAATGTACTTTAGGCCGTGCCATGATGGATTCCTTCGGGAGAGCACTAAACAGACTAATTGTTCTAATTTAAAAATACAACCTGCAATAAAAAAATAATTTTTAACAATTTGAGAACAAAAGCTTTTATAAGAATATATGGTGCATATCATCAACTTAAAACGATCTTCGGTTTAAGCTATTGTTTGTCTTCAAATTGATACCTTTCGACAGTTTTATTAAAATAAGAAAGTACTACTGAAGACAGTACCTTAGATACCAAAGTAAAAACAACAAAGATTAGTTTGTGACTAGATTTTAAATAGACAACCAATTTATACATAATGCAAATAAGCAGATATAGATATTTTATTTAGTCGTAGATTCCACTTTTTTGATAATTTAAATAAATAAAAGCGAATGGCAAAAATTTTCAGATATCGCAAGAACAAATCTTAAGACTATGTGTACTTTTTTTTCAAGGTTTACTAATTTATAAAAAAAATCTGAATTGATGCTAAATTTATTAATAATTTTGATTGCAAGCAACTATAAACGTTATTTAATAAAAGAAAAAATAAATAGAGGATTTTTTTTCATGTTTCTCTTGTTCCGCCAGAAATTAAATGCGTGCAATTTTTGGCTAATTTTGACGCTCCACAACCCTGGAATCATTTAAGACTCAGTCATTAAATTTATATGTCATGTTTTAACTACAAAGAAGTTTATTTTGTGACAATTTCATAATTTTAGATTCAGTTTCTTTGGAGATATTCTGTATTGAAAATCACAATTTATCGGCTTAACGCAATGTTTGACAGGCTCTACGAAAAAAAAGAAAAGCTTCTTGGATTTAAAACTCCTAAAGCAAGTAGTTCTATAAGAGACCTGTGCAGAAAAAAAAATTAAAGGTGAGTCTTATTTTCTTCATAGAACTTACAGTACTTAAAGTGTGAATTTTAAGCATTTTAAACGTTTTCCTTACCATAGATTTTAGGCTATTTCCTTACCACTTAGAAAAAATCGCCTATGAGCTAAAATTTAGAACATTTTATGCTGAGGAATTTGGCTTTCAAGTTATTCTGATAGTCTTAAAAATAAGGGAGCTACATTAGTTTCCGTAAAAACGCGATTTTCCCCAAAGAAGCTCTAAGCCACTGTTAAAAAATGGCCGCCAAAAAAAATGATTGGCCATAAAAATTTTTAAACTGCGGGTTTTAACTCGCTAAGCACCAATGAACACACAGATAAAAAAAATCTAAATTGTCAAGCAACATATTTATTGTTTTTTGGGTGATTTCAAATGGATTGAGCTGATAGAGTTTATCTACTGTAGGCTCTTTACTGCAGAGCGAGGGGGCGGAGAGAGAGACAGAGAGAGGGACAGTGAGAGAGAGAGAGAGAGAGAAAGAGTTTAGCTTCTAAAGTCCATTTACTACAGTTTATCTATTATAGACTACTTACTATAATTAGTACACTAATTGATTCATAAAGTTAAAAAGTGCAATATATATATATATATATACCTAAATAATATACGAATATATAGTGCTTACAGGACTGATCTTCAGTCTTTACCTTACGCCTCAAATCACGACAGTTATGGCTCCTAAAAAAATGGAAGCTGGTGCATATCCGCCATTTTGTTTTCATCATATTACGTAATCGTGGAAAACGATCGTGGTCGTGGTTGCAAATTGCATTTATTGGCGACATCTTAAAAGTTGCGCCAATGTTTACAATAGTCGGATAATGGCGGAGTGTTGATTATTTCTATGCCAAAATAGCGATCATTGCTCCAAAACTGAAAACCTTTATCGCCAAGGTAAATGAAACCGGAATTCTACAACAAAATGGTGGTTGATACGTCGGCCTAGAATTCTAGGGGTTCTAACGACAGTCCTTTATTTTTACAATCCACACTGTCAGTTAGTATGAAGGGCGATATGAACGTACCTACAGGAGTGGTCGTCAGTTCTACGTGGAAAAACCTTTTGGGTCTCACGGCTGAAGACGTCTCCACAAATACGCTTTACTCCTCCGCCCAATCAAGTTTCCAACCGACGTGATGGCAACACCGACCAACAGCACGGACATAAACAGAAGCCGCCATTGCTCTCTCTGATGATGATAGTCGTTTAGCGCTATCGAAATAGCTATTAACGATCATTATTGTTATAGCGTTTTTAAAATAACTGCACCATAAAAATTTGTATTTTACTTGCTTCTATTGATTAGTGCAGTGTGTCGCCATTAAACCGTCTACAACGAATAATATTTAACAAAATTGAAATGAGAAAGACTCACATGGAAAGGCTTTTTCAAGGAGTACCGTACCCGTAGGCCCAAATCTTGAGATGTTTCTGCATAGGGCCAAGCAAATCGCCAATAATTGGGACTACAATCCATAACATCGCAAACTAAAAGCACAAAAAGCAATAACCAAAAGTTTAAAATAATGAACCCAATTAAAAGTAGGCATCCTTACGCTAAAAAAGATAACACATACATACCGTTGCCAAGCAATGAAAAGATAATTCCACAGCAGTTGCTGTGGAATTTTCTTTTCATGTAAACATGCTGTGTATGTATGAACACATTAGCAAGGCAAGGGAACCACAGTTGGAGAATGTCCTCCAGCCTTGTCCCTTTAAAGATGCGTACAGACACGCAACAGAACATCGTAACAGAAGATCGTCGCGTAACATCCCGTGTTACGCGATGACGTCACGGGCGAACATCGCCGCGTCCCATCAGATCACGCCGACATCCAGTCTACACTGATAAAAGACTGTTGTTCGCAAACCAATCCAAATACACGAACATGGGGGCAACATTGCCCCATGACATTCTTCGAAGCGACGAGGAAAAACCGGCAACTGGTGGGACGCGGAAATGTTACGATATTCTGTCACGGAGTGCGGTCCAGACTTTATACGCGACGGTGTTACGATACGGTGTTCTGTTGCATGTGTGGACGCGGCCTTAGATGCAACTTCGAACTATGTATCTGCATTGCAGTAGTGTATGGTTTTCACTTGGGACTTTACAGATAAAACTAGCTTTAATCCTGAAATCTCTGACACGCATGCTTGTGCTCAAGCTAGAGCTTTTAAAATGTAGGAGAAAAAAAGCCATCTCCCCTGTCTGGAGTCGAACTAGGGTTCCTCGGTCAAATTCGGAGTGTCTTAATTACTAGATCACCGAGGCACAAGACCGACGCCCCCTTTCTCAGTATATAAGGTTGTAAGATATTATTACCCAGGGATAACACAATTGCCAAATAATGGTCAACACGCAAAGCCACCATGGCGTGTTTTTGTAATTTGTTGCGGGGTTTTCATTAGTTTTACAATGGTTAAGAGGTAACGCGTTAGTCTACCGTAGAGAGAACCTGGGTTTGAAACTGGAGGGTGCCTAGGAATTTCCAGCCCGGTTTTGGGTCTTTAGGCGATAGAAGTTCCTATTTTCCAGGAACACCTATAGGCAACCGCACAGCATGTCCGAAATTAATAGTCTTTGCGTTATTAAACACACACTTTCAACTACGATCCAGCTTACGAAAGTTATGGGAACCGATTAATGAAATTGGCTTGCGAAATTAATCAAGAAATTGGATTGCGAAATTAATCATGGAATTGGCTTACGAAGTCCATCATAAAATGTGTTTGCGAAACTGAATACTAAAGTGGCTTATGAAATTAATTATTAAATGGATTTGAGAAATGAATTATGAAACGGATTTGAAAAATTAACTATGAAATGGATTTGAAAAATTAATTATGAAATTAGTTTTTGTACGAAAATAATCATGAAATTGGCTATTGTGCGAAAATAATCACGAAATAGATTTTTGTGCGAAAACAATTATGAAATTGGTTTTTGTGCGAAAATAATTATGAAATTGGTTTGTGTGCAAAATTTATTACCAAATTAGCTTGCGAAATTAATTATGAAATGGGTTTGGAAAATTAATTATGAAATGGGTCTGGGAAATTAATTATGAAATGGGTTTGGGAAATTAATTATGAAATGGGTTTGTGAAGCTGATATGACTTACAGTATTAGTTTGTCAAATGTACTTGTTAAAATAGATTTAGGAATTTAATTTATCAAATCGCTTTATCAAGCCGATCCGTCGAACCGTTTTATCAAGCTGATTTGTCAAATCGATTTCGTGAAATGGACGTGTCAAATTTCTTCGCAAATCTAACTTGTCAAATCGTTCATTTTTTATTCTATGCATTCGTAGGAATATGTAGGATATTTATCTCTTAAATTAAAATCTAAAGGCGTAATTATTAGTTACATTTTGATGATTCCTCATGTCGATATCAAAACCACTTTTATCTAATTTTAATAATTTTTTTTATTTGAAAAAATCAGAGTTGATCGTTGCTTTCCAATTACTTCAAAGTAGAATAAAACAGTAAATAATGGAACTTATCCAAATTGCACTTTAAAGACTTGATAAAAATTGGGGACCGTCCGCGAGGGTTGTTAACAAACAACATTTATTTACAAGAGCGGACTCAAAGTTATAGTTATATATGTGCGTTCCAGACTCTCGCTCCCCTCAGCCCCCCTCCCCAAAAGTTACTTTCTTTTGCTCCCCCTTTCTCCCCCCCTAAATTTTCTCAGAAAGATCTGAGAGATATCGGTGTTGCAGCATCGATAGACTCTCTGGTCACAAATAGAAACAAAATTTCAAAGACAATTTATTCAAAAGTTTTTAGTTTTTTGGCGACTTGGCTTCTCCTCAAATCTTGGCTGGTCTTTTCACGCTTTCTCTTCTTTGTCTTTGAGCGAAGAAACAAAAATAAAGTTTTTGCTCATCCATTTTGTTTTTGAAGGAAGAAGGAGAAAATATGATAAAAGACGAGGGTTCGTGAAAATCAAATACAACATAGTTAATGGTACGGTAATCACAAATTCTGTGCCTTTATAGCTCAATTTTTACATACGTTAACTATTAGAAGAAAGAGTCAAACATTTTTATTATTTCATCGTTAACTATAACTGGCGATGGTTTTGATTAATTTGTTTATATTTACTGTGTGCAATTTGACAGAAAATTTGCGATTTTTTCAAATTAATTATTCACAAAGCGCTGTTAGATTTATATGGTGAGCAGGCCTTTAGCTAAGCCAGGGTCATCAGGGACGTGGGTCCCAGTTGTTCCTTCGTCCTAGCTACTGGCCTAATACGAACATTATCCTGGGCGTTTTTCGACTGGCGCAGCACCCTGCTTACCCTTTTAATCAAAAGTCCCACTATATAGGCCCTTTAAAGGGAAAGGGCCCGTAGGGCGAGACAAACCCTTTAAAGGGAAATTGTGCCCTCACCATGTAATAATAATAAAATGAAACGGAATTAGAAAATCTAAACCAAATGGCACGGAAAAAGATGGCGATATATATTAATCCCTGGCGACAATAGCTTCAAAGATAAAGAATTTTGAGAAATAACTGAACATAGAGACTCTCGACATAATTGGAAATGAAATGACTTTGGCATAAACGTGCAATAGTTATTTCAGTAGTGGTTAGTGCATTTGGTGTCATTTCAACAAAACACGAATATTCTTGAATTCGTTGGACATTTTAAGAGAGAAACACAGCAGGCCTACAAAAAATTCTTTGCTAGGAAGAGCTTTCACCTTGAGAAGATACATGGACAATTCTCAAGTGCCGAGATGAGACTTAAAGTGAATCTGAAAACCCAAACTAAAAAGATGTTCAACATTTCCTGGATGCTGTGTAATACCCTGATGTATAATCAAATGATAATAACAACTTTGTATAATATTAATAACAATTAATAATATTCATTTGACACTAACGATTTTTAGCTCACGTTAATATTTTGATTTGGTACAGAAAAACAAGAGGTACCGAGATGGCCCGGCATTGAACTGGTGTACCTTAATCTGCATGGCCATCAAAGCATAGGATCGAGGCTTCCGTTCTTCGTATTATATAAGGTTTGTAGGATATATATATAGGACTGAAATGGCGATGGGCTGGGCATATGGCAAGAAGAACTGATCAACGATGGACAACAGAAATTCTGAACTGGATTCCAAGAGACCACCGAAGACCTAGAAAACGTCCTCAAACTAGATGGGTGGATGAAATAAGAAAACAGGTTGGGGTGACGTGGAAACGAATTGCTCAGGATAGACTTGTGTGGAAAGCATTTGGAGAGACCTTCATCCAGCAGTGGATAGATAATGGTTGAATATGATGATGATGATGATATATATATATATATCCCATCACGTGCCTGAACACCCTGTACAAGATACTCACGGGGTGCATCTCTGAAAAAATAAGCCGGCACAGCGAAAGCAACAACTTAATGACGGAAGAACAAAAGGGATGCCAGAAAGGGACTCTGGGATGTAAAGAGCAGCTTACCATCGACTCAGTTATCCTGGAACAAGCAAGAAAACAAAAGCGAAAACTCAACACCGCATACATAGACTACAAGAAGGCTTTCGACTCTGTTCCGCACTCGTGGCTCCTTGAAATACTCAGCATATACAAAGTGCATCCCTCAATCATCCGATTCCTACAGAGCAGCATGAAACAATGGAGAACCCGGTTACAGCTAAACACGCCAGACAGTAAAATAGAAACGGCCGAGATCCCCATCCGCCGCGGAATCTTTCAAGGAGACGCACTAAGCCCCCAGTGGTTCTGCTTGGCGTTAAACCCCTTGTCAAGGATGCTGAACACAAGTAAATACGGATACATGCTGAAGAAAGACAAGAGAAACCTACATAAAGTCTCCCACCTCATGTACGTAGATGACATCAAGCTATACGCGCCAACAATCACCCAACTCCGACAACTCATCAGTATAACAGAGACATTCTCCAAGGACATAGGAATGGAATTCGGCCTCGATAAGTGCAAAATACAGAAGAATAGCAAAGAAGATTTACCAGGCATCGAACTCGAAGACGGGAGACTACTGAAGACCTTGGACGAGGGCGAAACCTACAAATACCTAGGGATAATGCAAAAACGGCAGCAGGAGCACAAGAAAGTCAAAGTCCAGCTCACGCAAGCATTCCAAGAAAGACTTAGAAGCATTGTGAAGACGAAACTGAGCGGGAAGAACACCACGCAAGCAATTAACGCATATGAAATTGATGGTCAAGGCACTCTCCAGCCAGAGACAGAAGGATTCATGCTAGCCATCCAAGACCAAGTGATCGCAACAAGGAACAATCAGAAATTCATCCAGAGAAAAGACATAGAAAGCGACAAATGCAGACACTGTCATGCGGCATCGGAGACAATCCAACACGTGATGGCAGGATGCAAGATCCTTGCGCAGTCAGACTACAAACATAGACACGATCAAGTAGCGAAAATAGTCCACCAGAAATTGGCAGCGAATGCTGGCTTTCTGACAGAAAAATGCCCGTACTACAAATATGAGCCAGAGACCGTGCATGAGAACGAAACACACAAGCTTTACTGGGATAGAGCAATCATAACAGACAAGACAGTCCCACATAACCGTCCTGACATAACCCTCGTCGATAAATCGAATAAGACCACGTACTTAATCGACATAGCAGTACCCAACACCAATAACATACAGACAACCTACACAACGAAAATCACCAAGTACCAAGATCTCAGACATGAAGTACGAGATATATGGGGTATGGAAAAGATCCTCATCATCCCGTTAGTCATCTCAGCAACAGGGATAGTACCAAAAACGCTTGCGACGAATTTGGAGATACTCAACATTGACCCAAACACCTACATTGAAATACAAAAAGCCACAATCCTAAACACGTGTCACATTGTCAGGAAGTTTCTAGACATGGCACATTAAGAAGTGATGTAAAAAGAGGCTTGGGAACATGGCGCTCTGCCCGTCCCAAAGCCTGTTTCCGCCAAGAATGGGCGAGGAAACTTTTATATATATATATAGTCTAGCCAGCGTGGTGAAATTATGGCTAATTCCTCCATTATGTTGACACACCAGAAACCATGGCCCCTAGTCTCCAGGTGCTGGAGTGCTCCTGATCAAGGCAGCGGTCAGTGTGGCATGAAAGCAGGGGGTGCTAAGAATCACTGGAATGGCCCAGGCTGCCGTTTGTTATTGACCTTGGCAACGTATAATGGACGATCCCTTGCTTCTGAAGCAAAACTTCAGGAATTGGAAGAGGAACTAGACAAGATCAAATGGGACATTGTAGGACTCAGTGAAGTTAGAAGAAAAGGTGAAGAGTTGGTGGAACTTAAAAGTGGACATTTGTTTTATTATAGAGGAACGGAAACTGGAAGAACAAGTGGTGTTGGCTTCTTAATCAACAAAAGAATTAAAGACTGTCTTCTGGAAGTTGAAAGTACATCAGATCGAGCAGCGAGGCTCGTTGTTCAACTAACCCAGCGATACCAACTTCAAATAGTACAGGTATATGCACCAACATCAAGCCATACCGACGAAGAGGTTGAAGAATTTTATGAAGAAATCAAAGAGTTACACACCAAAGGGAAACAACATATCAAGCTCATCATGGGGGATTTCAATGCAAGAATTGGACAACAGGAACAAGGAGAGACATCGGTTGGTAAATACGGATATGGGGAAAGGAATGAACGTGGCGATCAACTCATCGAATTTGCAGAAGCTGAAAACCTTAGCATCATGAATTCATTTTTTAAGAAGAAACCGCAAAGAAAATGGACATGGAAACACCCAAATGGGGGAACTAGTGAAATTGACTATATCCTGGCAAACAAGAAATCAATTATTGAAGATTGCAGTGTACTGAACAGATTTAATACTGGAAGTGATCATCGAATGGTGAGATGTAAAGTGCACTTAAATACTAAATTAGAACGACAGAAGCTCATTAGGAAACAAGTAAGTAAGAGGGTGGATTTAAAGAAATTAAAAGAAAATACCGAGGCATTCAAGTTGGAATTAAAAAATCGCTTTTCTGCACTGGAAGGACTTATTGATGAAAGTGATATCTCAGAAACGCACTGAAATGGCGATGGGCTGGGCATATTTCAAGAACTGATCAACGTTGGATAACAGAAATTCTCAACTGGATTCCAAGAGACCACCGAAGACCTAGAAAACGTCCTCAAACTAGAAGGGTGGATGAAATAAGAAAACAGGTTGGGGTGACTTGGAAGCGAATTGCTCAGGATAGACTTGTGTGGAAAGCATGTGGAGAGACCTTCATCCATCAGTGGATAGATAATGGTTGAATATGATGATGATGATGATGATGATATATATATATATATCAGTCACAATACCCTAATCGTTGAGTACAATAAATTACTTACGAAAGATGAAGACAAAAAGCAATACTTGCTCCAAGTTGTAAAAGATTTTAGAAAAAGTACCCAAACGGTAACAAGCAAACTTCGTTGACGTAAGCTGTTTTGAACATTTCTTCGAATTTCGTTACTTCTGTACAATTTTCGGGTTTGTGTTCATAATTGATGTAGTCATTAGGTATTATGAGCCAATTGTGTAGCTTATTGTTAACCAAAATATGTATTAACTCCACTATATATATATATACAATATTTTGCAGAATTTTATGAATTCCGGAAATATTTTTAGGGTCGCTACCACTCGACAATACGCGAGTATATCCAGTATGGAGGGGTATATCACGTGTATTTACAGTATGGAGTTAATATATATATTTTGGTTAATAATAGTCTACGCAATTGGCTTATAATACCAAACGACTACATCAGTTATGAACACAAACCTGAAAATTGTACAGAAGTAATGAAATTCGAATAAATGTTCAAAACAACTTACGTCAACGAAATCTGCTTGTTACCGTTTGGGTATTTTTTTCTAAAATCTTTTACAACTTGGAGCAAGTATTGCTTTTTGTCTTCATCTTTCGTAAGCAATTTATTGTACTCAACGATTAGGGTATTTTGACTGTACGTCAATAGATAACAAAATATAAGATTTTAATAATATCGTGAATCAAACAATATCAATCAACGTTTATTGGCGTAGTGATACCAACGCCGATGGTATGGCGTGATTAGATGGTGAAACGTTCGAAAGAAAATAAATATTTCTGCCTTCGGTGGGACCTGAACCCACGACCTTCCACTTGCCGGGCGGAGGCTCTACCCACTGAGCTACGAACGACAATATCGAATTCGGTGATTCAGGTCCCACCGAAGGCAGAAATATTTATTTTCTTTCGAACGTTTCACCATCTAATCACGCCATAACATCGGCGTTGGTATCACTACGCCAATAAACGTTGATTGATTGACATTGTTGTTTGAAAAATGAAGGTAGTGAAAGAAAAAAATTAAAAACAGAGGGGAAGAAAAATATTAGAAAATTTATGTAAGGAAGAAGTCATTAAGGAGAAACAAAGCGTTTTTTGTAGCAAATGGAAAATAAATGCTGTCATTAGGATCATTGACTAATAAGTCGCCCCTTTGAAAAATATGAAAAGCTTCTAGAAAGCTAAGATCAGAGGAAGAAGAACATTTAGCAACAATACTGGCACTTGAGAAGATAAACATGGTCTAAAATCCAAACATGTTTGGCAATGGCTGACTTGTTAAATTCTTGCTTACTGACATACATTTCATGTTCTTTAAGTCTGACCCGAAATGCGCGGCGCGTTTCTTCGATGTAAAATTGTCCACACTCACAATCAATCTGATATACTCCTAAGTTGTGGAAGTTAGAGAGTTTGTCGTTAAGGTTTGTCGAGTCAATCTTTTTGACGGGTTTAAAACACACCCTGAAATTAAATTTGCATTAAATAGATAGTTTGGAGGAGGTCCCTTAAGAGCCCCCTCCTAAAGAGATTTTTTGTCCACTGTTTTCTTGTAAAGTACGTTTTTGTAATATTTTCCCCTTCTAAAGAACAACATTGTAACATAGCTTCTGTGCTCTCTGCTTTCCTTCATTTCTAACTGAACTATCGGATATAATCTTTCTTAATTTGAATACACTAATATCACAGCTTAAATATTACACACCGGATGTTATCATCAAATATTGCCGGTAAGATGAATACATTCATTTTACTTACACAACAGCCGTGAGGACGGCATGTAATAGTAAATTTACAATCGGCGTGAATGGGTGGAGGATAGGGGTTTAGCCAACTCTAGAAAAGAAAATTTAGTTCCCTTTGAAAATCGAAAGCTTCAAGTAGATGCTATGTGAGGGAGTATTGGAGGTGGAGACTAGAGCGCTCCCGACCTCGAGGCTAATTACGCTAGTGGCTCATACACAGTTAAACATTGTCGGGATGGAGGGAAAGAATGGAGAAGCGAGATATATCGTATATAAGAAGCACTGGCCTAGAAAAGGGGGCGGGCCCAGAGGGCTCAAGCCTCCCATTGGATAATGAAACAGCATTGTGCTCATTAATATCGAACAACTTGATCTTAAGCTATTCGAACCCGCGGGAATAATTTTTCGAGTGCTATGCCCCTGAGAAAAAGTGAGAGAAGGATATGTCCTTTAATAAATGTTTATTCGTTGAAATTGACATACGTCAATTTCGGTACGTCACGTATCAATTATAAGCACAAACGAGGACCTATGGATGAAAATTCTTAGATTTGAATGACATGGTTAGTATGTCGTTGATTTCTTTGACTTGATGAGTTTCTCCTGTACGACATATATATCTTGACAAAGTAAATTCAAAGAGTTACTTACTTATCTCTCTTGTGTATTTCTTCGGTAAAGCAAAATAAAGAATTGTTTTTTCTGCTCAGGAACAACTTCTTAAATGACTTCTTTTTGTCTCAGGGTCCAATATTGAGGTATTGTCAAGCGGCAGTCCACCGCTACTTGTACGTCGCCGTACGAAGAATGCCTGAGGCCGAGAGCTGTGCTTCGAAAAATTTTCGTTTCCTTTTTTTTTTACTGTCTCCAAGTATTTTCTCTATTTCCTATCCCATTTTATTGCCAAGACAAGATATTTTCAATCGTCTTTATATTGTCACAGTGCGCGAAATGTGGAGCCGGGAATCTTCTATCGAGAAGCTAGAAAATTTGGGGATGATGTACAAATTAAAAAAAAAACTGGGAAATTTATAAAATGTTTCTAAAACAATCTATGCCCCAAAAGTAAGGTCACATGACAGTCAGTATTCCAAACATGTCTTTATTCCACAAAAAGGCTTTAATGGATCAATTTCGTATTTAAAATCTTCTCCTGATTTCTTATGCATTATAAGCAATGCAATAATTCTTGTTGTTTTCTCAAATTTGTTTTCATAACTAATTTTTTTTATAATTTAATGTCATTTTTCATACATTTGTTTTTAATGCATCATAAAGTTTTCAGTGAATTTTTGTAGAAAATGTAAAATACATTTTTGCGTAATATCTTATATATATATATATATAAATAAGAAATAGTAGATAATCTAAATATAAATCAAAATGTAGAAAATCAAGCAAGTAAATGAAAATTATTAATAAGTAGGTGCAAATATATGAGCAATACCAATATTCACACAGCCACATCTGCATACTATATAAAATGAAATAAAATAATAAAGGCCTATGCACTAAAATGTGTATATACAATATAGGTGTAAATGTATGTACATCATACCACAATTACAAAATATACATTCCTGTGTAGTGAAAGTATAAATGAATAGACAATTTTACGATTAATAATAACGGGCTAGTGACGAGAGTGAAGATTGAAATTATATGACAATATATTGAATCTATGCATGCATGTACAATCTTTTTCAAGGGAACAGTTATACACGCATGCCAGACTTATGTATTTTTATCATATTGATTGCTGCTGCTTCATGCGCGCTCTTCATTGATAAACTTGTTTGTATTTTTATTTTATTGTTTACTATTGTTTTTTATTTGCTTTCATTTCTCACCAATCTATTTGCTTGATTTTCTACATTTTCATTTATATTTACATTATCTACTATTTTCCCATTTATATATATATATGTGTGTGTGTGTGTGTGTGTGTGTGTGTGTGTGTGTGTGTGTATACACAGTAGAACCTCCATATAACGAACTTCTCTATATAGCGAAGTTTTGGTAAATCCCCATGGTCATTATATATTAAACAATTTTTATATATAACAAAATAAATTTCTATACAACGAAATTTCGAAATTTTTAAAAACCAAAACAGAAATTCGAGTCATCACGTCAATGATATCGGATTCCCTGATATGGCGGGAATACAATACTGTTTAAAGATAAATGGTTAACAAACAGAATAAGGCATGTCTAAGGGACTTTAAACTCCCAATAAAGAGTTCTCCTAAGCACACACGCACCTGTGTCTGGTTTCCCCATACAGTGCAAAGCTGCTAGGCTAGTAACAGGCCCCACTTGTCCTTGAATACGCTGTATGGTTTGAAGAGTAGTATTTGTCGCGCTTTTTTGCTCGTTTCATTACCAGAAATCCAGGTCTTGCAAATTTCCCACAGGGGCGTAACACTTTTATGATGAATCACAATCACCATTTGTCGTGCAGTAGGATATTAAGAGGTTTTTTTTTACAAAAGCATGAATGTGTGTGAAAGAAGCATTAAATACCTTTCCATTTTAAGGTAATAATTGTTCAACTATTTTTTTTTTTATACGCATGTATATTTGACACTTAAAACGTCCATTTTTAAATGGTTGAATGTTATTTATGAGAAACAGTCGTTAACTGAAAAATGGGATTTTAATTGTGGTATCATATTGCCCTGTCCTGGTTCATGAATACATTGTTTCCATGAAACGAATTTTTTTCATGGAACCGTCCATTTCGTTATATGGAGGTTCTACTGTACATATATTTTTTGTGTATGTATATATATAATATGTCATATACAATGTATATAATGAATTATACATTGTATATAGTTCATTATATACATTGTATATAGTTCATTATATACATTGTATATAGTTCATTATATAGCATTGTATATAGTTCATTATATACATTGTATATAGTTCATTATATACATATAGTTCATTATATACATTGTATATGATATATTATATATACATTGTATATGACAATAATATATATACATTGTATATGAGAAGAGTAGAGTACAATGTATATAATGAATTATATACATTGTATATAGTTCATTATATACATTGTATATGATATATTATATATACAATGTATATACGAATTATATACATTGTATATAGTTCATTATATACATTGTATATGACATATTATATACATTGTATATGACATATATATACATTGTATGACATATTATATATACATTGTATATGACATAATATATATACATTAGATATGACATATTATATATACATTGTATATGATATATTATATATACATTGTATATGACATATTATATATACAATGTATATAATGAATTATATACATTGTATATGACATATTATATATACAATGTATATAATGAATTAATACATTATATATAACTAACATATTTAAATGGTTTTTGCTTTCACATATATTTTATATTGCAATATGCAGTATATGGTCGGTTCCAGAGGTGGATCCAGAAAATACTTTTGGGCGGGAGTGAAAAATCAACATAGAGACCTAAAACAAAAACTGCACCAAAAGTGCATCCAGGGGTGACCTTATTCCTCTTGATCCACCTTGTTTAGTCTTAATGCTGATGGTATAGTATTGAAGCTTGCAAACCAACAAGAATAAGAAAAAGTGGCCCTTGGACAAAATGGTTGAAGACACCTCTTGTAGACGATGTCGATCACTTTTAAATCGCGCTAAAATCACTTTCCTCAATAGAAGAGACAGTCTCAGAACCAGGTCCGCACAGTAAAGGCGATGGATTTTCACAAATTTCGTCTCCTTCTGTATATTTTTTTCTTTTCTAACAATTTTCAATTCTAACAAATTTCTGAAATCAGTGATTGATGTTTGCGAGGATGATTTTACTAATTTTTTCTATATAGTTCACGATATACAATTCTTCAGCTCTCGTTGGAAAAAGTGAAGTGACAATACGACTGGGTCCAATTTAACAAATAGAGCAAAAACACGACACAAGTAAATCTCCGTCCGTTGCAAATATTGCACGTGGAGAATGTATTGAACCTTGTGCATGAAAATCTGTTAGTTTTTTTAGTCTATATATATATATATTAAAAATAAAATTTGGATGAAATATAAAAAAATAAACAGCACAACTTCCAACCCGCATGAAAAGAGACCTTAATGTACTTTTATGAAGTGTAAATATACTTATGCAGTTTATATATTCCGTTTGAAACGAGCCCTAGCACTTTTGGTACAAAATAAAGTGAAAAACTTGAGAAATTTTATCCAGGAACCGAATAGACCGAGTATCAAAATATAATTTTATTTTCAAGGTATTGACTATGTAGGATTTGAAGTACAAACAATGCTCACGGGGGAAAAATAATAGACATGTAGGAGGTAATAAAAGTAGTTAACAAATAACAGAGGTAAAAAAACGGAGAGGTATTTCTAATTGGGAATTTTGAAAAGAGGAATTATTTATTAATTATTATAAATTTTTAGTATCAATAAAATTTTCTAAATAACGTTCCTTTTTAAAATTCGGTATGAAATAAAATTTCTTTCGAGAAGCCTGTGAATCGTCAATGTCAATCTTATAGAAAATTAGTTAAATTTTTAGCTATTCCTTCCCTTTTAAAATCTTTTATTATATTTTTTTATATTTCAGCTTAACTGGAAAACAATTTTAAATTTAATAAGTAAACTCTCCCAACGTTTTTTTACTATTTTATATTTCGTAACCAAATATTCCTTTTAACAATTTCGTAATTAAATGGATATCAACTAATCGGTACTAAAACAAATGAATACTAAATTAAAGAGGAAAAAAATGCGTTATATTGTTTTAATCACAATATAATTAAGTATTTTGTTATAATAGCTAATTGGAATCTCTCGGAATTTGCTCATATCTCCAACCTATCTAATTGTATTTTGGAAACAGAAACGTAGCTAGATGATATTGCGCCCCTTTGTTGAACCGTCCAGATGATTGCCCTCCTTTAGCCACGGGCATGTCCCCCACTGTGAATTATTTCAACCAATTTTACGCCCCTTCCTCTCCTGAGCCCCTGAGGTGGGCCCTTTCTGTCCCCCTATATGTGGCCCTGTTTGGAAGTACCAAGCATATGACATAAGAACTGAACCCACACACATAAGATAATCCGAAGATCAAGTTACTTTGAGAAAACAACTTGGAGTAAGTAAATCCACATAAAACTTGGATTGAACAAGAGTACGAGAAACTTGGAGTGATCATGGCTTATGGAACTTAGATCGAATAAGGCAATATGAAACTTGGACTTACCATGGCGCATGGAACTTAGATCGAATAAGGCAATATGAAACTTGGACTGATCATTGAGCCCGGGACTTAGATCGAATAAGGAAATATGAAACTTGGACTGATCATGTTTCATAAAACTTAAATCGAATAAGGCAATATGAAACTTGGGCTGATCATGTCGCATAAAACTTAAATCGAATAAGGCAATATGAAACTTGGACTGATATTAATGCAGCATGAAATAAACAAGACAATCTAAAACTTGACCTGAGCAAGATAACATGGAACTTGAACTAATCAAGACAAAACGAAATCCAGGATGTACAAATCAATATTAATTGTGAAAGCAGAGCACGTAGAATTTTGTGACACCTTTATTTAAATTTATTTATATTTGCCGGGCATTTCTATCGCTTTCTTTTGGTTCCAATTCCATAATACTTCACTGTTTCTGCGACAATTACGCAGCTGTAACAAGTTTATCATCGCAGATCCGCTCACCTGTCTGTTACTTTCGGTGTCGTTTTCTGGGAAGTTCAATTTCCAAGAATGAAGTAAAGAATTAATAATTTAATTTCCATTCGCGTTTCGTGAACCTAGTTTACAAAAGAAAAGCTAAAAAATTCACGGAAAAAACTGAGCCTGCGTGCAAAATAAAATATTCAACAGATAGTCTTTAAATAACGGACCGTTCATATTTCAAAGTCGTTGATGTTGAGGCCACTGTGCCAGCAAAAGAAATGGTGTGAACAGAATTAAATGAGCTTTTGCAGTCATCGTTTAAGCCAAGTTTGCATTTGGTTAGTAACTGGAGGTAGTCACTGGACCTGAGAGCTAGCCCGTTCACTGTGCCATCCTACATCCAGAATAGAAGATGTTCACATTGAAAATGCCACTATCATTTCATAAGTAAAACAATTTAGCAAGTGGCAGAGAAAGCAATGCGGCTTGACACTTACTGGTAGTTTTGAAAGCTTGTCCAGTTTTTGCTTACGTCAGTCTTACTAGCTCAAACTATTGAAAGGATGGACTGTTGTTTTTAATTGTGGTACGCCGCACGTCTGCTTAGGCGGCTTAGGGCCCTGGCTCCGAAATCTCCCCCCCCCCACTTTTTTATCAACAATCTTAATAAAAATTTATAATTTTTTTTCGACCATTTTAACAAAAATTTATAAATGACCTGCTTCCAGCAACTTTTAAAGTTCGTAGCAGATGGTAAATTATGCAGTCCATAGACTATAGTGCGGACATTTGTTCCTTTTGCAGAGAAGAAAATCCATAGTGTTGCAATGTAATTTGTAAAACTTGAAATTAAATGGCAACGAGTGTATATAGACCTTGAAGGTCATAATACGTTAAATAACCATAAAGTAAAAGATATTTTCCTAATATTACAGAAACAGTGGAATGTCTTACTTCATCAACAGCCTAGAGACTTCGAACTACTAAGTCCAGTGTTGGTGGTATGGAGCACGATGTCAAGAATGATATTCAGCCTTGTAGGCGTTGTCTCACATAATAGTTTAAACCAGTGTTTCTGAACCGGGGTGCCTCAGAACCCCAGTGTGCCGCAAGATGTCACTAGTGGTGCCACGAGAAATACAGTGTGCTCTCGAGTTTACAAACTCATGAATGACCCGAAAAAGTTCGTAAATGGGAAATTAATGTCAGTTCTATGGGACTGTTCCCGCAACTAATGAAATAGAACGTAAAAATGGAAACTTCATCACGAAGTCTCTTAAACACGCAGTTGAAATCCATTTTTTTCTGTATTGTCAATAAACACTCTTCTTATGTAATAATAATAAGCAGAACATAATTTTTGTTGAAACAGATATCTGAAAAATTATTTTGTTTTTTCATGAACGAGTTTATAAATAACAAAAAGAAGATATTAACAATGACAGATAATAATCTTTATGTGGGGATTCCGCGGGCCAGGAATATTATTTCAAGGGCACCTCAAGGATAAAAAGGTTTTGAAATGTTCGTCTAAACCACCGGCATATGCTGGGAGTGTTGATGGAGGCTGCTAACTTCCATTGCAATGCAATTTTGTATATTTGCATGTGAATATATGGAGTTGTAGCTCTATAACCTCCCATTGCCCTATAACCCTCCTCCCCCTTATGAACTTCCTGCGTTCGCCTATGGCGTAAACAGACACGACCGGTCAAGTCTAATTTTGCTTTACCATAAAGGCCCAAACGCAAGAATCACGTTTGCGCCATGAATTCCCCACTTGCATAAATTTGGCCGTGGGAAGTTATTTTGAACTGTAGTAAGAGGTGGTATCTTTTCCACTGTGGTTCTAAGCTGGAACGGCAAATTTTTCAAATTTTGTTACGTGGTTAACTAATGTGGATGCAAATAATAACATCCCTATAGTTCCAGAACGGCTCATTTTCGGACACTGGTTCACTGGACCAAAGTTGTTTCTTTTGATCTCCTTCACCTATTACACATGCTTGACAATTCCCAACTGCCTCCAGTATAGCAAACAATTGTTTTCCATATCTTTGACGATTAATGACAAGGCTACTCGAGGCTAGGGAAAGGAATTTCCGATGTTTTTTTTGCCTCTGCTGCATTATTAGGTCAATCACTTAAATTATGTGTCAAAAAATTAACTTTTTTTTGATTCATGTAATTGCCTACGTAGCAACGATGTGGATGTGTATAATAAATTCACTCTACAACTAAATCGGGTCCTTTGAGGACATGGAGATTTCGCCAAATATGGTTTGGCGAAATCTCCATCCATGGTTTATTTGGCGTCCTTTACCACCCCTTTCAGTTTGTTCCATTAGTTCTGAATCACCCTGTATATATATAATTCCCTTCCCTATAGCAAAACAAAGTTAATTATTTCAACTCGGATAAAAAAGCAAGTGTTACAACACTTCAGTACAAGGTCGTAGCCAGAATTTAATTTCGGAAGGTTCAAAAATTTTTACAGCATGTATCGATACAATCATAGCATGCAAGGCCGTAGCCAAGTCCCATTAAAAATTTAGTTTCGGGGGGGACCGGTACCTAAGATTCCCCCCTCTGGATACGGCCATGCTTTAGAAGAAAAATTCAAAGAAGTTGGATCTGCTCTCTAGGAAGATGCTGTTCGCTCGAAAAACACAGTTTGTGAGCCTCTTTTACCAATGTATAATAAGAAATTGTTATAAGAATTGTAATAAAATAAATTGTAAATAAATAAAAAATTGTAATAAGAATGTATAAGAAGAAAAAACGATTCAATCTGGTACGATCGGTGATAGATTAAGATTTTCTTGGGCAATAGGTTGGAGGGATAGACTAGGCCCCTTAAAGAATGTGACCCTCGTAATATTTAGTCAATAAATTATTATTTTTTCCCCTTCGAAACACGTTGTCTTCAGTATCCAAGAATACCAATAATGAATATTTCTAGGACATTTGTAAATAAACAAGATCAAAATGACGTTTAAATTTAAGTAGCACAAAGTTCCTTTAGGGCTTCTGTGGAGGCCTCAAACTTGACCCTAGCTATACGCTAGCAATACGTAATCGCGGGCCTACTTGGCCTATACGTAAATCCGGGCCTACTTGGCCTATACGTAAA
>QLNU02015003.1:10845552-10877817 GCA_006491805.2 Dysdera silvatica | reverse complement strand
AACCTTTTCTTTACAAACCACCTTACATCTATCAAAAACGAAGTTAGAGCCGCTTGCTCTCTTTCTGGTAATTTGATCGGACCACGCTCCATTCTCTCTCTCTCTCTACAAAACAAACTGCTAGTGTACACAACAGCCATTCGCCCAATTCTAACCTACGCTGCTCCTGCTTGGACTCTTCTTCCCAAGCAAACCCTGACTTTCTTTCAACAATTCGAAAATATTCCACTCCGTCGAATCCTCCACATACCATGGTATATCCGAAACAAACAAATATTCAAAGAAATCAAAATTCCAACTATTACCAAAACCATTTCCAAACTTTCATAAAATTATTTCGATCACATTCTTCTACACTCAAACCCTCTTATTATAAACTCACACATTCTCCATGAAACCTCTCATCATCGCTTCACCGGACTCTTAAAGCTTTTATGGAACGTTTCAATCCTTCCCCGCCCTCCTACCCCTCACAGGTACCGTTCCCTCCACCTACTCCCCAAAGACTTCGCCGACCTAGATGGTCCTCAAAAATAGAACACCACAACGACTTTACCATCGCCAAAGAGTCCCCCAACCTCGTGAAAATTACCCCAAAGCATAGATTATAGATAATTAATATATAATAAACTTTAATAAAAATAAATTGTGGTTGACAATGCTACAACAAAGACTTAATGGTCTTGCTATCATGTTACTAGAGCATGATATTGCTGTTATATTGTATATAATTAGAGCTGTTATATTGTGTATGATTAGAGCTGTTATATTGTGTATAATTACGAAATAAAAATATTGTATTGTACTGCTAAGGCATTATCGTTCGACGATGTCGTGTAATCTTTTATGAACCATAAAGTAAGAAAACAGAAATTTTAAAAATTGTAAAATTTAAACTCCTGAATTACGTGTGAACTTTTGCTTTTAAGTATTCATTTATAATTTTTGCTGTACTATACTGCGTACTTAAATGTAGCTGTTGTATAGGCGGTGCAGAGTGTATATTTCAGCAAAATGTATTACACAAGTATTAAACTTCAACAACTTTTACTTAAAAACATTAAAATATTTCCAAAAGCATGTTAAATTGTTGTACAAGTGTATATTCATTGATATGTTTCAAATGGGCAAATGTTTTTTGTGGTTTCTAATGTAATGTAAATTTATGGTTTCTAATGCAATGTAAATTTATGGTTTCTAATGTAATGTAAATTTATGGTTTCTACGTACGTAAATTTATGGTTTCTAATGTAATGTAAATTTATTTTTTGTTTCTAATGTAATGTACCCTCTATGGTTTCTAATGTAATGTAAATTTATGGTTTCTAATGTAATGTAAATTCTTATGGTTTCTAATGTAATGTAAATTTATGGTTTCTAATGTAATGTAAATTTATGGTTTTCAATGCAATGTAAATTCTATGGTTTCTAATGTAACAAATTTATGGTTTCAATGTACGTAAATTATGGTTTCTAAATGTAATGTAAATTTATGGTTTCTAATGTAATGTAAATCTATGGTTTCTAATGTAATGTAAATTCATGGTTTCTAGTGTAAATTCATGGTTTCTAATGTAAAATTTATGGTTTCTAATGTAATGTAAATTTATGGTTTCTAATGTAATGTAAATTTATGGTTTCTAATGTAATGTAAATTTATGGTTTCTAATGCAATGTAAATTTATGGTTTCTAATGTAATGTAAATTTATGGTTTTTAATTAATAGATATCATAAATTGATAAGTCAATGCTTCTCTTTATCCCTGACAGAAATAAGGTTAAGGCAAATTTTAAGAGTCAACACTGGAGTGTTGCCATACATTTTTCTGTTTTGTAAAACGAGCAAATAGGGAGCCCCAAAATTTGCAGTAGCCCAGGAAACAGTGCATTTGCAGGCCTCCGAAAGCCTTAGTCCGGCCCTCACTGCAGCTGTTATAATTTGATTTCACGTATCTGAATTATAGTTAAAAGCATTTTCTGGAAAAAGGTGGTCATAGATTGGAATGACATTTTACCTTAAAAGTGTGATTCGTAATTATGTCCTTTTACGAGAAAGATGTAATAACGGTTGTTTCATTGTTTTTTTGTCCGAAGATTGTGGGAGAGGTCATCTCGGGCAGTCTTTGGGGTCTCATATAATCATATAATATGCTTCCTGATCTAATACTTTCTGATAACAAACAAACAAAGAGATGAGGTTTTTAATACTTATTTTATTAACTTCCCTCAATCATTTGTTAGCCAACTAACAAGTTTATATGATTATAAAGATAATTGCCATGATTGTAACCTCCCTAATTCACTGTTTTTATATGACAGTGGAGAACTTGAACTCTTATCTGTTATTTATTTTATATAAATATATAATTCTTATCTGTTATTCGGAGTTTGGATCAGAGTAACGGACCTGGAAATGATCAGATACACTTAACTGTTATTAAAGTTACCGCAGATACTGTAAAAGTGCTTTTATTATACATTTATGATTTAATATTTTCCACTAGTTTTATTCCTTTGAGTTTGAGATTACTTCTGTTATTCCGATTTTTAAAACTGGTTCAAAACAAAATATTTTGAATTACAAGTCCATTTCTATTCTCACTGTTTTTAATAAAATATTTGAAAAACTTCTTTATAAAAGACTTCACAGTTTTTTCAATCCCCTGACCACTCCTCATCTAAGATAACTTTATATAGTGTTCCTCAGGGATCAATACTTGGATCTGTTTTATTTATTTTTTATATCAATAGAATTTTTTTCTTACCTACTCGTTTTACGTCGATTTGTTTTGCTGATGACACCAGTGTTTTTTTAATGGATAAAAACATCAATAATTTAATTCATATAGTTAACGAAGATATTGAACATCTTACTAACTTGTTTAAATGGAATTACCTCACCTTTAACGCCAAAAACGCTAAATGCCTTCTTTTCTCTCATAAACATAACACCGATATTAGTCAGCTTCACATTAATATCAGTAATGATCTGATATCCTTTCCCACAAAAACTGAATTTCTTGATGACATATTACAATCAAATCTTAAATGGATTTCTCCCATTCAGACTTTCTGCAGTAAAATTTGTAGAAACTTTGGTGTCATTCATAGTATTAGTTTTTGTCTTCCAACCTGTGTTTTAATTAACTTATACTACTCTTTTTTCTTCTCGCATATTTATTATTGCCTTCTCACCTGGGGAAACAGAACTAAATCTAATCTGCACCGTATTTCTACACTTTAAAATAAATTTCTCAAATTACTAAATACTAGAATAGGTCGAACTTCCTTAGAGATTGCTCGACAATGTAATATTTTAACAATAGATAATCTCCTAGACTATAAAATTTCAATCTTTATGTTTGGTCATAAAATTTGAAACAATATAGACATATCCCTACCATGTCTGACGGTCACAGATATGATACCAGTATGGATTTTACTTTTAGACAGTTTTGCGCGAACAAATTTTGGTTTGTCAGGCATCGGATCTCTGAGCCCTATGATATGTAACTTCCTTCCGAATGAGCTGAGACAACTCAGCTCACTTCTTTCATTTAAAATACGATTGCTTGATTTGCTAAATAATTTATGAGTTTGTATTTTTATTATATCTTATTTATTTATTTGTTTACTTAATTTCCCTTTTCTTATTTATCTTATTATTGCGCATGGATTATTATTGTCGTTCTGGTTTGAGTCGCCAGTGGAGAACCTGGGCAGCATGGGCTTCATCGGCTGTAAAAGTCTCTACCCACTGTTGCTCGGGCAAAATTGTTATAATATTATTAGGTAATAGGCATACATACTTTTCGTGTATAATTTCATGCATAATTTGATGTAAAATTTTTCCAAAAAATAAATGAATTTATTATTTATTATTACTATAACATTTACATATAACCAGGTTTATTCGGAATTGGACACAGGTATCTTAGAAATCACTGTTGTAGCCATAGTCTTACAAAGATCTACGTTGTTTCCAAAAGTAACCTTTAGTACGAAAAGAATATTAGATGGGTGATTTTAAGGCTCATAGTTACATCATGCAAAATATTCATATATTATTTGGTTCCATTGACGTAAGCAGGCGGAGAGGCTTAATTTCTCCTAATTGAATATGAAGACACATTCCTTTCTTTAATGCCACATCGCCTGATCTCTTTTAAAGTATTTGACGCCCCATTGTTTTTGAATTGCTATGCCACTGCTTGTTTCTGAGAAATCGTCAACTTGGATATGTAGCAACGATCTCCAAAAAGTGCTCCGCAGATCGATTAAAATTTGGCGTGCTTTACCTTCTTGGTGAGATGTCAGACATGGTGCTATTGCGGTACATTGAGGAAACGATCTAACGAGTGATTCCGCATTAAACGACAACTGATGCCATAAAACTTAAGAAATTCGAAACTGTCCTGTAAGGACATGAATTACATCCGCTTGGAAGACATTTTACCTCAATTTTCCCTCTTTTGTCCATCATGCAACTGTGCCATCTTTATCTCTTGGGCAAATTGCGGCTGGATAATGCGGTTCTTTATTATTCGACTCCATACAGGTCTTATCTTATACACTTCTGGGTCACGTGATGCGTAACACGACATGGAGGAAGTTCCTTCTTCTTCTTGGAACTCCTTTAGCCAAACGATTCCGAAATCGTCTGGCCCCCATAGAAAATACTAATCTTGTCAAATGACAAAACCCAACAGTTTAGTTACTAAAACACGTTACAGATCTTTATGTCCATTTTGACTTGAAAGAACTCCTGTAGAAGAAGCACCTCTGTATGTGAAAATTAAATTGTCAAATATCTTTCTATGCACTAAAAGTTTATTTGATCTATGAGGGACCTTGCTTTTTCAGTTAGAGAAAGAAAATTACGACAAACAATTCCTAATGTGGACTCCACGAATCGTATCATCTTTATTTAACTCACTGATTTTTCTAGACAAGTACACTAGAACCCTCATATAACGAACATATGGGGCCGACCGATTTTTTTCGTAATAGTCGTTATTCTATATAATCATATATATCATGTAATGAATCAAATTAATCAAAATAATATGTTCATTACAGACGTGAGTACTTTATATCGGTGTTTGTTATCGCAGAGTTCCACTATATTTGTTTTTCTATATATTATATTTTATATATACTATATATTATATATTTCATTATAGATATTTATATTGATATATCATATAGATATCATCATTATAGACAGCGTATCGCTTCTGAATTGCCTATGCTCAAACTCATAGTTCTAATTTTTATATATTTAATATTCTTATATATTTTAACATTTTCATTTTCAACTGCTTCAAAGCCACAGTGAAAGCAAACCACTGCACACAGTTGTATTTATTGAGTTTGATTGAGAGAGCTACTCGTATTTTCAATCGAAATTAAACAATTTGCATTTTGGCTACATTTTATACAAAAACTTATTTCTTAGACTTAAAAAATGACTTTTTTCTATAAATTTTAGTAATTGTAACAATAATAATCACATTTTAAATGAAAAAAAAAAGATAATGTCAAGCTATCAAAATAGTATGTTAACAGATAATTAAACATTCACTACACACAGAAATTCTCGAAGCTCTAATACAGTGGTTCCCAACCTAGGGGTCGTGACCATCAAGGTGGATCGCGAACAGGTTTCTGTGGGTCGCCGCAACTATTTTTAGTTGCAATTATTTTTATAAGGAATTTCATACCACACGTTGTCGACGCTTTTATATTTCAACATGGCCACACATATTGCAATATTCTACTAATGGTTGTTAACTTCATATCTATAATATACATTAATTTATATATATAATTAATATTACATAATTGATATTATATATGTAATAAATATATATATTAAATTAATATAATTTTGTATTTAATGTGTTTTCTTTACTCTGTTAAAAATGCTTTTATTATGCAAATGTGGCGGCGGCGGACAAAGGGGAGATCGCGGATCTTTTGGTTACTATAAAAGGGGGTCGCGGATTACTTGGTTACTATAAAAGTGGGTCGCGGCTTGAAAAAGGTTGGGAACCACTGCTCTAATACTTAAATTTCGGATGTGTTATATTCTGTTACGTAACTGCAAAGATGATAGACGTTTAACTTTGATCATAATGGTGCTGAAATGTGAAGGTAAAAGTGTGTCATCATATTGCTTGAATTTAATTATAATGACAGTGAAATGTGAAAATCAAATTCTCCCATAATGATGCTACAACATAAACGTTAAATTTGGACATAATGATACCGGAACATGAAGGTTAACTTTGGTCGTAATGATTCCGAAACATGAATGATAAACTGGGTCATAATTATGCTAAGATGCGAGCCATAATTTGATCATAATGATTCTGAAACATGAGCGTTAAATTGGGTCATAATTATGCTAAGACATGAGCCATAATTTGTTCAAAATGATTTCTTGAAAACTTCTCAAAATAGATTCAAAGAATTCTGTGTATATGGCTTTGTTTATAAACTAATTCTCTGCCCATAGATGAGACGCTTTATCTTTCTCTCTCTCTCTCTTTCCCTCTCTTTCACTCTCTATAACGGAAGCTATAAACGAAGCCCTGTAAACTCTATAAACGAAGCTCTGTTCATGAGCATCAAACCATCAAGCATCTGTCTATGACTGTCTATGATAAAATACTACAGATTCCGCCGTCTCACAATAGTTCTGTTTAAAACTAAATCCAATAATCACAGATTATAAAACACAAATAAATATTCAGAAGCAAAAAAATAGTCCGGAATTTTTCCTGTTGAAGGTGAAAATTGTAATATTCAATGCCTTGTAATAATACACAAAGATATTAAAAAGAAAAAGCGTCCTCCAGGCCTCTAGTGCGGCAGCGCTACTAATCGCGACACTGAAAGATGCAGCGGTAAGAATTTTTTTCTCAAAATTATATAAACTGGTTAGAGGAAAATTTGTTAATCTAAGAAAGCAAGAAGTTGAGGGTATGGAAAATTGGGAGATATATAAGGAAGAGCAAATGCCGGTGAGGGCATTCAATCAAAAATAATCCATTCAGTTTTATTTCTTTATTATCTAGTTTATCTCAATCATTCTACAATACAGTGCGTTTGGTATTTTAGTGGACACCTGATATTTTTACGTAAATGCTAAAAAAAATACAAAAACTGCGAATTGGCTTTTGAAGAATGCCGAGACACCATAATGTCTTGTAGAAAAATAAATTTTATATCAATATATCGTCACATAAATGGGGAAAATGCAAATTTATGTAACAAATGTTGTTTGTTAATTTAAGGGACACTATCATTCCTGACTAACAGATGGCAGTGCAGGCGCTAAAAAATTTGCATATTGTATTCTTTCGATGCGTAGGTTCGTATAAATACCCGTGTGAACAGGTTTGAGTCTGCGAAAACAGCGTTTGTAGTCATGTCAGAAAGGAAAATACTTACGGATTTCGAGAAAGAGGAAATTGTGGCTTTTAAACGAAATGGAAAATCCATTTTCAAAATTTGTCAGCTTATTCAGCGTCCAAGGAGTACTATAGGGGCCTTTTCAAAAAGAAACCCCAAAAGGATCCACTCGAAAAACGGGGAGCGAAGCTAAAACTGAGTAAAAGAGATAAGCGGAACATTATTAGAGAGGCCAGTAACACAAGAAAGTCTGCTGCAAAAGTCCGAAACGACCTTAGTTAGCTCCTAGTTAAATGTTGGACAGTATAGAATGTGCTCTCTAATTCCAAAAATTTATCTTTTCGAAAAAGAAAGGGTAAACCACCTCTCACCCAAGTTCACAAACAGGAACACTTAAACTAGGCTCGACGACACATGGAGTGGAACGATAAATGGTTGCAGGTACTTTTCACGGACGAAAAGAAATTCAACTTAGATGGTCCGGATGCTTTTCAACATTATTGGCACGATTTGCGGAAAGCGCCGCAATACTTTTCTCGTAGAGTTCAAGGAGGAGGGTTGATGACCATTTGTAGTGTCTTTGGCTACAACGGTACTACGCCTGGAGCTTTCATCGGCAGTCGTATGAATTCCACCTGCTATCAAGAATTTTTAAAAGAATATGCCCTCCCATATGCCTCAGAAATATGTGGGGAAAACTGGATTTTGCAACAGGACAACGCACCGTGCCATGCATCTATCTCCACCAAAAGATGGATAAATTCAAAAAAGTTTAAAAGTATGATTTGGTCGACACGTAGTCCTGATTTAAATCCTATCGAAAACGTATGGGATTATATTGTTCGTCAAATATATGCAAATGGGAAGCAATTCACGTCGGTTAATGCCTTAAAGGACGCTATTGTGGAAACTTGGTATCAAATCGATCCTAAGTATTTACAAACATTGATAGAATCAATGGATTCACGTGTCTTTAAAGTTATACGCAAAAATGGAGCATCTATCATGTATTAATGTACATAAAACACTCCAATTTCAGTAAGTGTCCATTAAATTTTCAAACAAGATTGAAAGCCTCATCTTGATTTTGTTACATTTATGAATGATTTAATAAAGATTATTAATCTTCCACTTTGCAGAATACTGTTTTATTGTAGTATCTTTATTTTCATTTTCAAATTTGGCATTATTTCTCACGATAGTGCACTGTTATCAAGTGTCCACTAAAATACCAAACGCACTGTATTTTCTCAAAAAAACGTGTCGTGGTGCCGACCTAGGCGGCTGCCTAGTTCGCCTATATGGTCACAACAGGCCTGCTAACTATGGACCTACCCATGACACTGTAGCGTCTGAATAATCATGATGTTCTTTGTGGTTATGTTGAGCGATGACGTCAAAAGAGGATCCAGGATGTTATTACGTGGGCGGGCGGTTTCGGAAGCCCTCAACGGGAATATTTTTAGTTTTGGACTATTAAATAGTTTCAATAAATGTTATATTACTAACCTTTTTTTATACTCACCAAAATATTTAATTTATGACAATGAATTAAAGCTGGGCTTTTCTTTAATTAAACTATATGGTTTAGGGTAGATTATAGTTACGTATTACAGAAAGATACGCTAGTAAAGGAGATATTCACAGTATCCAACGATAATTACAATGTTAACCATTAACTAATCTTGAACTCTTAATTACAATGTAATTAATAGAACAAGTTTAAATTTAAACTACAAAAACATTGTAATTATTTTACTTTTTTTATAACAAGCAACTTTTTAAAAAACTTGACGTTTATAGTGCAAAGTCGAGCCATCTTGGTTTCTTTGAAAATTTGTCAATCACTTTATTTACATCAATATGAATGTCTCTGTGGGTGTGTATTAAAAGTCTCTTCTGTCATCCGCGTTCGAAGCCAAGTTTGAAGGCGCTTCAACGATAAAAAACTACATTCTGCTGAAGCAACACCTACTGAAAACGTAGTTTGAAAGGCAAGTAGCTTATAGATTCGTGGAAAAACGTCTGGATCGCATTTCTCCAAGATTTGGAGACTTTGGACACCAGTGTAAGACTTTTATTTATTACAGTCTTAACAAACAACACATAAAATATTCTTCATCGTCTTTAATTTTTTTTCTTATTTAACCCTAGGGGGGGGCAATCGCCCCCTCCACCCCTCGCTGGATCCGTACTTGGATGACGTATACCTTGATGGCGTACTTCCTATCTGAGTAAAAATACAGCGTGCCCTATCACGTTTCCCGCTTCAAGTATTCTTGTGCTAGTTACACGGACGTCTGAGCAAGTGGCTCGAAGTTGCGCATTCTTTATTTAATTTGGATATAGAGTGAAACCTCTCTAAGGCGACCACCGCCGATTCCATGAAAAAACGGTCGTTTAGAGATGTAGTCTGTGAATGGAGGTAAATTTTTCATTGGGTTTATGGAGAGTGAGGAAATCCGTTTCCAGAAAAGGAGGTCGTTAACGGAGGTGATCGCTGAATAGAGGTGGTCTTCAAGAGAGGTTTTACTGTAGTTATTTTTGGTTAATTTTATGTTTAAGCTATAAATAAACGTTAATGTCGTTAAGCTTCTTGATTTCGGTTATTTTCTTATGCGACGTAATTTCTTCCAGTACATGCAGAGCCGTTTCTAGGAGTTTTGCCGCCCCAGGTGAGAATTGAAAAATGCCGCCCCCCCCAGCCTTTTTACGACCCTCGCTCTTTTCCCTATATCACCCTTTCTATCACCACCAACACCCAGCGGTAGAACAGTGTAAATCTTCTATTATACTTTTAATCATTAAACCCGTTAATTATATTTATATTTTAAACTTATATTAGTTATTTTGTAATATTAGAATATTGTGAATAGTAAAACAATTGCTACATGTTATAATTGTTTAATTTCAACATTTTATATTTTTGAAAACTGAGACATTAAAGGAGTAATATTTCAAAACACAACGTTGTATTATCAGAGCTAGAAGGCTTAAATGTATTAGATATAAAAGAACTTGTGTGCAAAATTAAACAATGAAACACATCAAACATTTTCACATTCGTCAAAGTAAAGACTTATTAAGTAATTGTTTCGTATGCTTTTGAAAACAATTCGATGGTTTAATTTTTTCCATTTTTTTTTTCTCCTCATTTGCTCAACTTCTTCCTCTTTTTTTTTTTAATTTAAAATAAATTTTTTAAGCCATTTTGCCGCCCCTAAAATTTTGAGGCCCTAGATGGTCGCCTACTCTGATCTAATGGTCGAAACGGCCCTGAGTATATGCACACTAATCCTCATATTTGACATTACGCGCCATAACGTACAATGGGGACTCAACGAAATACGTCATCAGTCTGCATAATCATACATGACGTCATAATTATTCAGAAGCTACAACATTATGAATCTCTCCATGGCTCTGTCTATGATTTTATGATCTACGCATATGTCTATGGCTCTGTCGCCAGACAGACCTTGGAGATGGATCAATCGCAAAGTAAAGAAATTTGAACGAGTTTTGTCTCATAGAATTCATTACAAAAACAAAGGGCGATGCTACAATTTTCCTTATTGACTTTTGCAATCAACAATATCTTGTCGGACAAAACAAATAACTGCAGCAATTCATCTTTGGACCATTTTTTCATCCCCAGTTTTCGAAATCCACTCACATTTATCACACACGCTCGGGATGGAAGGAGGAATAAGGCACATTTGTTATAGAAACTGAAAAATTTGTCAACTCTTTTCCCAGTGGCGGAATTATTGTGAGGAGATGGAGAAATAGGCTGTTTGTGGCCGTTCCAAACGCGGAGACAAAGGGCCATATATTAATGAACTATGCCGTCGCTTCCGTCCATACTCGCGTACCCTGATTTATTTATTTTTTATTTTTTGATGGATGAAAATCCGGCTAGAAATCTGAAGTGAGTTCAGGTTTTTTCGCCCTTTCACTTAAAAATGTAGGGAAAAAACGGCAGTTTTAAAGAAAAATGAAACGCAGCAACAAAAGCGAATTAAGTTTCGTTTTTGTTTTGATTCGTTTCTTTTCCCCCAGCCTCCTGGAAATGAAGGAATGAAATTGGGACGAAGATGAGATGGTCCGGGATAACATAGATTGAGGGGGGAGGGGGGAAAATTCCAGTTTTCCGGGTTTTTTATTTGTTTATTTATGCTTTAAAAGAGGGTTTTTGTTTTCCTGGAGACAGGTTATTTTGCTCCCGTCAGTCTATCTTCGACAAACACCAAACGTTACTGTGCATGCGTTGCATCGAGGGAGGAGGAGGAGGAGGATTGTGCAAGGGTTTCATTGGGAAGGGTGGCCGCCGGAGGCGGCGCTGTAATCCCAGTTGCATCGAGGGAGTTCGGCTGATTTAGCTAAAGTACACGAATCAGACTTGTTTTCCCCCTCCATACTGAAAACTGAAAACACCGAAAAAGAAAACTTTCGTCAATTGAAAACACAAAATTTTATATTAGCCCTTTATGGAAGTGGTGTTTTAGTGTCCATAAGCATAATCAGTGGCGTAACTAGTTTCGAGGTCTTGGGGGGGGGGCTAATTTTTTTATAGTGAGAACTGCATTTTTTTTAGGCAGGGTCAAGCCATCCATCGGCACATTGCCTTCATTTGTAATTTTTGATTTTTTAAGGGAGGGGCTAACTTTTTTTTTGTTTGCATGGAGGGTTAGTCTCCTCTCATATCTACGCCAATGAACATAACTCACCAAATGATTTTAGAAAAATTTTCCGTATTAGTCGAGAGCCATCTTAAACTATGACGTCACTACTTGGTGCTATGACGTCATGTAACTTGAATGCTTCTCGAAAGTGAATCCTGTGTAATGAAGGGCATTATCAAGGAAAAGTGGAATAAAAGCGTACATATTTCATGATGTTCAATTGCGTCCGTTTTATGGTGAAAGAACCAGTAACGTAGCAATACAAAATTCATGGGGGCTCAAGTGGATAAAAAAGACAAATTATTGAAAAACTGAAGAAACTATTGAAAGACTGAAGGAACTATTGAAAGACTGAAGAAACAATTAAAAGGCTGAAGAAACTATTGAAAGACTAAAAAAACCATTGAAAGACTAAAGAAACTATTGAAAGACAAAAGAAATTTTCGAAAGTTAAAAGAAGATTATGTGATACGGCTAATGAGAAAATAATGTGCTCTTATATCCAATGGGGAGCTTGAGGTCTTGAGGCCCCCCTTACTTACGCCACTGGCAAGGAAAGTTAAGATCATGTAGCATCAGAAATTATATCCTTGTATCGTATTCCGGAAATTGTCTTTTTTTTAAATAAAGCTATTATATATACATTTGCAGATGAGTTTTCAACGGATACACTGGAATAACAAAGGAATAAAAATAAATGGCGAATATTTAAATCATCGACGATTTGTTCATGACATTGCCATTTTTTCAACGGATCCATCAGAATCCCAAGTCATGGTATAGGAGCTTTCAACTAGAAGTAGAGAAGTTGCACTCAAGATGAATGTGCAGAAAACTAAAATCATGTTCAATAATTTCGTAGAGAAAACAGGAATTCAGGTTGATGACATTCAGCTAAAAATTGCAGATTCATATATTCAGCTTGGTCCACTGATCTCAATGGAAGGCAGCATTATGAAGGAACTGCACAGATATATTAAACTTGGCTGGAGTGTATTCGGAAGAGATAGTTTTATCTTAAAGGAAAAACTGCCTTTATGTATGAAAAGTAAGGTCTTCAACCAGTGTGTATTTCAAGTCCTCACTTATGGATCAGAGACATAGAGTCTAACAATTACAGCAATAAGGAAGTTACAGACAACTCAAAGGAGCATGGAGAGATGCATACTTGGAATAACCAGGAGAAAGATTGAAAAATAAACACTTGGGTAAGAGAGCAAACTAGAGAAAAGGGCATCATTGTTAAAGTAAAAAGGCTGATGGGTTGGGCATATCGCAGGAAGAACCCATCATAGATGGACAACAGAAATTCTCAGCTGAATTCCAAGAGACCACCGAAGACCTAGAAAACGCCCTCAAACTAGATGGGTGGATGAGATAAGAAAACAGGTTGGGGGACGATATAATTATTTTTTGGTATTCCATTTTAATGAATCATTACTCTGAACAGGAATCCTAATTTTATAACCATGAATATTATTATAAGATCTGTTTCAACTTGTTTTGTAATTTTCTCAGTTTTACAAATGCCTACTATGTATGCCTTAATACCGTTATAAATAATTAAACATTACACCTCTGGAATAAAATACAATGTGCCAGGAAAGACATTTACAAATAAATGGCTAACAAATGGTAAAATGGCAAATGCAACAGACCACCCAAACATTTGAACGTGTTAATTCCTCATCATTACTCTCGATTAAGAATTGCTGCTGACATATCTGAAAGATTAGGTAACCTATCTCCATAGGCGTATGCAGGATGTTCATGAGGAGGGGTTAGAGGCTTGTATTGGGGGATTTTCAGGGCTACAACTTCATATATTCATATACTATATATATATATATATTAATATAGATATACAAAATTTCATTGCAATGAGGTTACAGCCTCCATCAACCCCCTGCGTACACCAGTACGTATTTCGTATTTTATTTTACCAAAATTTAATATTTCATATATACTAATTTCTTCTGTTAATCATATTTTTTTTCACGTTTAATTTCTACGGGAAGGGGGTAATATAGAAAATATCTATATTTTCCGTGGTTTTTTGTAGTTGGAATAAAAACACATCCTCCTTCGACATGGTTATTACTTGGAAACAAAGTTTTAATAGCGTGAAAGATTATAGATAAATGATATTTACATACGATTATCTTAAATAAATTTATGTGTAATTACTATAGCATAAATATATAATACGTAAACCTAAAAGTCTATAAATTTAAATTCATGCCAGTTTTAAAGAAATGGATACCATTTTCTAAGATATTGCAAAATGTTTTACTTTGGCTCCACTTCAAAACTAAACTGATTTTCTATCTGTTGCTCTTAGGAAAAAATTAAGTCACGTGTTTATTTATTTTTTTGAACATTTTTCTGTGCAAAAAGTGACAATTCGTTTTTTTCTGAACACGCATTATTTTCCATTGAACAAAAATCTTTTACGTCTTAAAATTACTAACGACATCACAATAATAATTTGATTTAAATTAGAAAAATACAATATTTATATTATCCAAATAATATATAGGCAAGGGCGGACACAGTGGGGGAGGTCACAGGGGTCATGACCCCCAAAATATATTTTTTCACTGTAAAAAATTCCAACTTTCATGATAAATGAAGGGTGTTATTCCAAGACCATGGCAAATTCTGTCCTTGACCCCAAAATAAAAGTCTTGTGTCCGCCCCTGTATATAGGGACATACATATATTACACAATATATATATATATATATAACGTATACAGTAGGACACAGATTAACCGAAACAGCTTGGCGCAGTATAGCAGATGCTCTTGCGCCATAAAAACCAAACAAACAAACAACCGAAACGGTTTCTTGTGGTTTTCTTTTCTTTTTTTTTTTTTTAAATTTCATTTTTTAATGTAGACACTCGTTTAATATTTTGAACAAAAACGGTCATATTCTAGTGTACTCTGTTCTTAAAAAAAAACTCAACGTAAGTGTTATTCCATGGCGTAATACTAAAAACAAAAATATACAAGAAAAATGTTGGATTGGGGTGGCCTGTTCTTTTTCACCCATTAGCCGGCAACGACCAGACATAACCTCATGGTGTGAAAGTGACAATTTCAGGGTCAGATGCTTTAATGGCTTTTTTTTTTTGATAGACATATCATATCTGCATAGTTCTGGCAAGGTTCCGTTATATACCGACTGGTATGTAACAGCTGACGCATAAATTGACACTCTTCTGCAACTTTTTTTTTCTTTTCTGTAAATTTGTCTGCCGAAATTCCATTTAGCAGTTGGGTGCCAGAAGATTTAATAGCTGGTGTACATATATACTATCATCATCATCGATCATTTTCAATCCACTGCATGAAGGGGTTTCTCTGTTATCACATGTACATGTAATACGGTGAAAGAAATACAGAGGAAGCGACCTCACGTTCACCACGTTGGCCAGACGGGTTGTCAAGCTGAACCTACAATTTAACGAAGATTCCGAACTTCGGTCACCACAGCCAAAATTCCCGCGCTAAGGCGAAACTCGTTGTGTCACCCTCTTACAGATTGACCACTTCCGCAGCTATATGTGTATAGAAATAGTTAAACTCAGGATATCTGGTCTCTATGAGGAAAAAGGAAGGGGTGAGTAAAGCAGTGACAGACCCACGGGAGGGATTTAGGAAAATTTCCCCCAATTCCAGAAAAAATGCCGCAGAGATCGATTATTGCGAGCTCCGATTATAATAACCAACCGTATATAAGGACGGCATTTTTACAAAAAGCTTGATTTCCCCCCCCACCCACCCAATACCTCTCTGGATTCATCTGTGAGTAAGGGGCCGTTTATGTATTACATAAGCATATTTCTGACCATTTTATTCCCCTCCTCCCCACTTACAAGAAAAAAATAAGCAAATGCCCCCCCCTCATGCTTACGTAAGATTTTTGTTCTCCTATTTTTTGGTAGAAGTTTTTGGAATGAGTGTGATGCAAATTATAATACATATGTTTGTTTGTTTAGGTGTTTTATGGCGCAAGAGCATCTGGGCTATACTGCGCCAATATATGTACGAGCACTTATTTGTAAATTTATTATAATATTATTTACTTATAACTAGGGAATAATGACAACAAATTATCATGATACAATGCAGATTGATGGAGTACTTATATATAATAAATGACTATTGTTAGTGACAGAAAGAGATTGAATAAGTATATAAAAGTGTGAGTGCATAGTAGCGATGAGATTACACATAGTTTACCTGGGCGACTACGAGTAAAGAGGTGAATCTGACCAGCACGAGCCACCCGGGTTTGGATATAAATGGAGAGACGTGTACATGCAAAATATTGAGTTACTAAATGTGGATTGAGTGATGCAATAAGGGAGAAAGCGCTGCATATTACAAGCAATATTATAATTGGTAAGAGACTAAAACTATTCAAATTAAAGTGTTAATACAAGTAGGTAATACGTTAGACAGTCACAATATGCAATAAAACTATAAAGACTCAAGTTGATCGAGTAGATATTTTTTTTAAGTAATGCTTGAAGAGTGGATAGGAGCGTAATGATTGATAAATGACTTGGATTTAATCTTACTAAGACGACGAATTACTTGCAAAGAACGAAAAAAATAATTCATCGCGCGACACGAACCCAAAATCTCTTGGTTTCTGGTCAAATGCTTTACCATTAAATGCTTTACCATTGACAGGCGTCAGACGACACTTCATTTGCAAGAGTGTATAAGGCGTTACCAGGGGAGGACTGGGCCGCCGGCCCACGGGCCGCTGCATCCTCGTGGGCGATTGGACTCGCGCCCTTCTAAAATCCATGGTATAGTAGCGTTGAAGTATTACGTAAGCAATATTGGCCATTTTATACCCCTCCCGCCCATGCTAAAAATTATCACTGGCTAACATTGGAAAATAAGCACAGCAGCAACTCCCATCCCCCCAAGGTGCTTACGTAATATATAAACTTTCCCCTTTGAGAGGACCCGGTCCGCCCCTGGGCGTTACTACGGACAAGCTCGCAATTGGTGGAACAGACCGTTTTTTTTAGACCAAAACTATAAGTCAAAGAAGGCAAGCGTCCGATATACAAAACTAGTACTGATATTTTCATTAAAGAAAAACAATACTCATCACAGCTGATAATGTGGTGGTATTAGATGGTGAATTACTCGCGAAGAAAAGAAATAATTCATCGACCTCCTAGTGGGACACGAACCCAAAATCTCTTGGTTTCTGGTCAAGTGCTTTAACATTAAACTACAGGCGTTACTAACTGTAAGAGCTTGTCGTTTTCTACCTCCATTCATGTTCTGAGGTTTGATCCAATCACTGGCGTACGCAGGGACGTGTTGATAAAATTTTGTGTACTTAACATAGGAATACATGAGCTGTAACCCCCATTGAGCCTATAATTCCCCCTTATAAACTTCCTGCGTACGCCTATGGTTCCTGTAAAAAATTGTAGGTCCCGGTATAACACGAAACTAGCTATCCTTGTTTTACGAAACACATACATATGATTTCAAACATACTTTTTTTAGCTCGTTCAATATTTGCATGCTTACTCATTTCTTTTATATTTCTTATTGTCAATATTTTTCGAAGTTCTTAGTCTACCTTTTCTCTTTCTTCTTTTTTTGTTCTTTACTCCCTTTTCAACTTTCTGCGAAAAACAGAAGTCACACAATTTGTCTTTGTTTTCAGAAGAAATGACAAATGTATGCTTATGTATTGAACAGTCTATGAAATCTTAGTTATTATGCATACATATGTCATCTTATTTAATATATACTTATATATATATATATATATATATATATATAGTATACTTATAGTAATCTTATTTGTTATGTATACTTACATAATCTTATTTATTATGTATACTTATGTAATCTTGTTTATTATGTATACTCCTATAGCCTTATTTATTATGTATACGCCTATAGTCTTATTTATACGTAATTTTAACATAATGTTATTGTTTTATGTACTTTTGCGTAGTCTTATTTATTGTGTAATTTTGCGTAATCTTATTTATTATGGCAAACTTATATTTATTTCACTTACATTCATTTGAATGCATGTGATTGCTCTGCACTAGATTTTATTTCTGTGCTGTACATGTAATTGTGCTACATTTCATTTAAAGCGTTACATTTAATTCAGCTGCTGTGTACAGTATTACAACTGTGTTTCATAGTGCTACATTTCATTTTAGTGAGTAACAACCATGTACGAAAATAGAAAATAGGTCAGAAGTCACGTTAAGCTGTTGATATTTTCTGCGTGATCTTTAGCCGCATGTCGCGATTGGACAATCCGGTTTATTTATTTTACTCCAAGTGAACCATGTATGAAAATATAGCATAGGTCGGAAGTCACGTTAAGCTGCTGATATTTTCTGCATGACCTTTCGCCTCGTGTAGCGATTGGAGAATCCGGTTTATTTATTTTACTCCAAGTGAACCGTGTATGAAAATATAGCATAGGTCGGAAGTCACTTTAAGCTACCAGTATTTTCTGTATGACCTTTAGTCTCCTATTGCGATTGAATAATACGGTTTACTCATTTCACTCCAAGTGAACCATGTATGAAAATATAGCATAGGTAGGAAGTTACGTTAAGCTACTGATATTTTCTGTATGACCTTTAGCCTCCTATTGCAATTGAATAATCCGGTTTACCCATTTCACTCCAAGTGAACCATGTATGAAAATATAAAATAGATTAGAAGTCACGTTAAGCTGCTGATATTTTCTGCATGACCTTTAGCCTCGTGTCGGAATTGGACAATTGGAAGTCGCGTTAAGCCGCTGGCCCCATTTTAGACCAAGCACAAGAACAGACTACATACGTAAATTAGAAATGAGCATTTCACTAAGAGCCGAAGAATTTCGTTATTTTTTTACACAAATACTATCAACTTTAAAGATAATTATAAAGTTAAATTAAACAACAATATCAATCAACGTTTATTGGCGTAGTGATACCAGCGCCGATGTTATGGCGTGATTAGATGGTGAAACGTTCGAAAGAAAATAAATATTTCTGCGTTCGGTGGGACCTGAACCCACGACCTTCCACTTGCCGGGCGGAGGCTCATCATCCGAGGTACGAACGTATATAAAGACTATTTACTGAAGCCGGTTATTTCGCAGAATGGTGTAGTACATGGACTACTATTTAAACCAAATTACTAAAAAAAAAAGTAGTCCATGTACTACACCATTCTGCGAAATAACTGGCAACAGTAAATAGTCTTTATATACGTTCGTAAAGAGATTATATATTGTCCTTCGTAGCTCAGTGGGTAGAGCCTCCGCCCGGCAAGTGGAAGGTCGTGGGTTCAGGTCCCACCGAAGGCAGAAATATTTATTTTCTTTCGAACGTTTCACCATCTAATCACGCCATACCATCGGCGTTGGTATCACTACGCCAATAAACATTGATTGATTGACATTGTTGTTTGATTTATAAAAAGTGTTATTAAAATAAATGAAATTTGTTTTTTCAATTGCAATTCTAAAAGAATTATGCTCAGTAAAATGTATAACATCTTAGTTTTACTAAAAAATTTTTATTTTTTAAATAGTATAATTGAGAATTGACGTTCATGAAATCGGTATTCATTGAACTAATGTTCACGTAATATATAATTAACATTCGCGTAATTAACAACTAATATTTATGTGATTAGTAATTGACAGCTGAGATCCATATAATTTTAAAATGATTTACATGTAATCAAAAATTGACATTCAATTAATTGACAGCTAATATTTATGTAATTAACAACTGATATTAATATAGTAGTAAATTGATATGCATGTTTCAATTGGTATTCATGTAATTGTAAATAGATATGCATGTTATAATTGACATTCATGCAATTGTAAATTGATATGCATGTTATAATTGGCATTCGTGGAATTGTAAATTTATATCCATGTAAATTGAAATTTAACACTCATGTAAACTGATATTTGACATTCATGTAAAATAACAGTTTACATTCCTATAAATTAACAATTGAATTTCATGTAATTGAATATTCACATTCACGCAATTTCCAATGATGCAGTTGACGTGCTAATAATGCTATCCAGGCCTGTAGTCAGGGTGAAGGGGCAAAGGGGCAAGGCATATTAGGCACAGGGCACACGGGGTTTATTCTCTATATATAAACAGCTCGATATGCAACTGGGACACAAGCATGGGGACACTGGGGACGCGACCCTTCTGGCCCCAGCTTGGCTACAATCCTGATGCTATTGCTCATATATTGATATCGATTGCTGATTATCAATTACTGATGCTGTAATCATGTCAGAGCAATTGACATGATGACAGAGAACAAATGAATTCGTAAGATAAAAACCCCAAAAAAATTAAATATAAAAAGTCCGACATTATTTATTTATTTATTTATTTATTTATTTACTTATTTATTCTCCCCAGCATATTTTGCAGAATGAACGTCAAGTAATTTGTTTTGTTTTTTCCAAGCAGGAAATTTGTTCAAATACATTGCGAGATTAAGAAAATGGAACGGGGGAGGATGGAGAATGCGTGGGGAGGATTTTTCGTCCTTACTACTGTTCTCGAACAGGACAGCCTGCATCAGGGACTGTTGGAAGACAAGGGGAGAAGAGGGGGAGGTCTTCTAGAGATTTCTATGTATGTAACAATCCTCGCCCTCCCCCTTACTTCTCCTTCTTTTCCCCGCAAAAGCGCTGCACTACTGTTTGGGCAAGTATCTGCGCATGCGCGCATAGCGACGTATTGGCGCCACCATTGGATCTCCGTCGGAGACTACGATCCGAAGAAAGCTGCAAGAAAATGGCGGTAACGCGCTCTTCGAACAAACTTTTTTCACTCCAAAATGCGCCAACGAGGGAATTTGAAAATTCTTCAGGTAAATAATGTGTAATTTTCCCTGCTGTATAAAAATTAAATTTTAAATTTCAGAATCGGCGATATTTTGACGCCGTATCGTACTTTAGGGCTTTGTTAATAATATTCGATTTCATTTTCTACCAGCGTTTGTAATAAACGTAAGTATTAATTTCTTTCATTTATTATTATTTCTTTTTTCGCAGGAACGCAAAATATTATATACGATAAGGATATGCGTGAGACATAGAGACATATAATAGATATAATGACACATAGAGACATATAATAGATATAATGAAACACAGAGACATATAATAGATATAATGAAACATAGAGACATATAATAGATATAATGAAATATAGAGACATATAATAGATATAATGAAACATAGAGACATATAATAGATATAATGAAACATTGAAACATATAATAGATATAATGAGACACGGAATAGATAAAATGGCACAAAGAATGATAAACATGCAGTTGGAATTTATACAATTGGCCATAAAAAATTTTTTTTTCTAAAAATCAATTTAAATTCTCCACATATTGTACGTATTTAATGCATACAGTTTTACACATTAATCTTACATATAAATGTCACATTTGTTGCGTCGTGAACCTCATCTCTGTGTTGGAAGAAATAATAATAACTTATTCGCAAATGTGGTATGTTCTACAAGTGACGAAATACATGAGATGGCTGTACCAAAAAGCCAGGGGCGGAATGGGTCGGTAGGCCCTCATGGGCGATAGGATTCGTGCCCCCGAATAGACAAGGATTTGAGCCCTCCGAATAGACAAGGACTTGAGCCCTCCAAAAATCTGAGGCATGCGCCCTTTGGGAGGACACAGTCAGCCCCTGAAAACACCTCGCAAGGCTGCCGATACCTCCATCTTTGGCTTAGTTGATTCCAGAAAGAGTTTTTCTAACCCAAGCCAAGGAAAAATTACAATTTGGAATGAAACTTGTGGAGAATCTTATAAATGTTTCCCACTACGGCCTCTCAAAAAATGATGGAGCCTCCTCCCTTGATTTCGTTTTATAAATACTCACATAAATACCCCCTTCCAGTAGAATAGACCCTTCCAATTAGAAGAAAATGAGTTTCATAATAAATTTGTTTAACGTTGTTTTTTCGATCTAATACGTCACTTTATAAAACGTACATTTTAGTACATTACTTAACAACTTATATATACTATACAACTTATATATACTATACAACTTATATATACTATACAACTTATATATATACTATAATGGCGCAGTATAGCCCAGATTCTCTTGCGCCATAAAACATCCATAAAAACAAACAACTTAGAAACGCACTACGTAACGACGAAGAAGCATTCGTAGTTTTTAATAGAATGCAATTAAATTTTATAGAAAAAAAGGTATAAATAAAGGTTCAGCAATTGCAATGTTGGTATGAGCTATTTGAATCAACGGATGCTAATATCGCGTCCCAAGGAATTCGTCAGTGTACCAAGGGATTATTTTCTACTACATGAAACATAGAAAATGTTATAAATGTTTAAAAATACATAAAAAGAATTAATTTGGGTATTTTGGAGATGCACATTGTGTTTTAAAAAAAGCAACACAAATATAGGGTGAAAGGGAACGCTTGGGAACTATTGAAAGATGGGGTAGAAATATATATTTCCTCTATAAAAAAAAAGTAGCTCATTTTAAATGACATTTCAATTTCAGTTCACCGGAAATATGCATACAATATCTACAAACAGTAGAACCTGTAAATAGCGAGGAACTTGGGACCAAACAAATATTGCCAAGGGCGAACACAGAAAGGAGGTCAGGGGTCCTAGCCCCCTAAATATATTTTTTCACTGTAAAAAATTCCAACTTTCATGATAAATGAAGGGTGTTATTCCAAGACCATGGCAAATTCTGTCCTTGACTCCCCCCAAAAAACAAAAGTCTGTGTTCGCCCCTGCATGTTGCTATATCTGGACCTCGCTAGATCCGTTTTGGAACCTAAAATTTCAAACTTTGAAAATAATGCGCAGGTAACATCAGCCCGAACTTGGAAGTCCCAGGTCCTCTAGGCAGTTGATCAAGGTGGGCCCCACCTCTACTTTATTCATAATATTAAAAAAAACCTTTTATTTTTGGTTTATTTAACGTACCTTGACCTTGAAGGTCAAGGTACTGGGTACTTCAAGGTACCCCTGCGGTGCCATTTAATTCCAATTTTTACAAATTATATCACGGCGAACTCTCTTCTATCCAAAGAAACAAGTGCCCCCATTAAGGTCCATAAACTGCATAATTTCTGACCCTATATACAGCACTGACTAGTGAAACCGAGTTAAGCCCGTTGTTTCTGTATTGGATCTTAAATAATTTTTTACTCAATTTAGAGCTGAACACGACGAGGGGAGAGAGCCAGGAGGGCCAGGAGGCGTTCTTGCCAGGAGGGCCCTAGACAGGTGCCTTTTCGGCCTAAGCAGAAGTACGGCGCTCGGGAAGGCCATGTGATACCGCCTTAGAGAAAATAATATATTTTGATTATAGGAAAGTGGGGGAACAACCTTCTGAGCCCCACCAATTCCTACGCCACTGTATGGGTCATCTTTCCGTAAATTCTTAATGGCACAAAAGAAATTCTCATTAAATTTTTATGCGATAAACACACCCATGTTTCCTTTGAAGAATCAGGTTGGTCGGCTATATTTGCTGATTTACTTCGGAGAATGTTCATTCAAAACGATTAAATTGCATTGAGCTTTACATTATAAAAAACAAAATTTATATATATTTTTTTTTTGCTAAATGCAGAAACTCAGTGCAACCGGGCTTGGTATAAGTGAGTCATACTGCATTTATTATTGGAATTTCATTTACAAGCATTAAATGTTGATTCTTTACACTGAAGCGTTTGTTAGACACTTGGCCATATTTATGCTATGCAAAATATGTAATTTGATTCAAGAATTTTTAGTTATTGATGAACAGAAGACAGAAGTAATATTTATGCCAAACATTATTAATTATTTTAATTTTTTTAATGATTCGAAAGCGTTACTTGTAATCGTTTGGATTTTTATGGCGCAAAGGCATCTGGGCTATGCTGCGCCAAACTGCTTATAATTCTAAATAGAAAACACTTTTACTGAAATCTGATTCTGTTTCGATGAAATTTGACCCTTCATCGATGAAACTTGATTCTTTTTTTTTCATGAAATTTGATTCTTTACTTACGTAATTTGATTCATTATTCATGAAATTTAATTCGTTATTCATGAAATTTGATTCTTTATTTATGTAATTTGATTCATTATTCACGAAATTTAATTCGTTATTCATGAAATTTGATTCTTTAGTCATGAAATTTGATTATTTTTTAATGAAGTTTGATTACTTTTCAGTGAAATTTAATTGTTTATTCATGAAATTTGATTATTTATTCATAAAAATTATAAATCCATGATATAATGGAATGATATTTTAATGAGACTTTGGATATTTTTAATACAAATATATTGTGTTTACCATGTTTGCAATTAAAGATGCGTTATTCAATAGACCAAAATTGTCAAATGAGATAACTAATAATTAAAATATTTAATAATATATTATTAACGCTTATATCCAATAAAATAAGCATATTTAATAGGCTCTTTGCATACATCGTGTAAACTTTGGAAACCATAGTTCAATTTCTGGCGAAGAAAAGCGGGTCATAGGTTAAGAGGTCAAATTAAGCTTTCGGTTTCATGACATATTTGACACAAGCAGTGATATATGTGTCATACATATGACACAAGCAGTCTTGTGACTAAAGTATAAACCAACAACAATAATGACATTTAGTAATTTCAATGAATATTGGGTAAGATAGCAAACGATGTCTTTTCTAATACACGACCGTAGAACGAAATTCAAGCGATATTTGATTGAAAATGTTTAAAATATGACTTATAATAGAATTAGTGTTTTAATTGTAGAGCAACTGGTAAATAAATTATAGTGAAATTAATATATAATTTGTAGGAGAATTAGCATTTAGACTATAGTGCAATCAGTAGCGTGGCTAAGGGGGAAAGAGGCGGTCACCCTTGGAGACACAATTCGGGGGCGGCAATTATCTTTTAAAATACAAAATTCATTTGTTATCCCATTGGAGGGGGGGGCGGCAATGACAGTCACTCACTGGGCAAGTGTCAGCTTTGGGAAAAATTGGGCCGTTATCAAAATATAAAGACTCATTGAACACCTTAAGTCGATGAGTTTGACTCATCACGCAATTTTGAAAGTTAAAACTTAAAAATAGACCCTGAAATTTTTTTTCAGACTTCGGAAACTGAAATACTGTATTAATAGATGCTACTATCCCTGTGAGTGAGCTTTCCCGCAAAACAACCACCGTGTTGGCGCGCTTTGGCGAAAGGCAGTTGGTAAGGCGGCAACCCGACGGGCCAACCGGGCCACTAAGAAGAACGCGAGAGGCGAGAAGGCTTTTCAAACCACGTGTAATACGACTGTGTCCGCAAATCTCCTCTCCTCATCATCCCGCCAAATTGCGGATGTCCTTAGGACTGATATCATCACTCGCCTACCGCTGCTACCTCTTCACTATATTCACGTACCCCCTGGCCTACCGACGTTTACTAGGGGCGCGCCTTTTCCCACTGCACAGCTATAGCATTTGCAAAGATATGCGCCAGGTGAAAAACACTAGGTTTGAGGATTGAAAACGGACACTTGAAAAAAATATTGGTGAAAAAACTCAGTCTGAGAAAAGTCGCTCTTGTATATATTCAGTCAATTTAGGGAATTTTGCATCACCATTGTAGGGAAAAAAAGAAAAATTGGGGATTTTTTTAGAGAGACAGGAAAGAAAGGTTTACAAATACGCGCGTATTTTTTTTAAAGGAAATTTTGATGGAGGAGAATGGCCGTCCAGTTTCTGCTAATTGGTGTTGCTGTAATACTGATGAACAGTTAATGAATTTGGTTGTATCTTGAACGCCCCTGCATGCTTCACAAGTCTCCAATTACCTCTTCTATGAGCCACCTCCATTAAATTGTATAAACTTCATATTGGCCGAAATTGAGGGACTTACATTTACGGACTCATCCAGAAGTTGAACAAGAAATTGATTAAAGCCTGTGTTTTTCAAAGTGAAATTGATGATGCCGAGTTCAATCACAGCCGTGTGGCTTATCACCTGGGCGATAACGGTGAGTGTACTTGTTTACCTTTTCTTATCATCTTTACCTTAGAAACTAAGACTCCTTTGTTGTCGTCCACGTGGCCGTTGGTAACCAAGGTAACTACGGGCGAAGTCGTTTTCTCCTACCTCGATGGTAGATAAGGTATCCGAAGTTAGACTCTGAACTTACCGAAAAGGACGAACGAAAACACTGTAAATACAGTGGAATTGGCGTAACTTTCAACGGATGCTTATTCCAGAAAGAAATCTGGAACATGCAGCAAAATTTTTTAAGGCGGGCACCTTTATAACCGGGCTTTCTAAGGAGTTTTCAGGGCGTAACAGAACGGTGACCAAACCGACATCCAATCAGATGATCTTGCATTCTGAAACTCCTGGAAACTTTTGTCAGTTTCAACGTCGGTTTCAATGTCAGTTGCGATGAGGGGAATTCGAGTTCTATTCTGTTTATAATTCGCTTGAGAAAGGAACTTACTTTTAAAACTAAACTCTTTTATCGCATTTTGAAATTTTTCAAAAGTTTGAGGGGTGGGGGGGGACCTGGATGGGGACGAAGTTATAAAATAGTATTTTTTATTTTAAATTTGTAGAATGTATTTTTACAAAATGTATGTACCTATAATAATAATAATAATGTAGTAGATTATAACAAAAACTTGTAAATATATTTCATAAGACCTTTTGCTGCAATCATGAAGAAATCAAGACTAGAGTGTTGTACAAACTTATATTATTATCCAAATCCCTGCTTTCTGCTCCACGTCATTTGTGAATTGTTTTAGCAATTAATTATTTAAAAAGATGCAAATTTTCAGCATCCAAATGTGCCGATTGACGTATGTATGTATCCGTGGTGCAAGGGCGGACACCAACTTTCATTTTTTTTGGGGGTGGGGAAGGGCTCAAGGACAGCATTTGCCATGGTTTTGGAATAACGCCCCTCATTTATCATCAAAATTGGAATTCTTTACAGTGAAAATTTATATTTTTGGAGGGGGTTGTCATGATCCTTGTGACCACCCCCTATGTCCGCCCTTGACGCAGTGTAGGGTAACTTCAATAATGGGCCATCTCTAAATATTCATCCCCCCCCCTCTTAAATAAAAAAAAAGTCATCATTCATAAAGTATATATATATATCATAATGGTCATAATGATGGTAATATATATATGAAATTGACACTTTTTTATTGAAGGTGGGATGTTGTTCAATTAGAAATGGCCCTTTTTTGAAGACACGCGACACCCCTGGTATATATGTAGTGTTAGGATAGATTTGCCGAAACACCATTTTGAAAGTTATAAATTTTCCAAATATATAATTTGCTATAAAGACGAACCCGCTTATAACGACCTTCGCTACAGCGACCACTCTGTTATGACGTCGAAATTCTACGCGTCCTCCCCACAGACTTACATGAATGGCGTTATTTTTCCCCCGTTATAAAGCTATAAAATTTCTAAGAAGCTCGCCTTTTTCGTCGAAACAAGTTTCACTGAGTATTCTAATACGTGGCATTTTATACGTCCTGTATACGTTTCTCTGAGTTTTTTCTTCTGTTTTGAAGTATTCATTATTCTACATTAAAGTCACGATTTCTATCGCATGAAATTTCGATATCTATGAAATTGTTTTATTATTATTATAGTTCAGTTTTATAACGTTATGTTTAAACATTCGATTCTTTATGTTATTCGGTGTTTTTATTTATTTATTTAATTAATTAATTATTTATTTTCAAAAGTCGAGATGGGTTAAATTAACCTAATAACGATTTAGAAAAATGTAGCGAATTATTCGTTTTTCTCAAGATAATTTTATATACGGGTCCTGCTGTTATGTTTCGATGTTTATACTACCATATGGGGGTCTTGTAATTACGACAAATTTACTAAAGTTCAAATTGTTCTGTATTCATTTTAAAAATTACAAAGAAAGCCGTATCCGCCAGTTGGGTCTTGAAGAATAAAATTTTCAATATATTCGAAAGTGAAATCTTTTTAAGAAAAAGTTTAGGGTCTTCACCTCTATGTTGACCAAAGTTGATTGTATTATTATATACCAACTTTTTGAAATTATTTATCTGTTATAACGTTCAAATTTCGTCGTTATAGCCGAGTTCTTAACTTCATTTCTTTAAAGTTGAAACGAATCCTAAACACACGTCCACCTTTGCAATACGAAACTCAATTTCATCTATAACAGACAACCCTGTTAAGAGCAAATTTAAAACGGTTGTGATGGGGAATAAAACTTCTGCTCCTTCCATAAGGTTATATTTTACAAGTAAAATACATACTTAGATACTTTAGGTTAGAGTGGTCCAATCCGGGTACGCATGCGGCCTGAGATTTTTTTTTTTTTTGTTGTTGGTCTTTGGCATCATTTGCGGAAAAACGTTTCGAAAGCTTAAATATTTAAGTCCGTTTATTGTTAATACATACATGTATTCAACTATTTGCATAAATTTTATTAGAAATAATGGTTTAAAATGACTTCAAACGTGGGCCATCTCGGAGTGTTTACCATCATCATTATCATCCATCATCATCATTATTATCGTCATCATGATGCTAGATGTATGAATTGTAGTTTTTTTTATTTAAGTGGGGATTGGTGAATATTAGGAGATGGCTCCCTTTTGAGGGCACGTCACTGATTAGAAGTAACGGTTTTGCTATACATACGTGGAAAAAAACCAAAACGAAGATTAGAGACGACAACGATTGAATTGTGTACTAAATCTGGTTTACAGAATTAGGGCCGTTTCCGGCGTGAGCGCAAAGGTGCAAATCCACAGACAAAATTTGCATATTTCCGCATGTCCCGACGTTTGAGAATTTGCATTTTTAACACTATGTTTTCATTTTGCTATAAAAAATTCTTATATAATAGTTTTTAACCGAAAATTGACAATATCTTTTAATTTTTTTGAGCAGTACACACACATATGTATATATATATATATATATGGCCTGCAAAAGGGTTGCTGGTATCTAACTGGAAGGAGACCCACACGCTGAACGTATGTGACGATGTGTGGAACCGGCCAGGCCAGTAACCTAGTGTCCTACCCCGCCTTCAAGTGGTGCAGGCTGAGCTTTCTATTTATGTGGCAAATTAATATTTGCTGCACGGATAGAAAGGCGGAAGGGGAGGGCTAATTCACCAACCCGTCTAGCCAGCGTGGTGAAATTATGGCTAATTCCTCCATTATGTTGACACACCAGAAACCATGGCCCCTAGTCTCCAGGTGCTGGAGTGCTCCTGATCAAGGCAGCGGTCAGTGTGGCATGAAAGCAGGGGGTGCTAAGAATCACTGGAATGGCCCAGGCTGCCGTTTGTTATTGACCTTGGCAACGTATAATGGACGATCCCTTGCTTCTGAAGCAAAACTTCAGGAATTGGAAGAGGAACTAGACAAGATCAAATGGGACATTGTAGGACTCAGTGAAGTTAGAAGAAAAGGTGAAGAGTTGGTGGAACTTAAAAGTGGACATTTGTTTTACTATAAACCTTTACTGAAAAGCTATCATGAATTCATTTTTTAAGAAGAAACCGCAAAGAAAATGGACATGGAAACACCCAAATGGGGGAACTAGTGAAATTGACTATATCCTGGCAAACAAGAAATCAATTATTGAAGATTGCAGTGTACTGAACAGATTTAATACTGGAAGTGATCATCGAATGGTGAGATGTAAAGTGCACTTAAATACTAAATTAGAACGACAGAAGCTCATTAGGAAACAAGTAAGTAAGAGGGTGGATTTAAAGAAATTAAAAGAAAATACCGAGGCATTCAAGTTGGAATTAAAAAATCGCTTTTCTGCACTGGAAGGACTTATTGATGAAAGTGATATCTCAGAAGCAAATGAAAACATTGTTAAGACAATAGTTGAAACTGCTGGGGAAATTGGTGGTGTAACCTGTAAAAAGCACAATAGCAAATTATCTGAGAAGACGAAACAGCTCATGAAAAGGCGAAGAGATATGAAGGTGGACAATCGAAATACCAGTTCCAGGATTGAGTACATAGAACTTTGTAAAACTCTGCGCAAAAGCATGAAAGAAGACATAAGAAAATTCAATTGTGAGTTAGTAAGGAAGGCCATTGAAAATAACAAGAGCCTTAGGGTTGTTAAAGGAAGTTTATCTGTTGGGAAGAAACACATCATTGCATTAAAAGGAGAGGATGGCACCGTAACAAGAAATAGGGAAGAAATACTTAGAAGAGTTGAAGAATTCTACAAAAAACTATATGAAAGTAACAGTGGATTAAACGAAGACACTGAAATAGTCGAAGGAACAGCTCCTAAAATCTTAAAAGAAGAAGTTTCATTTGCAATAAAAAGTATGAAGAAAGGAAGAGCCCCTGGCGATGATGGTATTACATTAGATATCCTAAAAGAAGCTGGAGAATATGTAGAAGACATACTTGCAAAATTCTTTACCAAATGTCTTAACAGCGGTAACATACCAAACCAATGGGATTCTGCAACAGTAATTCTTTTGCATAAAAAAGGTGATAAAGAGGATTTGAAAAATTACCGACCAATTAGCTTGTTACCTGCTATTTATAAAATCTTCACAAAAGTGCTAACACATCGCCTGCAGAAAAAATTAGATGCAGCTCAACCAAGAGAACAAGCTGGATTTCGAAGTGGATTCAGTACAGTGGACCATATTCAAGTATTAAGAGAATTAATTGAAAGAACACATGAATATGAACTTCCATTGTGTGTTGCATTTATTGACTATGAGAAGGCCTTTGACTCTATTAAAACATCAGCAGTCATCAACTCTTTAAGATCAACAGACATTGAGGATGTGTACATTGACATGGTGAAACGTGTGTATAAAAATGCAAGTGCAAAATTTCGGTTACATAAAGATACCAAAACTATCAAACTTGGCAAAGGGGTGAGGCAGGGAGATACCATTTCTCCAAAACTTTTTACTTCAGCTTTACAGATGATTTTTCAGCTGATAAATTGGAATAACAAGGGAATAAAAATAAATGGTGAATATTTAAATCATTTGCGGTTTGCTGATGACATTGTTATTTTTTCAACGAACCCATCAGAACTCCAAGACATGGTACAGGAGCTCTCAACTAGAAGTAAAGAAGTTGGACTCAAGATGAACCTACAAAAAACTAAGATCATGTTCAATAATTTTGTAGAGGAAACAAAAATACAAGTTGACAACATTGAGCTAGAAATTGCTGATTCATATATTTACCTTGGCCAGCTGATTTCAATGGATGGCAACATTATGAAAGAACTCAACAGACGTATTAAACTTGGCTGGAGTGCATTTGGAAGAAACAGTTTTATCCTGAAGGGGAAATTGCCTTTGTGTCTAAAAAGAAAGGTCTTCAACCAGTGTGTATTGCCAGTCCTCTCTTATGGATCAGAGACATGGAGTCTAACAGTTGGAGCAATACGAAAGTTACAGACAACGCAAAGGAGCATGGAGAGGTGCATGCTTGGAATAACTAGGAGAGATCGAAAAAGAAACACTTGGGTGAGAGAGCAAACTAGAGTAGAGGACATCATTGTTAAAGTAAAAGGGCTGAAATGGCGATGGGCTGGGCATATTGCAAGAAGAACTGATCAACGATGGACAACAGAAATTCTGAACTGGATTCCAAGAGACCACCGAAGACCTAGAAAACGTCCTCAAACTAGATGGGTGGATGAAATAAGAAAACAGGTTGGGGTGACGTGGAAACGAATGGCCCAGGATAGACTTGTGTGGAAAGCATTTGGAGAGACCTTCATCCAGCAGTGGATAGATAATGGTTGAATATGATGATGATATATACGAGATCATCTTTTATTGTGTAACCAACATGGGCGATATGGGGAGTAGAAGGGGGCTCGAGTCCCCTAGCCGTTTAAAAATTTTATTTGCCCGAACCTGCTATGCATTTACTTTCAAAAGTTTTACAGTCACATTTTAAAATAAGGTACTTTTTAGCTCATTACTAATTGTCAAGCAATATCAATTATTTTTGTAGCGTTTTGCTATCTTGTATATTC
>QLNU02015003.1:10817396-10845452 GCA_006491805.2 Dysdera silvatica | reverse complement strand
CTCCGTGTTATTCATTTTTCGGGGTAGTTGAATTTTTTGGGTGCAATGGAGAGCAGTGGTTCTGCTGCGCCAAACACTCATTTTTAAACGAATATAGAATTTAACTCCACATTTATATACAGGGGAACCTGGTGAAGTAACCACCTTGGTAAACTGACCACCTGAGTAAAGAACATGTCGCGTATAGTGATCACCTTTCTATGGTAACCACTGCAATCTAGTTCCAAAGGTGGTCACTTTAAGCAGGCTCTACTGTATATCAAACTCCACATATAATTATGTACACAAGCATATCTCTGTAGTACTACGGATTGTGCTCCAGACCACCAGCCAGTAACATGAATTTTAGGTATAGCAGCACTCTTTGACCCACAGTCCTCACAAACTTACAATTTGTGAAAAACGCAATATGGTGAGGCATGAGATGGTAAATTACTCGCAAAGAAAAGAAGAATTCCACGATGCCAAGTACGAACCGAACCCACGACCTTTTAGTATCCAGCCAAGGGCTCTTCCAACTGAGCTACAGACGGCCAATCATCCTCTTCTCTGCGAACGCATATAAAGCTTCGCTATAGACAAGTTTTAAAAAGAGGCAGTGCTTGGACTGCTCTTGTCGTCGATTTGGTGGTTTAAAAAGCAGTCCAAGCACCGCCTTTTTTCAAAACTTGTCTATAATGAAGCACTACATGCGCTCGCAGAGGGGAGGATGATAGGTCGTCTGTAGCTCAGTTGGAAGAGCCCTTGGCCGGATACCAAGAGGTCGTGGGTTCGGTTCCCACCGGGCACTGTGATATTGTTTTCTTTACCAGCAATTTATGATCTAATATTGCCACATCAACGGCTATGATGAGGAAAAGAAAATTCCCAACTTTAATATAACTATATATGCATGAGGATACAGCCAGCACTTAAGCCGTGCACCTATTATCGGTTTCTTTACAAATATGCGACGTCTTGCCTTTCATTTACGCTGATTATACCTTCTACTTAACGTAGGCCTATTTATTTTTGTTATATTAAAATCAAAATATTATTCCAATCAAAAGAATTTGGAAGAGCCAGAACGAAGAGGAGAAGGAAGGCGTGTTCGAAGCTGAAAAAGAGAATCACGAAAATTCTTGACGACTTCGACAGCAATGGAGTTTTGGGGGAAGAAAAAAAAAATGAACTACGCTTTGTTAATGAGTTCAGGCAAACGATGGGACAACGACCGACGACAAAGTGAAAAGTTAATTCGTGAAAATCAGCAATTAGGCCGAATGACCTGAAAAGCGTTTCGAAAAAAGGAACCCCAAACTTCCTCGTGGTCCACGTTTCATTTCGAAGGGCTCTAGCATGGTCTACTATTTAATTATTTTATTTATTTTTCTATTCCGAAAAAAATTAGTAGAAGGGAAAGGGTCGCATCAACACGGATCAATATCAGTTGGGTCGCGACTGTCATGATTTCAGCCTGGTCGCTTTCGGCTCGTAACTCATTAAGCATATTCAAGAAAATTCATAAGTGGGGGCGGTTACACAGCTACAATTCCATACAGTCATATGTGTATCAGAGCTGTAGCCAGCCTGGAGCTAGACGGGGCCGAGCCGCCCTGGAAAATAGTTTTTCACAATAAATTACCTTAGAATTTTATTTAAAATGTTTGGTTTTGCATAAAATTGTACATGAAAATGGAAATTGTTCTTAACGTTAAAAATGTATTCAAAATAGATTTCTACGGTAGATCTTGTATACATCATGTATTTTGCAGAGGTTTGAGTCTTCATGTACTCTATAATAAAGATAAGGGAAATTAAAAATTTTAGGATACTTGTAAGTTTTCAATGCAAAATTTACATTAAAAAATTTATGTATTTGTGTTAAATATATTAGTCTGGCTAGATTTAGTATTATTAAATATATTAATGAAATATATCAAAACATTAACGACTTTTAAGCCCCCTACGTAGCATTCTGAACCCTCCCTGTAAAAAGCGACTAGCTACAGGCCTGCCGTGCGTATATAAAATGACACCGCAATGGGGGCTATGACAATCATCACCGCTCCTACGCCAGTGAACGACTTACAAAGATTATTTGAAATAATTATCTTGTGTTTATCACGTATTCCCAGGCATATTCTCAAATATTGGCTAAACAAAATACAGTGAAACTTCTCAATAGTGGACACTGACGGGGAACGGAAAAGTGTTCGTTTTTAAGAAGTGTCCATTATTGGGGAAAAAAACAAAAATACGTAAAAATGTTCAGTAGAAATTTAACGTTTATGAAGCTTGATTTAATTTAACTATAGTAAATATATATAGCAGTACATATTACGTTTATAAATAACACTCACCTTTTACAACGATCTCTCTGTTTAATTATCCATTTCATTTAATTGTACAGCATTACAAATTTATTTTGAAAAAAAGTCTGAAATTTTGGTTTGCTTTTTATACATTTTTACAATTTTCCCTTCCACATGAATTCCTAATTCAGATGCATTTTTTAGACCATCTGGATCATTCTCTTGTAAAAAATAATTTTTTAATTTACTAATGCATTAAATGGCTTCTTTCTTAGACACTATTTTCATAATATTTTCTTCGCTTTCAGCAATTTCTAGCTCCTTATCCAGTTCTGTATTGTAGTTTCTGACATCATCAATTAGGTTATCCACATTAGTGGATTGATTTTCAGTGGCTAATTGTTCACCTATTAACGTGTAATCTTCATAAGATTCAAGGAAGATTTTCATAATGTCATCATCAACAGTTTCTGTAGTGGCTTTGTTGGTGATGGAAATTCCTGCTTTTATAAAACAAGCACCCATAGTTGCAGCTGTGTTTTTTTTTACTGAATAGGAAACCCACAATATTGCGTCTAAGATACTTACACTGCTTGAAAGAGAGCTTGGTGATTTAGTGTCTTACATTTTTGCTAAAAGGTGTCTTACAATGCACTGACGGTAGCAAGTTTCGGAGCATTTAATTATGCCTTGGTCCAAGAGCTGGCCAACAGAAGTCGTGTTTGGAGGAAGAAAAATTAATTTGACATTTTCCAAAGCAATGTCAGGATGAGAAGAAGCATTATCTAAAATTAAAATCACTTTTCTTTTTTCTCGCTGCATTTTTCTATCAAAGCCTAACAACCACTCAATCATTAAATCTTTGTTCATCCGCGATTTTTTATTTGCCCGACATTGTACGTCCAATGCATTAACATTAACCCTTTAAAACATCGTGGTTTCATAGCTTTACCTATGATCAGAGGTCTTTCAAATTCGCCTCTCACATTCACACATAACATAACAGTTAGCCTTTCTTTAAAAATCTTTCCTCCACTGCATTTCTCGCCTTTAAAACTCATACTTTTGTCTGGAAGAGTTCGAAAGAAGAGGCCAGATTCATCACAGTTGAAAATGTTCTTATCATCATAACCTTTGAAAAGATCCTTAACTTTCATTTTCCAATCAAAAACAATTTCGTTGTCAACAGACGAGTTTTCACCGCATACATTTTTATAAGAAATATTGTGTCGGGTTCGAAATTTATCCAGCCAGCCACCCGAAGCCTTGAAATCAGAAAGTCCCTTTCTTTGAGCAGTTTCTAGTGCTTTCTCTAGAATTAAAGTTCCAGACAAAGGAATGCTCTTCAACCTAGCACGGCTAAACCATTCAAATGTTAAGGTATCCACAGCTAATCCTTCTGTTTTAGGGAAAGATCGTTTGGTTTCTTGGTTACCATTTTCGGCCCAACATTTTAAAAGTTCATCATTCCGTTTTAAAATTCCACATACTTGAGTTTTCCCAATGCCCAACATTTCCGCTAAATCACGCGCACTTAATTTTTCAGCTTCTTTTAAATTTATAACATCGACTTTCTCTCTTAAAAATAAGCTTTTACGTTTTTGCGACATTTTTTCTCAAATGAAAACAGCGAACCCTACTGCAACAGGCATATGTAAATTCTAAAGGACTTCTGCAGAAAGCTGCATACGGACGTCGGTGTCACTTAAACTAAACTCTCAGACTACGTTCTCACTTCTTCAGTGTTGACGTTTGAATGAGAGGGGGAGGGGAGTGCTCTTATCTATTGAAAGACAGCATTATTGAAGATGTCTGCTGCTCAGGAGAATGGTTATCTGTGAATCACAAATTTCTTGCAGTTGTTGTTCGACTTCGTGGAAAGCATTTCTTTTAAAACGGAACCCACCCGCCTCCTTTTGTAAATTGGAAAAATGAAAAGGGTGCTTCGAAATATTCTGCGCACCCCCCCACCTCCGTGGCGGCAGCTCATTCGTCGTATTTTAACGATCTACAATATCTGTTTACAATATAAAGTACAAAAATAAATTTTTTGCGTTGTTCGTTAACTTTAATATTTTAGTGTCCGCGTCCGTTATTTAGAGTGTCCGCTATTTAGAAGTAAAACGTCCATATGATTCAATATAAATTTTCCGGGGAATTGAAAAGTGTTCTTTATTAAGAGATGTCCGCTATTCGGAAGTGTCCGTTAAGAGAAGTTTCGCTGTAATACGTATGTTTCTCCGAGAAAATGTTAATTTCTGTTTAGGGAAAAACAAATTTTTTAACATGTATTGCTGCCAGATTTAATGAGTATTTTCTGAAATCATTTATAATGCTACCTTTTGTTGATTGACATCTGATCGCGAGGTAGTTTGCATTGATCAATTTTAACACGCATGAATTAGTTATTTCAACATTCTATTTCCCGTTTTTATTTCTATTTTAGTTCAAGTTCTATTTCTGTTTTAGTTCCATTTTAGTTCAAGTTCTACTTCTAGTTGAAATCCCCTTTTCTTCTGGTTCTTTCTGAAACTAAACAAAATTTCAGCTTTTATAGAGACAGTTACTGCCTATTTTTAAAAGAGTCATTTTTCATCTTTTTCCGAAGTTCTAAAGCGTTTGCTTTAAAGAAGCTTTTTAAGGAGAATAACAGGACGGATACGTGAACATATTGAATAGAAACAAGTAAAGTATTGTGTTAAATATGTGTATAGAGAAACACACGAAGACATTTGAATATTAACTTCATATGCGTCTTGTCTTTCATGCCAGTTTCGACATTTGTTTTTAGCGCGATTTTCAGAATCGTGCTTTTTATTTGCTCGGAAAAGAGAGTAGGAATAATGAATCGAATCGACAGAAAATCTGCGTAAGCACGTACGTACCTTCCACAATTTACAAATTTGTGAAATAAACAACCTATTGCGATATCGCCTTTGTAACAAGACATGCGTGAAGACATTCTGTATATCATAGTATCAGAGACGTACGTAGAAATTTCATAAAGGGGTGTTAGTTACATAGCTCCCTCCATCTATCCAGATGTATACATACAGTAGAGCATTGGTTATCCGAAACAATTGGGGACTGGGGGTGTTCGGATAACATGATCATTTACAAAAAATATTTTTTCCACTGCCATAGGAGCAATAAGAAACACAAAACTTTTATATATTTTGTATTAGAACGTCTTACAAATGAACCTTACATGAAGTAGCGCATTAAAGTAGGCTTACAGTTTAGAAAAAGAAGCCTAAAATTTTCTTTTGCTGCAGTTGAGATTCGTTTTTTTGTCGCTAAATCTCGCATACCTTTTAAAGACAGCAATTGGATGGACAGCATCATATTCTTCTTGTTCTAACCGCTTCATAGCCATCTCAAGGCAGTGAAAAGCTTCCTCACTGAATGGTCCTTTTTCAGCACGCTCATCGTCGCAAGTGTCTGGGTAGTCGATGACACTGGCAATGATTTCATCGTCCGGCGATGCTTGATAGCCATGGTCATCGTCATCACATTCGAGCCAATCTTGAATGTTTTCTTGGTTGCATTCTTCAAATCCTGAAGATTCTTTAATCAGCCCGGCCAGTTCTGATACCGATTGGCTGTTTGGTGGTTCTTCATGTTCAGTGATAGACTCGACTCGTCTGATGGAAGGAGCTTATTCCAAGCTTTTGCTAGTGTAGTGTCCTTAACAGTAGCCTAAGCTTCTGCTGCCATCTACACAGCATCCTTCAAGTTAATTTGGGTGTACGCTTGCTTAATTGTTTTTTCATATTCTCACCCCTAGCGGAACTACATGGCCCACAAAGTTGAATTTGCCGACTGGAATGCTTTCGGTTGCCGCGGGGTATGATGGGTCGTCAACTACTGCACTGAGGTGTGTGTGTGTGTGATGTGGACGGTTGACTAGGTGCCGGGTGGACTACGTCATGCGGCATAGTTTGACTGTACTTCACAGAAGGTATTTTTACGTGACGGTGAATGCAGGTAGATGAGAGAGAGGTTGCACATTAAACACAATATTTATTGGAGAGTTGAAAGCTGTAGTACTATGGTGAAGAGACAGAAAGCATATACAGTCCACGGGATGATGCCGGGCGTTCGTTAGGTTGCGGAAGTTACATATTTAGGATCGTACTTAAGGCTAGCAGCGAACATCCTTTCAGGTCGAAAGTTAAGGAGCAAGAGAGTATTTATTGATCGGTCCAAAACTTTACTTCGAATGATTTTTGTGGACCGTGATTGGACAATTGAGTACTGACGCAATAGTTTATATATATTTCTATTGGTCAGTTTGACCCCACAGAGGGGAGAACTTGCTGTGAGTTATGTTAACGTTGAGCTGTCTTTCTTGACAGTTTTTGCCCATTAAATGAAAATATATGGGAGAGGGTTCGAAGTTGGATAATGCCTGTATCCTTCGTTTTTGGTGGAAATTCCAAGGAGTTGGTTGTACGTGTGACTCATTGCCAAATGTCCATGAGAATGGAATTTTGGCGCGAAACAGAGTTAGAATGAGCCTGTGGAGGAATCTCTACACGCTTAACCGATGTTTCGGTTGATCGGTATTCGGATAATCGATGCTCTACTGTATACACAAAATGTCATCGCGATGGGTGGTTATAAATCCCATTAACACTCCCCTGCATACGCAAGAATATAAAGGGTATATGGAGGAGTATACCCAAGAGCATATGGAGTACAATGGGCTTGTTCTTGTGAAGGGTTCCGAATATTTAAATTGAAAGGGGACTCATAATTGATCAAAAAGATGTGTGGCAACAGCCGAGCCAGTACCATGGTGTTTTATACCGCGTCCAATTTGGTCCGGGCTGGAAACGTCCATTTTGAAATAGATTAAGTAGTTGAATCGTGGACAAGTGGACTAGTAGATGGTGTATAAAGTCTACATAAAGTCTACGCCAGGGGGCCCAGGCAAGGAAGGGAATAAAGTTGGCTAAAATAATTTACAGGGGCACAATATATATGTGGCTAGCGGGGCGCAATCTGACATTTCTGCCAGGGGCGCAATCTGGACAGTTCTGCCAAAGGCGCAAGATAATCACAGTGCTACCTATAACCCCCCCTTATGAACTTTCTGCCTACGCCTATGGGGGCAGAGAGCACTTAAAAACAATAGAGGGAGTATACCGTATTCCTAACGCCTGAAAAAAGTGTTGCCACTGCTCTTCTGAGTCCATGTAAACAAATGCTGGAAATGGAAACACTTTTTGTTTTCCTCCCATTCATTCATGTGGACTCATTGGAGCAGCAACAGCGCGGAACTTCTTCTTCTTCTGCAATTGTGAAAATGTGATTGGAAAAGTTGGCCGCGCTTGCAGCCTACATTTCCAGAAAAGGTATGGTAAAACCATAATGATGAGGTTTGATTAATAGCGCGGAAACTGGCTACAGTTTTTGAGGCTTGCCATCCCACTATCGGTTTTCACTGCTTGGTGGTTTGGAGCAACAGAACACCGACTGTTCTGTACCGCAAAATGCAAAGGAAGAGTTCGTTTCTGAAGCGTGCTTATGTTTGCATGCCTATGGCCTGCTTCTGTTAGGGTAAGAAACGAACGAACAAATGTATGAGAGCTAGATGTAAGCACGGGAGAGAATGGGATGAAGGAATTCAGGTAGAGTGTTTTCTAAACCACTGAGTGCAAAAATATATTATCAGAGAAATATTTTACTTTTATTTATTTATTTATTATTATTAGAGCAAAATTTATCATCGCCCAGTATGTGCTTGTCTCTCTATTTTCCATGCCATAGAGAGTGAGTTTGAATTTCTAATTCCGAAAGCGTAATATCCCACAAATTTAGTGTTTTTCTGAGAGCTTTCATAAAAATGATTTCCTTGAATATCTTTAGAGATAATATATCTCAATTTTTTGCCGTATTAATAACCAAATCAACACCCGCAACAAAAATGAAAAATGGAAAACTTATCTCTGAAAATGCGATCGAGAAAAATAATTTATTCTTTAAACTTTTTAGTTTTACACTTTATCTGTTTTTGCAAATTCTTAAAAGCTTGAAATTATCAATTTTTTATGGTAGATCATTTATAAAATAAAGTTTAAAAATACGGAATGGCGGCTTGTTAAAGTGCATGTTTAAAAGTTTCTTAGTGTTTTTGTTAAAAATTTAAAATTAATTAAAAACCCACAGCCCTTTAGTGAAATTTAAATTTTCCTATAAGCTTAATTTTAAAAATTATTGCGATGCATTTTATAATTTTTTGTTAAATTTTCAGACTAATATTTAGTAAAATATTATACGTAAAAGTAACACGCTAACTGCGCATGGCAAAAGTTGATCTTCTCGTGCTTGTTTAAATTTTTGGGATTTAATTTTTTTACGCAAAAGGGGGTGGAGTTTTTGATGGAAATTTTTTTTTCCATTCAAAAATTTTTTCGCATAAAGAATTTTATTTTACACTTAATAATACTGCTCAAATAGGGGTGAGGGGGTGAGAGGGAAGGCTAGACTCACAGGACCTCTACCTTGTGCAGCACTTCACGTAAGGTATATACAGGGTGTCCCAAAAACATTGACCGTAGTTCTAATTTCTTAAATATTGATCCTAGACATATGTATTAAATTGGAAAGCGGCGTAAAAAAAAGGTGCAGAATTTTATGAAATCGATTAAAATTGCAGAGGATTATTTTTTGAAAAAATACAAAATTTAAATTTTTATACAGTCCCTGTACACAAAAATTTCCAATAAGTGAAATGTGCCCCATACTCCAATAGGTCAATATACAAAATTTCAGAATTCTAGTGGAAAAAGAACCAGAGATATGAAGACCCAAAATAATGTAATTTAGCAGCGTGAATTTGTCTCTTCCCGTTATTTACCAATTGCTCCCGTCAAAATAGTGGTATGTCAGTTATTTTGGGTCTTCATATCTCTGGTTCTTTTCCCACTAGAATGCTGAAATTTTGTATATTGACCATTTTTTTGACACACCCTGTATATTGAATATGTGCGGTATGCGCGTGGTCCTAGTTTAGCTTTTGCATTTTCAAAGTTGCAGACATTTGAGGTATTTTAATTTCTCCTTATTTCGCAACGATTTTGCATTAATTCTTTTTTTTTTTTTAAATTTATTTTGTTTTCATTAACCCGTTCATAATTGGAAATTCCCTCTAAATTGTATTGTATAGCGAAATCTATGATCTTGAAATAGATTATTATCGAAACAAATCAATCTTATTGTCGAAATTGATTAATCGGTGATTTTCCTCTGATGTAGATCAATTTTTTACAATGTTTAACTGCACTTTATTAATAGTGTAAAATCCCCTTCTTAATCAATAACCCTAGGATGCGGTCATCTCGATTTTACGGTCAGCCAATATAATTTCCTTCTTTAGAGCATTGAACTTCTTCATAATAATATCTCCCTTTTCTACGGTCGCCTCTCTTTTGCGAATGATTTTTTCGTTTTGTATGCTGTGAGTGTCTGCAAATGAGAGGTTTTACCCTAGTCATTTTGTGAAGAACGGTATTTCCCTGTGTTACGTTATTGTGAATTAGCAAAACACATGTATTTGACTTGTATCGTATCCGCTTTTATCACGTGTTTACTGGACAGTTGACATTTTGCAGTCATTCATCGATTTCGAAACCGGGAGGGTCGATTTCAAACGAACGTTTGAGGAGTCAGCAGCGGCGTATTTGTTAACCAAAATCTAATTCCGAAATATTTGTTTTCCCTGTGATGTCACAGCCATCTGAATTGAGATCACTGACTGAGAGGTTAATTTCGTTTTAATGGCAAAGGCATGAAATGGACGTTACTGAGATGGGTGAAGTATCAACGCTGTAAACTATTTTGCTGGAAGTTTAGTGAGTAAAGTTCGTCAGGCTATGTCACATTACGTTACGTAAAAATTACAAAACAATTTTGACCCAGTAATACAGAGGTTGTACGTTACACAAAATTACAAACAATTTTGTCCCAGTAGAGCGGAGGTCATACGTTGCGCAAAATTATAAAGCGATTCTGTCCCAGTAGAGCAGAGGTTCTGCTGTGTGCATGTGGAAGGCGGCATCCTAGCTCGTAGATCACGTTAAATCATCGATCCCGTTCCAAATGACACGTACCGCAGTCTTGGAACGTACAGTATACAGGGTTTATCTCCTATATGAGGCACCTCTTTTTTAAGGACGATTCCTTTTGTCCCCAGTCCCTTCGAATAGGGACACATGTACCTGCGAAGGAGGTACACCTCTATTTAAAGGACGATTCCTTTTGTCCCCAGTCCCTTCGAATAGGGAGGCATCTATCTCCGGAAAAGGTACACCTCTATTTAAAGGACAAAAGGTTCAGTACCGAGGGTGCCTCTAATTGGAAGGTAGTGCTGTATATAAAATTTTTACAGGCCCAATAGGCCTACAATATTTCGTTTGGCGCAGCATGACCCTTGCTGTCCTTGCGCCGTAAAAATTTAATTACAGTAGAACCTGCCTAAAATGATCACCTCTAAGACTGGACTGCAATGGGCCATAGATAAGGTGATCGCTATACGCAGCATGTGAATGCGGATAAAAGAATGTAGCTCTTTTGATATTCAGTGAATAAATTATGAGGGTTTGGCGCAGTATAGCCCAGATGCTCTTGCGCCATAAAAAAGCCAAACAATCAATCAAATTATGAGGGGTTTCTTTGAGGTCCATTATATTTAACATTTAAACCAATCAATAATGCAAATTTCTTTTACATTTGTTTGTTTGTTTGTTTGGCTTTTTTATGGCGCAAGAGCATCTGGGCTATACTGCGCCAACTTTTACATTTGTAAATAAGTAAGACTGAAATCAGGGGCAGACCGAGTGTTCTCAAAGGGCGCATAACTTAGATATTGAACAGGTGCGAGTCCTATCGCCTACGAAGGCGAGCGAACCAGCTCAGTTTGTCCCTGACTGAAATAACGCTCTAAATAACACTTAAATAACACTAGGCCCACAAAATTGCAGGGCCCCAGTTCCGGCCTACACGCAGAGGCGGATTAAGCCTATTGACGATAAAAATTTCGAGGCCCTTAGACCCAAGGCACAGGGGTCATGACCCCCCCAAAATATATTTTTTCATTGTAAATGAAACAACATGATAAATGAAGGGTATTATTTCAAGACCACGGCAAATTCTGTCTTTAACACCCCCATCCCCCAAATGAAAATCTCTGTCCGCCCCTGATTATATCACACAAAACACAAAGATGTTGTCTTACCGTTAACGGCCGCAACTATTTCGGCGTCGGTTGATACGTCGCACGCTGTGGTGTTGTCGTCCATTGATACATACATACTCGTCAAATATAACGAAAGCGAGAAGAACACAGCAAACTCGTGATTCGATTATGTCGATTTCAACCTTCTCTTCTGTTATCAGTGGCGCACCCACGTAGGCTAATAAAACGAAAAATTGGGCTAACAAAAAGAAAAATTATTACGCCAACAGACACTGGTAAATTATTTTATTAAAAATGTAGGATAAAATTAGTGATGTTCCCAAGATTTCCTTGAACTCTGGTTACATTGATGAGACTACTGTTAAGGCAAGCAACAGCAGCAGCAGTGGTCTGGGACTGTCTTCAAACGCTTTCCAGGAAAGTAAAGGTAGCCCAAAACACAATATCAAACGCTGTTGAAATAGAAATTCTGACTGTAGATATTTGTAATTATGTCAAGAAATCTAACCTCACTGATGGAGATAAGACAAGAGTGCTGGCCATTGTAAAATTGTATAAACATAATCTACTACTTCTAATTATTTAAGTATATTGCATTATAGAATTATTAGTAATTCAAGAATGATAAATGTATACAAAATGGCAAACGTAATTGATATGGCGTCTGGCCATTTTTTCCACCAAAACTTCCTTGCAGCACTGCCTCCTCCCCTTGGGAATATTCTGGCTACGCCACTGTCCGTTATGATGTCTTCTCTGTCATTTCTAACGAATTTATGATAATAGAAATGTTTTTCAGTTGTTATCGCATGTAAACGCTAACAGGAAACATTCGTTACGCAGTTGTATGTAAAAGTCGCCACTCTCGCATGTTTAATCTGGCAACTATGATCTGTTGAAATTTGTGTTGAAATTGTCAATGAGAAGTTCTGGTTTTATGAAGTGCGTTTTGTTTGTATGAAAAGTGGAGATTTTCCAAGGGACCTTGATTATCAGTTCGTGGTAAACGGTATTTTGTCTTAACCGCGTTCGTGTTAATGGTAAAAATAACATGGGGATTCCTATACAATTTGGTTGGTTTGTTTGTGGTTTTACGGCTCAAAGACTACAGTGGTCATGCTGCGCCGGGACCTACTGTTTTCCGAGGAATCCGAACCTCTTAAGGCCTAGGGAACCAAACCCCGGACTACAGTGAGCAGTGCGATCTTTATGAGATCTCTGAGTAAGCGTTCTTTTTGCACTGCTGGGAGTCGAACCCGGATTAGCCGCGCAATAGGAGAACGCGTTACCACACTGCGCCACCGCAGGGCCCTATACAATTTGACGGGACTTCAGAAAATTGTTCCTATTAAAAGTAATTCGTCTTAAGCGTGTTCGTTTTAACAAGGTTCGACTGTACCGTGGGCGCCCATATGAGTACTTCTGGGGTGGGGGGGGGGCTGAGAAAAATTACCTTCTTCTCAAGACTGTCAAAAATTTTAGTGAATGTACAAGATACTAAAATGCTACAAAAATAATTTATACTGCTTGACAATTAGTAATGAGCTAAAAAGTACCTTATTTTAAAATACTACTGTAAAACTTTTGAAAGTAAATGCATGGCAGAATCGGGCAAATAAAATTTTTGAACGGCTAAGGGGGGACCCGAGCCCCTCCCTGCCCCCCATATGGGCGCTCATGGACTGTACTCAATAAATTAATGGATGAATGCTGCAGCTGTATTATATAGGTTAAGTCTAATGAGTCGATAGTGATACATTAATGTTGACAAGGCAGCATGCGTGAGTTAATACATTAATTCCGGTAAGGAATAAGTTAATATTAATGAGCATCGAATGAATACTATTAACCCCCTGTGAATTAATGAGTTATTAATGTTCACTCAATATTTCATTGATATTAGATTTTTGTCCATTCAAATTGCGGTAAAAAATGTCTTGTAATCGTAAATGGTGGGTTTCACGTTTCCGCTCCCTTGGCGGGCTTTTTCGGAACCCAAACCGCGCTTTCCCCCCCTACCTATGCAAACACCACACCTAGAATGTCATTTGAAAAAAGAAAAAAAGGGAGATGCCCATAGGCAGAGGTTCAAAGTTCCGCTATCTGTTGCCCAACACCCCTAAATGCGTTTTTTAGGGCCCGAATTTCTTCTTTTTTTAAGGATAGCGAGGGAGGTATGTTGTAGGGCAAATCACCGTAACTGTGGAAACACTTAACCTCACTTTGCCGCAATTGTAAGCTTTACTTTTTCCCTCTGAGCAGGTCGAGATGAACTTTTTCCCCCGCCCTTGTCCCCGAGCTAATGGGTGCGGTAGGGATTTTTGTCTACAGAATAAACAACTCAATGGCTGCACGTGATTTCAGGGCAAATATCCGAGCTTCTGATGAGCAGGAGGTTTTTCAGTGATTTCAATTTTACGAAGCAAGCATAGAAATTAGGAATTGTCTATCTGAATCGCAGGTGCATTGTTCTTCAGAATTCTGAAGCATATAATCTGCTATTATTTTCGATAATCTGCGATTCTCTATATTTATCATCGATCTGAGATCAACGGTTTTACGCGAATCCGCCATTTTCTTTTAAATGCCAAGCTTATTTAGCAATGAACCCTGACCCATTGAACTTGAGGGCCGTAATTGTAATAACTTTCATATATTAAATTTTTTAGTAGTTGCATTCCAAAGGTACCAAATGCGTACGCAGAAAGTTTGTAAGGGTAGGACTTATAGGCTCAATGGGGGTTTACAGAGCTACAACTCACATATTCCTATGTTAAATATACAAAATTTCATTGCAATGGGGGGTTACAACCCCCATCAACATCCCCTACGCCAGTGAAAGGAACTCTCATGCCACTACTGACTTGACTTCCATATTCCAAGGTGGTTTGCTGCAAGTGATTAACTTCTCTGAATCACTCAGCAAAATCTGGAGAGTTGTCAATTTATTTATTACTAGCGGGTTTCAATAGATATTGAACCCGCTATTGCTTTTGGCTTTCCTGTCTGCCTGTCTATGTACGCAATGAAAAGGACAAGGCAAAGGTCTTCCGTAAATGCAATAATGATGGCTATTGTTAACGTTACAAATCTACCGAGTTACTTGAGAATTAGAGAGTTACGGATTAATGTTAATTGAAACCCGCTAAATTTAAGGCGATTTGCTTTCACTCGCTTGTTATTTAATAATACATGTATTTGTAATTAATGTATCTATTTGTAATTCATGATAATGGAGGATGGATTGAGAGTCTGTTTACATATATGAATAAGTGATGTTAATCGTTCTAATTGACCAAGAGTCGCTTCCATATACAGAACAATTTTTACAATGTACAAACAATTGATCTTAAACACGAAATGCAGCCGAGAACTGCGCCGTTGGAGAACTGTGGTGAAGGATGTGAATACCCACAGCCCATTAATAATAATACGTTGTTCATTAAATTTTAAGCAAATTCAAAGCCGAATATTAGTGTATGCATGTCACATATGTTGCCTATACGAACTTTATTTCCAGTGTTTGAAATTTATATTCCAAAATTGATTTGGCGAGGAAAAGAGAGAGAGCGAGCAATTTCTTTGGTTTCAAGCACCTTGTTTTATACAGGTCCTATCGAATTATATTTTGTTTTCTTCCGATAACTCTACTTTGTGACCGCCCCTTCAAAACGACCGTTCAAAACTGATAACACAAATGGTCGTTTGAGGGAAGCCCCATTCTTTTAAGCCAATTATTAATGCTAAATGGTACGTTTTTTTCTCAAAATTGTATATTTTTATGTATTCAATGACAGTGTGCTAATAAAGAATTTTTCTTGATGCGATGGTTTATGGCAGACCAGTTACGAGCCTCTTATTAAATATTTTAAGCTATTGTCTTCTGCTCTCTCCCACTTCTAACTTAATAATGTTAATATTCTCTAAGTCAAAAACATAAATTGCAACATTAAAACCTGCCTAAATTGGCCATCTTTGGGACTGGACTGCGATGGTCATCATAGACATAGATCACTATACGCAACAAACTTTGATATAGACATGACAAAGTTCCTGTCAGTTCTCTCTTATAAAAAGTGATCATTTTATTCAGGTGGTCAGCTTACCAAGGTGGTCTTTTTACTAGGTTTCACTGTATATCGAAAGAAATGTATGAGCAATAACTATATACCGGCTGTAAAAATGTACTTCTTATATCTTATGATAGGTGAGCAGATATCATCCTTACATTATGGACGTTCTTCTAATAGGGAGAGAGAGAGAGAGAGAGAGAGAGAGAGAGAGACATGGCGAGGGGTTGAAATCGATCAGCGTGTTTGGAAATTGTCCAATAGCATCCTATTGTTAAGCAGAAATTAGAACTGCGCATGACCAAAGGGCTAAGTATAACGTATATCCTGTATTGTGTACTACAAAATACTCGTCAAATACAAACCCGTATATTCCTAGGGGTAGGGGGGGCGGGAATAGCACTAGTGTGACGTATACAATTCATCAAGTGCTGTCAAGAGGAATTTGGGACGTGCTATTGCACCAATAGCACCGGATATGCTGTTTTGTGCTGTTCAAGATTTTTTTTTTTTTTTTCAAAAATCAATTGTCATTTTTGGGGGATCTTTCATCATCCATGCCATGAATTTTTTCAATGCCATCGAAAGTGATTACATCTGTAAAAAATATGCAGTGTTAAGCTTCGTGCAATGCAGAAATCGCGTGATCAAAATACATTAAAAATATTTTATTCCCTCCATGGTGTGGTAATGCCTCTAAAACTGCAGAAAGTGTCGTGAAACATGCAACAACAGTCGAGTTAAAACAGCAATTTTGTTTATTTACTATGGACGTTGGCTGATTAATATGAATTAAATATTATTCATTTTCAATAATGGATAACAAGCAGTGGTGCTTTGTTTCGGGGGCCGACTGCTAGTTTTATTTCGAGCTGATAGGTCGGAAACCATGAACGTTTACACGCAATGCAATTTGGAGAACTCAATGGATACAAATTTTTATTTGTAACTGAAAGGTATCCTTAATGGGAAAGAAATAGAATTCTTCTTCTTAAATACGGATATTTAAAGCCAGCGGATTTTTATCGGTAAGTAAATGAAATTGTTTGGATTCTTTGGTTTCCAATTGGATTATTTATTTTGAATTTTTATGTTCAGAGGCGTAACTAGGCATTGGCAAAGGAGGGGCGACCATGGACAGCGCCTTTTAAAGAGGCTCACAAGGCGCCAAATTCGCGAATACTTGAGAGAAGACGGATTTCAAATAACCGTCAGGGCGTCAAATTAAGAATATGACAAAAGCGCAAAAATTTCTGCCTCTAGTTGCGTTTGATAGGATTAGGCGACAAAATATGTCAGAACCTACAGGTGGCAAAGCTGCATAAATGTAATGAAATCCACGGGGCTAACCAATTACATGGATACCAAAAAAAGTTTTCTGTTCCGAAGTGAGGTGTCTGCAGTGCTGAAATTGGGCGGGAGCCCAGCGGAGCCCGGCTCCGGTACTTCTTCATTTTTGGCGATTATTTAAATATTAGCCGGAGCCCCTACAGGGTCATGAATTGCCAAAGAGGACATGGAAAATTAAAGTATTTGTGGTTAAGGTCATGTATTTTGTTGTCCAGAAAAATGGACATAAACAATTGATATGATTTATCGATTCTTTTGCAGCCATTCAATTTTTTAATCGATTTATCATAATATTAGGGCTCCTGCACTTTTTTTTTGTTAGAAATTAAGCCCTGAGTGCCCTTAAACATAAAGAATCATGATGAGACCTTTTTAATATGATTCAATGACGTCAAAGTATAACCTTTATAGTGACGAGTAGGAAGACAATAGAAAGAGACAAGATGATATAACAATGACATAACAGAAATGGACATCAATGGAAACAAATAAGAAGCTTCGTATCATTAAATTAGATTATTCTATGGAATGCCGGGAAATCTTATTAAAATCAGGTCATGTTAGAAAATGTCATGGATGGAAGGTCAGGTCATGTCAGGGCATCTTAAAATTACTATTATTAGAAAAGTTTGCTTTTTTTTTTAAAGCTAAACATCATAAAAAATAAAAAAAAACTGTGGGACACATGCAAGCGATATCATATCCTTTCATTTTTGTGCATATATCTTTTTTTTTTTCTCCCCCAGCTTTCTCTCTGTCCATATATAATGCGTTTATTATTAAATTTAAAATATTTTAATGTTTGTGTCTGTTCATTTAATCGTGATAACTATAATGCTTTATAGTGCATGAAAAGCTTCAAGTGTTTACAAAGTAAAATAGTTAATATACTCTATATAAAGTTTAAAACTTTTTCAGCATTTTTCACATTTTTTCAGGTAGTCTTTATTCCAAGTTTGTGCTGAAACGGAACGGCCTTCCCCTTGTAAATATAAAGCAATAAATTATAGCTATTACCCTCAAACTCCAGTGCGCCGAAAAGTGCAAGTGTGAAAAGTCGATCATTTTCTATTTATCGTCGATAAAAGTATCGTCAAATCGATTAATAGCACTCATTTTTACGATATGATGATAACGACCTCTGTGCGTGTGTGCTCGTGCATCGAATTCCAGCCATTTATCGCCTTCGACCTCTGCAACCCATGACCTCATCGACCTTATCACCTGGCAGGTGCCTCTTGACCGAATACCAAAACTATTGGTTTTGCTTCCTTTAGAACGGTGCTACAAAAAATGGCCATTATACAGCTATTTTTGAGATTATTGAGCTGTCATGAAATGGCAATCTTTGATGCATGTTCGGTTTGGTATGTTGCAGCGAGCAATATTGTATCCTGTTTTCAAACGCTGCTTCTGTGTTCAGCAAGAATTGCGGTACCCAAGGGCAGACACAGGTTTTGTCAGGGGAAAAAGGCTTTCAGTTGTGGACACGTGTCCCTGATGGCGCTGAAATTTCGCTGAGCCATTTTATCCGGCATGCAGTTGAACCCCGGTTATACGAAATAAAGTGGGGGGGGGGGCAGATTCGTTTCCGGATAATCCGGAAACCAAATTTTCAATGTAAAGGTGCAAAGAAACTACAACTTTTATTCAAGGACATGTTTAATTCCGTATTACTGAACTACCACTGTCTACTGATAGTGAAAAATATCACAAAGTGTATACTAATTAAGATATCAACTTTTTGTTTTAAATAGTACTATGTATCTTTGTAGATATTCGGTATCTATAAAGCAAATACATGACTTTATACAGTTACCATTTACATTGGTTCCCCCTCTAAGACCGAATAAGGAAGCGTTCAAGTATTACGTAAGCAATATTTTGGCCATTTTATACCTCTCCCTCCCTGGTAAGCAAAAATTAACATTGGCTAACATAGGAAAATAAGCACAACAGCAATCCCCCCTCCCCCTAAAGGTGCTTACCTGAACGCTGTTTAATACACTAGAGAACAAATATGTTAATAATAGATGATTTTGCTGTAAACATTGAACCAGTTCTATGTTTCCTGCAGAAAACCAAGCCTGCTTCTCGCTGCAAATCTGAACCTGCTGAACTTAGTTCAGCAGGCCATTTTGACTAAGAGAAGTTCCCGTAATTGGGGGTTTCATTTTACCAAAAATACCCTTTTTTTTCAAATAAAATGCCACGAATTCAAATAAAAAAAATTGCAAGCCAAAAATAAAAATTCACGAATTGAACGCGTCCGTTAAATTATGGAAAACAGTCAGACTTTTTAGCATCGAGCGTCTAAAGGGCAGGGCTTTAAAAGATAATAATCAAACAAACGGTGTCCGCAATCGTTTAGGGTAAAGCTACGGACGCTAATTGCGGACACTGAAATGATTCAAAATTGTGTCCATCAATGTGTCAGTAAACGAATGATTCATGCGAAAGCGATCCACTAAAATGATGATGGATGGTTAAGGCCAACTGTGTGCCGTTGATGGAATATTGGCAAAAGAATACTGTAACACGTCGCTACGTATCACACGATCCGTGCCTCACGTAATACGTGATAACGTATCAAGTGAGGCACGGTTGAAAACCCATGATAATATTTGTAGCACAGAAGATTGATGCGTGCTTACTATGGTTTTAAATACCTGTTTAAAGCTGCGGTACTTTAATTTCGAAGTATTGTTTTAGGTGCACAGTGTACACATGAGAAAGGGGTATAGATGGGAATTCGTGTCTCATCGAAAACGTCCGTTACATTAGACGACAAAAACGTATTTACGTTTTTAAAAAGTTTCCGTTTTCTAACGAATTTCTGCTTTTTACTTTTCCGTGTTTTTGCGAGCAATTGGATGACGAAAATTTTCCGGAAAATAGTGCAGAACAGAGGTGTAGTCGAGGCCTTGCGCAGCCCAACGGCGCTAGTGCAAAAGATTGATTGATTGTTTGGCTTTTTTATGGCGCAAGAGCATCTGGGCTATACTGCGCCAAAACCTAGTGCAAAAGAAATCATACATTTTACAAACAAAATTCTGTTCAAGTTGTAAATAAACTATATGTGGATTCTACAATTTTATTAAGAAAAAAAATTTTTTAGAGCAATGACCCTAAAATTTTGAATAAATCAACTAAGAATCGTGGGAATTTAAAGGAAATTACAGCTTGGAACACGTATCACAAACTGTGTTTGAAAGTAGAAAAAGCCACAAGGCATTCTTTGACACAACGAAAGCGACAAGGAAAGAAAAGGCGGACTTCTGGCTATCTGTTTTAACTGTTTTCTTTATTTTATTAGCTCACTTCAGAGATCCATTCCAGACTTGATTTGGGCACATGCGTTTATGTCATATTATTATTATTTTATGCTTATATGCCCCGAAGCTATATGCTGTAGGCAGTGTCGGATCCAGAGGGGCGCATTTGAGAGGTCTTGTCATAATGCCAGCTCAACAACCCATACATAATGATAATTTCTGCCCTTATCAGATTAATGGGCTATTGACTGGTTAGGGGGTTCCCTGACCACTCCGTGGATACACCCCTGATTTAGAAGAGCGCTAGGCTACTTTTTTTTAAGACTACACTAGCGGTGCAAAGTGCATTATTTTCCGGAATTCCTTCTTGACGAATTAGGGAGGGGGACATAGATCGGTTAATTCGAACATTGAGCTTTAAATAAATAAGCTAATAAATAGATAATTAATAAGATAAGTTAATTAATAGATAAGCTAATTAATAAGATATTTAATTGCGTTCGTATAAAAAAAGTGTTAAAATTAAAATATTCATTGAAAATTTATAAATTGATTGTGCTTTAACCTACAGTAGATTCTCGCTATAACGAATGTCGATATAGCGATAAACCCATTATTACAAAACTATAACCAATTCCTCATTTAAATGTTATTAAGGAAATGTATTAAAATTTCCGATTTAACAAGTGATTTTTGAAAATTCAATTACAACGGAAAAGTTATTGGAGGTTGCATTTTTTTTTTCAATTACATAAAAAATGCACTTCAAATGCAGAGAATTCAAAATGCAAGAAGCAAGGCGTCATATTTTTTTTTTTGAGGGGGATAATGACCAGCGGCGGCTCGTGGCGAAAATGTCATGTCTGTGTGAAAATTTGAATATATTATAAAATACTGATTTAATTTGATTTATTATTAATCTATTATTCTGTATAAAATAAATGGAGGCAAATTGTCTTCGTTATTGTCAGAGCTGTCTCCAAAGAATACGCGCTGTGTGCGCGTCGCGTATTCTCAAGAAATTTTGAAAAATTCAGAGTACTTGCTGCGTACTCTCGAAGTCTCGATGAAGTTTTTGTATTTGCTGGTTTTGGGGCAACTTTCAACAAAGTTCAGTTTCTTTTTTTTTCCCTAGTCATTTACAAACTTGAATGGAAACAAATGAGGAAAACTCCTGAACTCCCCCAAGCCTCAAAATAATATCCTGCTTACGACTAGGAGAGGAATGAAAAACTGATGAAAGTGGAAACCAGCGGCGTAGCGTATGTTGCCAGCGCCAGTTAAGTATTGCACCCACTAAAACCCATTAGCATTCCCTTCCACCAGACCAGTGGCGCAGTATAGCCCAGATGCTCTTGCGCCATAAAAAAGCCAAACAATCAATCAATCCACCAGACCAGTATTGAAATTTTGCTCCCGGGGACTTCGCCCGATGGCACCACGCACGCTACGTCACTGGTGACAACAACCACCTTGGGCTTGGATATACGGTAGACGATCAGTCAAATGACAGTCAGCTCGGCGCTGTGACGTCACCAAGTCCAGTTACCCCGCAATTTCAATACTCCTTAATTAAGACAACACTGCATACTCTCAACAATTTTCTTCAGGATAGCCCTGGTTATTGTTAAAGGTTCGTCTAACTGTTTGAGATACCTGTATGACCTTCTTTAATTTGTATCGATATTTTAAAAAGTAGTCAACTTCTTATAGTAGTCATAGTATATTAATAGTAATAATAATATTTTTGTTGAAACCACCAGAAGGAAATCTTGAATGGTATATAATACAGGGGTGGACACGCATGAGGTCAGTGAGAGCCTCATTCCAATTTATCATATAGTATAAAGAACCGCACGATAGTTACATAGTATTAAATACACAAATTTAATTAATATGATTACATATTGTACCAAAGTCTTAAGTGCTGTATAAAATATACATATAAGAAAATATAATTAAGAGAAAGAAAATACAAAATAATTATTTAAAATTTTTATAATAACTCCTAGATGGACCTATCGATGCAACCGAAGGTCTACTTTTGAAGCGATTACGTACAACTTCTATTCTTCATTAACCGATTCACTTTCTTAGTCAATTTATAGACTCATGCTGAAAAACACCAGGACGTCTTATGACGTCCATACGGCCCATCGATGACAGAGTCAGATTAGGATTTTAAGATGAAAATACATTTAGTTTATTTAGAATGACGCTCTCTTTCCGACAAGCAAATACATTAACTTAAAAATTAATATATTTTAATACAGTAACAAATTAATTAAAGTAAATTACAATAGGGTGGAATGTGGCATTTATTATGAAAACAAGTTTCGCTTGGCATCGATTCGTACCCTATTCAGGAGCGTATACAGACTTTTTTTTTGGATGGGGGGATAAAATCTGTGATGGTCTTGGAATAACACATCTTCATTCATCATGAAAGTTGAAATTTTTACAGTGAAAAAATATATTTTGGGGGGTCATGACCCCTGTGACCACCCCCTGTGTCCACGCTTGACCCTATCATGTAGCTTATTCCTATTACACGTGCTTTAATGTCTATTTTGCTGGATATTGGTATTATTTATATAAAAAATTGGCGAAATTGGTACTAATGTCGTATACATAGCATTTCAATGATGATGCACATAAATTTAATTTTTACAATGATTACAGAACTAATTTTCACAACGATTACAGAACTAATTTTCACAATGATTACAGAACTAATTTTTACAACGATTACAGAACTAATTTTCACAACGATTACAGAACTAATTTTCACAATGATTACAAAATATATTTTGTCCATTGAAGTAGTTTAAAATGCACCTAATGTCATACCAATTCAATATAAAATGGTTTCTTTTATTTTGGAATACAAGTATCCGGCAACCGCTAATCCGTCACTAACTTATCCGTAACTGGATAATCTATAACTCTCTAGACCGCAATTCTCTAATCCGAAACTTCGATGATCCGTCAATCTCTATTACCCCACTCTCTAATTCGTCAGTCTAATCCATTACTCTCTAATCTACCACTCTCTAATCCGCCATTCACACATCAATTCATTCATTGAATGAATCAACAAGCGATTTTACCCATCTCTTGTAAACGAGCCTGCTCCTTCAGTGATTCGGTCATTAAACGATTTGGTAATCTTCTATTCTGGAGCCTATGTCAAAGTATCGATACAGAGTTCACATATGCATCGATACCGTGCAACATCTCCGGAATATCGATATACCGTACATCTCTGCATCTTTATCGCTTTGGTAGGTCTATTTGCCATCTTCTTAATGGTCAGCGAAAAATAACGTCAAACTCACGTTCGATTAGAGAGCTAATCGAAGTTGTTTATTGCTCTCGAGGCGCCATTGTCTTGACCTGAGCTTCATGGAAACGGTCTGGGGATTGTGTCAATGATTTGATGAGATTACGGCGCTACGAAGTATTTTTGGGGAACAAAAAGCCACTTCCTCTCTTTGTCAGTTGCTGTTAGATGTGGAGGGAAAGATCAGGGTCGGGACATGTATTCCACTTGTCAATTTCCGTCCTAGCGGTCTTAAAAGGACTTATTTATATTTCATTTATAAGAATCTTTCAGACTCACTCTCTTGTGTATTTCAATTGCTATTTTATCCCATTAAATTTTAATTTCAGATTGTTTATCTTGAATTAAAATATATAAAACACGACTGGAATTTCTATTTTTTTTTATAGAGAGTTACATTAAGTAAGTATCGGATATTTTATACTAACCTCATACTGTTGGTTGACTAGTCCTTCAGTCCGTAGACTTGTTGGTCGCAATACACAAGATCCTCCACGTCTCTCTACATACTGTTAAAAAATATATATATTTAAGGTAAGATGAACTTGATTTAGGAGAATCACACATAGATTACATATACTCTAATATATTACTGAACATGGAATGGTTTACCTAGAAAGCAATATAAAGAATATTATGGTAAAGAATATTAGTGGGTAAAGAATATTAGTGGGTAAAGAATATTATGTCAGACAGAGCCCATGCTGCCCCAGGTAGAAATATTTCGTTGCATAAGGTAGAAAAGTGTTAATAAAATAAGTGTTTATAAAGAAGTTTTTAAACATGGATAGTGAATTTATTGATAGTAAGGAGATGGGAAGGAAGTTCCATATTCTGGGACCATAACAGCCCATTCGCGCCAGCCCCCCCATTATTTTATAAAATTCAGGTATGTAGTTGCTTGCTGTTCTTGTAAGATTTTTTCAGCATTATAGTCTGCAATGCTCAGTATTGTCATGCATATTGGTATTGCCGTGAGTCTGACTGCTAGGACGATATACAATGGTTTTTAAATTTTAATCCAAACAAAAGTCCAGAAATTTTGCATATATGCAAGTTTGGCCTTTTTGAAAGCTCAGACTTTTAAAAAAAAATTTGAGCTTTTGCTGGTGATCACTGCGCATGCGTAATATGAACACATCAGTTTGAAACGTATTCTTTAAGTTCAAGGAAAGCTCAAAGCGAATAATAAGCCACTTACCACGAACTTCGAACTTCGAATTATTGAGATTCCACCGTATATTTAAAAATGTTTATTAAACATATTCAAAATATTTATTAAATATAGTCAAAATATTTTATTAAATATATTCAAAAACACTTACATAGATATATTTAAAAATATTTATTTGATGTACTCAAACCTTTTTAATATAATTAAAAATGTTTAATTGGCTATATGAAATCAATTTCAACTTTTGGGATTGCCGTACCGAATACGTAAATTATTTTTTTTAAATAATAATAAAAAAAATAATTGCGTTTCTCGGAATAGTTTGAATTTTAAGCGTTTTGACGTCCCTCTTGTACTGTAGTCATTTGTGTAGGGCAAAGTTTTAATGAGTAAAAACAACTGATCAATTAACAGATCAATTAACAGATCAATTACTGATCAATTAAGCAACTGATTAATTACTGACCAATTAAGCAACTGATCAATTAACAGAAACGGATTTACTTACTTCGATGCTGTTCAGTTGATTATGATATACATATTAAACATTCGTCAAACCAATTATCATGCTTTTCGGAAGTTTTTATGTTTAATTAGACATATATTTTTGAATTATAACATTTTTTGACATCCGCAAAGTATCTCCTAATTCAAATGCCACTGAATTGTTAGTTCTAAAGATTTTCCCAGTCTATCTTGTTTGTCTAGCGTCTTACATAGTTTGTCCAGTATCCTAAGTTTCGAAGCACCGACGGCTTAGCAGAAGACCAAACCTATAGCTTAACCCTAAGCTCTAAGGAATTCTTGATAAACGCTTTAGCAATTTGGGCTCTCCATTTGGGGGCCCTTCCCCCAAAGGTAATAAAAGAAAAACTGTTTTATAAATGCATTGGATAACCAGAACCATTTTTCCAACCTTATCTCCTTTTTGCAGATGAAAATTAACGTAAGTTTGTGTCATCAGATTCATAATCGACATCTTCACATTTTGTAAAACGTATTTCTAGATGTACTTTTGATTGTCACTGTACATGACCTAATTGTGGAAACGGTTGGTTAAGTGAGATAAATTTAATTAAACGGGTGTCTACTCATCTGGAATACCTGGAAAAGTCAGGGAAGTTTTTTCTAACTGGAAAAGTCAGGGAAATTTGAAATACAAAGGCCCAAGTCAGGGAAATTTGAAATTCATTGTTATAATAAATAACTTATTAAAATAATTTTCCTGAACTGTGCTTTTCATACCACATTACCTACTGAAAATTTTGAAAAACTTGTACTTTTGACTAAACTTCTTCCAAAAGTTACCATTTTGCACCAAAACTAATATAATTTATAGAAAATTAAGCCCATATATTTCTCAGGAGAAAATGTTTGCCAAATATGTAACTAAAACTTGAAAAACAAAAAGTGTTTTTAGCCAAACTATTTAATCTGTAAGGGATTTTGATCATACCAATCTCCTTTTTGTTATATATAGTCATACACATTTTAAATGAAATAGAAGATGAAGCATCAGCTTTGCGATTATATAGTTAAACTCTTTTATAATGAACTTGAAAAGGGCCAAATGGAAATGTTGCTGTAAATATTTAATTAGTGCAAGTTTTTAGTGTAAAGAAATACACTTTTTAATACAGCTTTTGAATTTGTAAATTCACTATAATTGAGTTATAAATGGCTTTGGGGTTTGCGTTAATCGATTTCCTGGCCTTGAAACTTATTTTGATTGCGCATATTTGAGTGCATTGTGTGTTGTTTACTGTAATTAGTAACTGGTAATCGATTAAGATTTGGTCTGGAAACCTGGAAAAGTCAGGGAAGTTTGAAATGGAATTTGGGTAGACACCCTGATTAAAGTCAGTGGTGGATTTTGGGATAGGTACACAGGGGCTGGCGTCTCTTGGAGGCAGCAGCAGAGAGATCTAAAACCAAATTTCTTGAACTCGGCAATGTTAAAAAATTTTTTCTGTAGTATAAATATACAAATGCACAATGCAAGATTAATGTCCTTGTCGACATAAAGTGTTCTCAATTTGGATAAGGGAAAATTCTACAATATCAGACTTCATATGCTTTTTGCGTGGCGCGCCTAATAGTTCTGTCTTTAAAGCTTGGATGGCGGCAGCCGAAAGCTCAAGGATAAATTATTAGCTATTATATAGAATTATTAGTTAAAATATTAGCTTGTATAAATAAGTGAAAAATCGCCTTCTTATATAAAAAATTATAAGCGCAATATGCTTTGTTTTTTTTTTAGAGGAAATAAGAGGGCGGGAATATAGCCTATACCTAGTAGGGGAAATTTCTTGAATTCGCCACCGGTGAAAATGGCATTGAAGGAGAAAATAAAGAAATTGACTTGTAAATTTGATACACATAAACTCTATAAATTCACCACATTTGCGTGAGTATTTCTGACTGACGTTTCGTCGTCCATTTTCACAGTTTGCACCTTCTTATTCTATATCAATAGAGCCTCTGCATAAAGAACCAAACAAGTGCGGATCCAGGATGATATCACGAGGGGGCGGTTTCGGGGCCCTCACCTGGAAAATTTTAGTTTTGGACTGTTAAATAGTTTAGGTAAATGTTGTTATATTACTAGCCTTCCTTTATACCAGAGTTGTCCAACATACGGCCCGTGGGTCACAATCCAGCCCGCGAACAATGTTAATCCGGCCCGCTTACAACTGTTTTAAATAATAATAATAATAAAAAAAAAAACCGAGAATTTTAGATTTTTTCAGAAATAAGGATATATCGTGCGGACAGCATAGGTGACTCCTATATCGCAAGTGATAAACAAATAACTGGAAAAAACTCTAAAGTGGGGCTGTTAAGTTAGTTTTTTTTTTCCTGTTTTTTTTTCTTTAAGAAACTGCTGACCCGCGAGATCCGTGAAAATTCTTTAAGTGGTTCGCCACCCATAAAGGTTGGACAACCCTGCTTTATACTCACCAAAATATTTAATTTACGACAATGAATTAAAGCTGGGCTTTTCTTTAATTAAACTATATGGTTTAGAGCAGATTATAGTGAAGTATGACAGAAGGGTAACATAGTAAAGGAGACATATACAATAACCAAAACCAGTATTGCCAGATCTGAAGATTAAAAAGTAGCAAACTGTGCTCCAAAAGTAGCGGATTTGAACTATTTGTAGCCCAAACATAAAAATGAATTATTTAGCAAAATGAAAAGCAAATTAAACTAAAAACATTACATTAAATGTAGGAAGAACTGCCAAGTTAATGATTTTCCACGGTATCTCAAAGTGTACAATCTAAATTTGAACAAGCACGTTCTATTATAATCACGAGCGGATACAGACTTCCATTTTGGGGG
>QLNU02015003.1:10792226-10806296 GCA_006491805.2 Dysdera silvatica | reverse complement strand
AAAAAAAAGCGTCAGCAACTTTCATTTTCAATCCAAAACATATATCAATCGCAGTCTTTTTAACTTTGTCTTTAGTTTCATTCACGACTTTTATTTCAACCGTATGCTGACTTTCCTTTCAACCCTGCGATCACATTTCCTGTTACCTTATATTAAGTATTTTTATCGAATTTCGAGGTACTTGAAAAAGTTAATCATTCAACCATCTGTCAGCTATTTGAGAAATCTTTTACTCTTTTGTGGTCGTCAGAGCAGAACATAATAACTTTTTATCATTTTTAATGGATGCTGCACAAAACATTTTAAAAGCTGGGAAAACAATTGAATGTTTTTATCCAAAGCTAGTGCATGTCACTTGCCTTGATCACACCTTACATTAGGGTTGCTGAGGAAATTCAGGCAAATTATCTGGATGTAGATAGAGTTGCTTCGAATGTCAAAAAATTTTTTTTTGAAATCTCTTCATCGCATCCTTCATAACACAAGCTCGTAGTTTAACTTTGCTGCCAAATCCTTTGACAATGCATTAGGGAACATGGTTGGATGCTCAATGAATGTATATTTGTTACAGAGAAAATTTTGATGCTGTAAAGGCGACAGTAAATGAGTTTCAGCCGGAGTACGTAGCATTTATTCAAATTGCGCGATGTCTGTTCTCTCAGGAAAAAATAGAAGGAAATTTGGCATACATAAGATCAAACTTCAGCATTTTACCTTCCATTATTAATGGCTCATACGAAGAGAATGGAACTCGTTGACTCAATTGGTTACAGCGATAAAGAAAGCGAAGTACTAAAAAGGTTAAAGGAAAGATTGAACACTCCATTGTTGCAAAATTAAACTATGTTTTAGAAAAAAAACTCTAGGTTTCAGACTTTGAAAAAAAAATTTAGCATCTTAACTTGAGAGGTAGAAACATCGGAAATTGACGAAGGATTTCGCATAAAAATGAAAGCGTTTTCTTCAAATATGTTCCAAAAACATATGTAAGTCTCTTTCTGTGAGTCGTTGTACCAACATATATAAGTTTCTTTCTGCGAGTCATTGTACCAACATATGTCAGTTTCTTTCTGCGAGTCATTGTACCCAATTTATGCCGTTTTTCATGAGTCATTGTTCAACATATGTCAGTTTCTTTTTCTGCTAGTCATTGTACCAACATATGTCAAGTTTCTTTCATGAGTCATTGTAAATAAACATATGTCAGTTTTCTTTCTGCGAGTCATTGTACCAACATATGTCAGTTTCTTTCTATGAGTCATTGTACCAACTTATGTAAGTTTCATTCTGTGAGTCATTGTAATAACATATGTAAGTGTTGAGAAGAGCTTTTCAAGGCATTAAGTATTTGCTTTCGGAAAATAAAATAGACTTTTGACATGTTAAAAAACTCATAATTATTCAGTGCAGTTTTGATATTCTTGCAAGAAGTTATATTACACATCATTAAAATTCATTTATAAAAGGTATATTTACTTCCTTTTTTCTTTTCTTTTGACATATCATGGAGAAAGAATGAAAATTCTAGTCTATAAATTGTCTAAAGTTGAAGTCAATTTACAACTTGGGAAAAATATAATACAGTTTGTTTTGGGAGATTTGTTTTTAATCTTAAGAGCATTTTTTCGACTCTGCAGGTCATTTTCCCGTCTTTTTAAGGGCATTTTTTAGAAATTTTTAGGTCATTTTCCCGTCTTCTTAAGGGCATTTTTTAAGAATTTTTAGGCCATCAAGATCCGGGCCCCTATTTATGACTAACCAGTGAGATTGGGTCGTGCTGTTAAATTTTGGTACCTTCAGTATTGAACTTCCAGTTTGATCAATGTAAATTCGATGTTGAATTATCATACAACTATGGAACCTATCTCGATAACTCGAGCAAAGAAAGGGAATTTTAGCATGGGTTATTCACTTTTCGAACTACCTGGGTTCCCACCAAGGGCATGACCTCGAGCTATCAAGGTTCGAGTAATCGATGTTCCACCGTAATATTGTCAAAATAATATCAATATCGGTGAGAAAACTAATGTCACTCCACCTGAAAAAAAAAATCAGGGAAATTTAAAATCCAGTGTTATAATAAATAGCTTGTTGGAGCAATTTTCTTGACCTGTACTTTTCATATTGCATTGCATGCTGAAAAACGTATACTTTTGACCAATCATTGGGGAAACGTGTTCACGTTACTTGTTAACAATTACATTTTCTGGGTAACGCTGTTACATTTTTAAGAGAATATCTATAACTTAGTTACTTTTTAGTGGTAACGAATTAACAAATGTTTTGTTATATGTCTGTTACTTCACATGCGCAACACCCCCCACTCACTTTGAGCAACTCCTCCAAGTCTACACATGCTTCTACATGTTTATCTCAGAGCCTGCACAAACCCAATCAATTAACAAACCTGATGCTCTCTTCACAAACCAGTGCTTCAAACGTCACAGCTCAAGTACCAATGGATGATGATGATGACTTTTTCTCATTCACCAGAAGTGAAAAGACATTCACCATACATCGACAGAAGATAAGTACATTGATTTTTGTCAACTGACAACACTAATAACTCAGCATTATATGGGTTTAGTAGCCTAAAAAGGTTATTTATTATGCATAACACTGAATTATCAACAAGTGCCACCATTGAGAGGGTATTTAGCGTAGGTGGAATAGTTCTTCAAATAGAGGAAGACTTTTGGATCAAAACCTTCAGATGCAGCAGCTACTTTTGAAGCTCAATATAAGTTTGTTGAGTAATTGCAGTACTTTATTTATATTCATATGTTTATTCGTTGCTCTCCCTTAAAAAGGGTAAACTGACTAAATTGCAAAATTTTATTGTGTACACTTGGAATTGATAAAAGTAACTGTAGAAGGAACTGATACAGTTACTATAGAAGCAACTTTAACTAGTTACTTTAAAATATAAGTAACTGTAACACAGTTACTTTTGAAATACAGTAACTGTAACACAGTTACTTTTGAAATACAGTAACCGTAACACAGTTACTTTTGAAATACAGTAACTGTAACACAGTTATTTTTCAAATAGAGTAACTGTAACACAGTTGCTTTTGAAATACAGTAACCGTAACACAGTTACTTTTGAAATACAGTAACTGTAACACAGTTATTTTTGAAATACAGTAACTGTAACACAGTTGCTTTTGAAATACAGTAATTGTAACGCAGTAACTTTTTGAAGTAACTGTCCACTGATTGCTTTTGATTAAATTTTTTTCAAAAATATCTTTTTCTTACAAATAAATAAATAAATAATAATAATTTGGATAAAATTGTGAAGCCCATATTCTTAGGAAGAACGTTTGCCAAGCATAACTAAAAACATAAAAGACTGTAGTTTTGCTAAATTATCTCATTTGTAAAGAAATTCTGATGAGTATAAGTTCACTTTTCTTTATATTTGGCGCAGTATAGCCCAGATGCTCTTGCGCCATAAAAAAAAACAAAACAAACTTCTTTATATACAGTTATATATACTATTGAAATAGAATAAAAGGTAATATTCCAGCTTTGAGATTATATAGTTGAACCTGCTTATAACGAATTCAAAGGGACCGAGTGAAAACATCGTTGTAAGTATTTAATGCAAGTTTTTTAGTGTAAATAAAGAAATGTATTTTTTTTTAAATCAATTGCACAATCAATCGTTGTGTTTGTATAAATTCATTAAACGAATTATAAACGGTTTTGGTGTTTGTGAATATATTTTATGATCTTTAAATTTGTTTTGATTATGTAAATTTTAATACTTTTCCTGGTGTTTACTACAATTAACGACTGGAAATTGATTAAGATTCGGTCTGGAAAACTGAGAAAAATCAGGGAAGTTGGAGAAATTTAATTTGGACAGACACCATAGAAAATGTTCATGGAATCGATTTTCATTTTCTTACGTCAACAGTATTTTCATGTCGATTTCTCTCCGAAGGATATCAGCTGACCCGAGTAATAGTAAATCATGTACTATAGATTCTTAACCACTGTTCGGTGTAAAAACTGCGGTTGTTCGGTTACCAATGGTAACCAAATTGAGGATTGTTAGTAATAATAGCAACGCGATATGCCATTCATTTCTATGGCATTGCGAATATATGTGTGTCTTTTTTGGGACTGAAAAATTGTAAATATCTCCAGAATCAGCAACTAAACCTTCCCGGAAACACTGCAAAATCCTTTTCGATATCACTAACTGTAGGCTTCTTTAATAGCCCGCCGTGTTGCTGAAACGGTGAAAAACTGGTCATAAAACTTCGGGAGCTATTTGCAACACCAGCAGGAAATGAAGCGTGCTGTTATCTCAGGTGTGGGAGCCAAGCGGATGTGAATTCACGCCGGAACAAATACTTATATTTCTATAGCCAGTACTTTTGTAGAGATTCTATCACCCTTCGCGGCAAAAACGTCTGACTGTGACAAAGCCCTCGTATACTTAAAATGCTGATTAAATAAGCGGCTTAGGGAGGGATACGCCGGGCTTATAAATGAGCTTATTATCTTTGCAACAAGGGGGTGAAGTTGAAAACGTATCTCGAAGTTTAGCTTACTATCCGCAAAGACCTCCAAATCCGTATTTACAGAAGTCTTTAAAGGTACGAACTGCTGCTTAATATTTTCAAGGGCAATTTCGTTGACAAAATATACAACTTCAACGACGAAATTGACAACTTCATTGACGAAACTGACAACTTCGTTGACGACGTTGGCAACTTCATTGACGAAATTGACAACTTCATTGACGAAATTGACAAATTCATTCACAAAATTGACAATTTCATTGACGAAATCGACAAATTCATTCACAAAATTGACAACTTCACTGACGAAATTGACAAATTCATTGACGAAATTGACAACTTCATTGACGAAATTGACAACTTCATTGACGAAATTGACAACTTCATTGACGAAATTGACTGTTATTTTATATACGTTCAGTAAAGCTTCGTATTCGAGGATTCAGTTAATCACTGTTAGCCGCTGTCAGAAGATATTAACTGGAAAATTCTAGAAACAAACGATTCGTATGTTACAAATTCGGCGCCATTCTAAATCACACGGTGAAACCTTCCTTCACTGTTGCACCCAGTACATAACTCATCTTCCTTTGTCCCCTGTACTCCCACTACGATCTACTTCACTTGCACGCACTCTGTTTAACGTTTTCGCTGTGCGCGCTTTTTGTCGCATTATCGCAAAGTTGTGAAAATAACCCCAAATTTTGCTTAATAATGGCACTAAAGCGTAAAAGTTGCGAGACTAATACAATTTTTAAGAAATAAGCTCAGAAACTGCGTTTGCGTGCAAGATATTTTTCATTGTTTCACGGTCCCTTGAAGCTGAAATGTCAAAATCCTGTTCATGAGAGAGAGAGAGAAGGTAAATAAAGAGAAGAAAGTATAATAATGTGTGTAATACATTTTCTTACTATTTTAATTCTGGTAGTACCTAAAGGTGCGTTTTCCTAGATGCGCAAATTTTGCGGCCTAACGGTATAAAACGTCGACATGGAACTCAGACAATGGAAGCGTTTTGGGCGTTCTAAGAAAACACTTCCTTTTTGTTTTCAATTGTTTGAGTCAGTTCTCGACGTTTTCCATTGTTGCGCCGCCAAATATGTGCATCTAGGAAAACGTACCTTTACTGTGCGTTATTTTTCGATGAAACTTTATTATAGGTATATATATATATATAAACATTGACATGGTAAAACGTGTGTATAAAAATGCAAGTGCAAAATTTCGGTTACATAAAGATACCAAAACTATCAAACTTGGCAAAGGGGTGAGGCAGGGAGATACCATTTCTCCAAAACTTTTTACTTCTGCTTTACAGATGATTTTTCAGCTGATAAATTGGAATAACAAGGGAATAAAAATAAATGGTGAATATTTAAATCATCTGCGGTTTGCTGATGACATTGTTATTTTTTCAACGGACCCATTGGAACTCCAAGACATGGTACAAGAGCTCTCAACTAGAAGTGAAGAAGTTGGACTCAAGATGAACCTACAAAAAACTAAGATCATGTTCAATAATTTTGTAGAGGAAACAAAAATACAAGTTGACAACACTGAGCTAGAAATTGCTGATTCATATATTTACCTTGGCCAGCTGATTTCAATGGATGGCAACATTATGAAAGAACTCAACAGACGTATTAAACTTGGCTGGAGTGCATTTGGAAGAAACAGTTTTATCCTGAAGGGGAAATTGCCTTTATGTCTAAAAAGAAAAGTCTTCAACCAGTGTGTATTGCCAGTCCTCTCTTATGGATCAGAGACATGGAGTCTAACAGTTGGAGCAATACGAAAGTTACAGACAACGCAAAGGAGCATGGAGAGGTGCATGCTTGGAATAACTAGGAGAGATCGAAAAAGAAACACTTGGGTGAGAGAGCAAACTAGAGTAGAGGACATCATTGTTAAAGTAAAAGGACTGAAATGGCGATGGGCTGGGCATATTGCAAGAAGAACTGATCAACGATGGACAACAGAAATTCTGAACTGGATTCCAAGAGACCACCGAAGACCTAGAAAACGTCCTCAAACTAGATGGGTGGATGAAATAAGAAAAGAGGTTGGGGTGACGTGGAAACGAATGGCCCAGGATAGACTTGTGTGGAAAGCATTTGGAGAGACCTTCATCCAGCAGTGGATAGATAATGGTTGAATATGATGATGATGATGATGATATATATATATAAAACGATTAATAATGTATAGGATTCGTTATGATCAAGCATCTGTTGTATATCTTGGGACGCATTGCTCCAGGTATGGAGGAAGTACTCTATCAGGGTGGGGTGTGGAAACTTTTCATGTTGGAAGGCCACGTTATGTTAGTTGGAGTCGATGAAGGCCGCACTCAATAAATTTCCATTAGATGCAGGGCTGTAGCAATTAAAATATTAGGGGGGGTGGGCTTGAGTAGTTTTTTTATCAGATCCTGTGATGTGGCGTTAAACGGAACAGTGTATTTTGCTACCCAATAGTGTAGGGGGTTTGAACCACCCCACTTTTCCTATGGAACTGATATATGTATATAGAAGAACCCCGATTAATCGAACTCCGTTTAACCGAAATGGACTATGGTACTTATTATTATAATTATTTTAGTAGATATTCGTTCAGTGCTCTAGCTAAAATGTTCATATTCGCTTTCTAGTGTACTATGGCGTTAAAAGAGAAGCCAATACAAATCAAATGGTAGAAGATATTAAGGATATGAAAATAGCCCGTCTGCTTTACTAATGCTTTAATTGTAACGGTCAATTTGGGAAGATTCTTTCGTTGATGTTTCTTTGTATTTTAATTTTAAATACGTTCACTCAAGACAATAATAAAAATAAAGTAAATAAATAAAAAATAAGATGAACAAAATCATATTAATAAAAATAAAAGGATTTGGTTTTCAAAATTTGGATTCATTCCAAAGGCCTCAGATTCCCCACACATTGTACTATATATATGCTAGAGATGAAACTGACCCAGCCCGGGCCCTAGCCAGAAACGGACTCCGGCCCTAAATTTCATATAGTTTTTGTATTCGGGCGGGCCCGGGCTTCTTAAACGGATGCAACTGAAGCTGAAAACTGACTTTTCTGTGTCAAAATGTTCCAAGGAATGAACTTCGTGGATTATAGAAATAGGTGAATATTAAAAATGGAAGATAATCAAATAGGTCAGTTAGTAGGACATTAAAAAGTATGTTTAGCAATTTTTTTTGAAATTTAAATTATACATTAAGGGGTTAAAATTATATTTGAAGCCTTGGCTTCGGGCAGAAATTCCCACGAAGTATTTCGGGCGAGCTGGAGCCTCGAGAAATGAGCCCCAATCCACCTCAAATACATGCAATGAAATTTGTCTATAATAACACCCTCCCCCTTTATTCCAACAGACATAGGGTGTATTATGTCCAATATTATGTATGACGATACCTTTTTTCTGTCACTTGCATATTCATATAGACAAATTTCACTCTGTGTATGTTTATCTGTACTTCTAAAATTTACAAAAAATAATTCGTTGTCATTTTTGTAACGCACTGCTGAACTTAAATAGAATATACTAGTTAATTTACTTTTGTTTTTTCAAAAAGCCTTTACTGAATTAGCGCATACAGGTTCTATAATCCCATATATGTATATCATTATTGTAGGGGAGGACTGGGCCGATGCGCCCTCATGGGCGATAGGAATGAAAAAGCACTCGCTCCCACCGAAAGCCCAAGCTATGCGCCTTTGGAAAGGACCCAGTCCGCCCCTGCATTATTATTTATTGTCTTATTTATTGTTTGTTTGTTTGTTTATTTGTTTATTATATTATTTATTGTCTGGATTATTATTGAATTTGATGGAGTGAAAGCTGTGAGTAATTCATGAGACGTCGTGCATTTCACTTGCAAAAACAAAGTAATGTACATTTAAATGTTCAAGTGAAATGCGACACGGAATATTATATCTTTTACATTAGAGCTCACCAGTGATCAGAAGTATTTATAGAGAGTAGTATTTATAATACTTGTAAAGATAGTAGTATTCATAGTATTTGTGGAGAGTAGTAGAATTCATATTTATAGAAAGTTGTAGTTTTCATATTACTTGCGGAGAGTAGTAAAATTCGTAATATTTAAAGGAAGTTGTAGTATATTCATAGTGTATAAAGACTAGTAGAATTCATAGTATTTATAGAGACCAGTAGTATTCATAGAGATCGGTAGTATTCATAGCATTTATAGAGACCAGTAGCATTCAGAGTACTTTTAAAGAGTAGTAGTATTCATAGTACTTGTAAAGAGCAATAGTATTCATAGTACTTGTAAAGAGTAATAGTATTCATGGTACTTGTAAAGAGTAGTAGTGTTCATAGTACTTGCGCGGAGTAGTAGAATTCGTAATATTTAAATGAAGTTATAGTATATTCATAGTATATAAAGACTAGTAGTATTCATAGTACTTGCGGAGAGTAATAGAATTCATAATATTTATGGAAAGTTATAGTGTTCATAGTACTTGCGGAGAGTAGTAGAATTCATAATATTTAAAAAAATTTATAGTATATTCACAGTATATAAAGACTAATAGAGTTCATGGTATTTATAGAGACTAATAGTATTCAGTTTATTTAAAAACAGAGTATAGTATTTATAACATTATTATCTATAATACTTAACTAGAACTAGATTATTTATGCTATTAAATTATAACAAGGTTATTTATAGTATTTATAACGAGACTATAGTATTTAATTATAATTAGATTTTTATAATATTTATTCATAACTAGATTTTTTACGATATTTATTTATAACCGGATTATTCACAGTAATTATTTATAGCTAGAGTATCTACAGTATTTATTAAAAACTTGGGTGCCTAGAGTATTTATTTTTACTAGAGTATCTACAGTATTTATTAAAAACTTGGGTGCCTAGAGTATTTATTTTTACTAGAGTATTTATTTATGATACTACATATGTGATAGTATCACTTATATGATATGATAGTATCATTTATGGTTAGTTATATTATCACTTATAATTAGTTTCATAATCACTCGTAGTTAGTGATATCACTTATAATTAGTTTCATCATCATTACTTATAGTTAGTGATATTATCATTTATAATTAGTGATATTTCCATTTATAATTAGTGGTATTATCATTTATAGTTAGTGATATTATAAGAATTTGTGATGTTATAACTTATAATTTGTGATGTTATAACTTATAATTTGTGATGTTATAACTTATAATTTGTGATGTTATAACTTATAATTTGTGATATTTTCACTTATAATTAGTAATGATATACGTCTACGAGAATTTATAGACCAGGGATGGATGATTACTGGATTACTAAATATGGAGAGTTCAAGTATTACGTTAGCCCCTTGTTGAGGGGAGGGTTGCCGTTAGCCTCTTCCCATGTTACGCTAATGCTATGTCTTTGCCATGGGGGGGGTGAAATGGCCAAAATATTGCTTACGTAATACTTGAAAACTCGCACACGAAAATACGATATCTGTATCCCATTGTTCTGGAACCTTTTCAATTAAATTTAGTCTTTTCCTTCCTGAATTTTTCATTTTTTCTTCTTCTTTCGATTTTGAATACTCCCAGGGGCGGACTGGGCCGCCGGAACCCCCCTCCCCCGACCGGTGCTGACTCATGGGCGATAGGACTCGCACCTCCTAATAAGCAAGGACCAAGGTATGCACCCTTTGAGAGGACCTTGTCCGCCCCTGAATATTCCCTTCATATATTTTGGATCTTTTTCCCTTTGATTTTAGATCCTTTATCCTTAGAATTTGCACTTCGTTTGTCGCAGAATGGCCCGTCTGATCTTGCGCCCTAAAAGGTCAACAAACCGACCTTTCGTTTTGGATCTCACATGCAAACACGATCACACTCAACAGATTTAAAAACACAAACTGGGTTCCTTTAGGAAATTTTCCTGATTGAACATTTTGGTATCAAGTAAAGAACTAACAACTTCCACCACTCAACATGCCCATCAATATGTTAGTTTGTGAACTAACAATATTTATAATCTAACTGACACGTCAATATGTTTGTGGACTAACAATATTCACGAACTAAAATTTCCACGTGTAGACATGGAGTCCAAAGGCTGAGGCTTTTCTTTGTAAGAAATATAGGCTTCCGTAGACAATATTATTGAAAGAAGAAAAATATTGTAATTTTTGGTGAATTTTTTTCTTAGATGGCTCCAGACCCTGAAACGCCCCCCTCTTCCCCCCCCCCCGCTTTTGGAGTGGCGTACCATTTGGACGCCGCCCAAAAATGTCTTTTTGATTTTCAGTAGCCCAGTGGATATGGTTCCTTTTAAGCGCCTCATTCTCGAATTTAAGTCAGCGCAATTTTTACTTATTTTTGACCATTTATTGCGGCCGAAATGGAGCGCAATTTCACCCCCTCCCCCTCCTATTCATTTCCAGAGAGATTGGGCTCTGGAGATTTTTAAAATAAAGTTTTAAAAGTCCAAATGATTTCATTTAATATGTAGAGAACATTTTAAACAATTGCCAACGAAAGCGTCAATAAAACCGTTAAAAGTTGCGCTGCTATTGAACCGAAGGGTGCTAATGAAACCGTTAACTAAGCACTCATTAAAACATCGCCAAATCGTTAACGACATTACGAAATTACTTAAAAGGCTTAAATTGAATGAATTTGTTTTGGCAAAAACATCTTATTTATGATATTCGTAAAATATTCAAATTTAGACCATTTGATAGGCTAAAAAGTATTCCATTCCTTAAGGATAGTCTATGATCAATTTCATAAAAATATAATCAATTTCATGTGACTATAATAAATTTCATAAGAATATAATATATTTCGTAAGAATATAATCAATTTCATGTGAATATAATCAATTTCATAAAAATATACAGTAGAAACTCGATTATCCGGACTAATTAGGACCAGAGACATCCGGATAAGGAAAAATCCGGATAATCGGATACAATTAAAAAATAAATAGAAAATCGGAAAACCAGGAAAAATTGAAATTTTTTTTTTTAAAATGGCATGACAACTTTATTGATGTACATTAAATATATTGTATGTATGTAAAAAAAAAATATGATGCCTCAAAGATTTTAAACTACATAAGAACCTTCCGACCGGCTGGCACATACCATGTGGAAGAGGCTTCCATTACCATGGGAGCCGTTCCCCTCCCACTCTCTCCCTCCACTGTTCCGCACGGGCGCGCTTGTTTCAAAGAGAGAGAGAGAGAGAAAAAAAACGCTTCCGGATAATTGAAGATTCAGATGAGTAAGATCCGGATAATCGAGTTACTACTGTAATCAGTTTCACAAGAATATAATCGATTCCATAACAATTTAGTTAACTTCATAAAAATGTAATCAATTTCGTAAAAATGTAGTCAATTTTTAGGCGGGGGTGTACTTAACCCTCGATCTTAATTGTTCAGTGTTTGTATTACGTATTGATACTTGCTGTATTTTACTTCACAGAACTTTGCACATGTGTCCATAGCAACTATGTGATACAATCATGCTCTATGTTGTATCACGAGAGACAGTGATAATGATATGTAAGAGAATTTGTATCATAAAATAAGACTGGTCAAGAGAATGAGAGAGAGAGAGAGAGAGACAGCGGTATCTATAACTTTAGCAAAAAATAACCTGAGGAGGAAAAATCTGGTGCTATTTACCAAATACCGTGTGGAGACTGTGACAAGGTGTATGTTGGACAGACGGGAAGATCGATACGTCTACGAGGGAAGGAGCATATGCGTGCGGTAGCTAGGGTAGACAATTCAAACCAGTTGGCTGAACATGTCTTCAGGGAGGGTCACGAACCAGATTGGCATTCGATGAAAGTATTACATTATGTATATTATTATTATGTAGTATATTGTACAGTAGAACCTGTCTAAAGTGACCACCTGGGTATTTGAACATTATTTTAATATTTTACGTCTGAAATGTACCTTTTATTAACTCTGTTAACGTTAGAAAGGCGAACTATATCGCACTGGCAGAATCACACTGTTCTGTGCCTTGTCAGTCTACCAGGTTAGCTTTGCCGCGAGTATAGTTGTAGTAAGCCCTGGGTAACCTCTTAATTCTTTTGTTAGAATTGTCTTCCATAGCGCCAGGGCAGCTAAGGTTATCTTGTCCTTACCAGTGACGGATCAAAGCTTTAGGGGCCCCAGGCCGGGAGGAAAGAATGGATCCCTAAAAAATGCGGCCCTTACAATATCCAGTCAACAAATCATGAGTTTTTCTTGGAAATTCATTATTTCAATATTTAGGATTATCCGTAGTGAAAATTTAGGGAACACTTATAAATAAACAGGTCTATAATGACCATTAAACTTAAATACCAGGCCTCTGCAGGGCCCTAAGATCGTGGGACCCTAGGCCGGGGCCCACTTGGCCTACAGCACTGCTCCTTGCCCTCGTGGATTCAACCTTGGCATACGGATTTAAAAAAATAAATTGAAAGAGATCAGTACCAGCGGGATTCAAATTCGGGTTTTCTATAAGGTATGACATAAATATTGACACTGCACTGAAATTAACATTATAATTGCATTGAAACTGACATCGAAAGTGAAGTCACTAACGAAGCGACATTGAAATATACATTGAAACTACAATACAATGTCAAATTTATGTATATATATATGCCGAGTAGCCCCCAGGCCACAGGGCCCCTTGATTTTGTGATCTCGAAGGGATCTGGCTTGAAATTCAAGTGTTATTTTAATTTTACTTATTTACAGATATGTCCAGGGGCAGACTGGGTCCTCTCAAAGGGCACATACATTGGATTATCGGAGGGCGCGAGTCCTATAGCCCATGAGGGCGCATCGCCCCAGTCCGCCCCTGGATATGCCCGATAAGTTCTCATTATTGATGCACCTGAATATTTTGGATAATAATCTTCAAAGAAATCTAATGATTTATTGGCCAATTAGCACGAGGGCCACCTTCTTCAAACCCCCCCCCCTTCTTTATCCTTTGTCCCTAGGGCCAAGCGCGGACACGGGTGGGGTCACAGGGGTCATGACCCCCAAAATATATTTTTTCACTGTAAAAAATTCCAACTTTCATGATAAATGAAGGGTGTTATTCCAAGACCATGGCAAATTCTGTCCTTGACCCCCCAAATGAAAGTCTGTATCCGCTCCTGCCTGGGTCCCGTGAAAATCTTAATCTGGCAATAACATACACAGTGAAACAGTATTGCCAAAAGCTTTGTAATAGTGCTCACAAAAAAATGTTAAAATTGTACTGGCAAAAACTGAAATAGTTCTGAAACAGATGACAAAATTGTAAATATCCATACCGAAATTTACATAAGAATTGATAGTGTCACGTGAATACTAAAATTGTAAAGGAAAGTACAATTAAACTGACACTGATATCACGCAGCGTTCGAAATGTCACTTGTATCATGATCGGAGAGGAAACGCGAATCGTTATACAAACACATCAAAATAGTATTTTTTTTTTATATTGTGTCGATAAGAAAAAAAA
>QLNU02015003.1:10755187-10765662 GCA_006491805.2 Dysdera silvatica | reverse complement strand
AGAAATTCTTACCATTCGACGAATTTATGAACATTCAAAAGAAAGAAATTGTTTTGATAATTTAAGAACACAGTGTACAAAATAGGAAATGTTAGAACATACTTTTTCAACGTTAATATAACTGAACAGTTTTCTATAATTTTGATTCAAAATTCGCCTCTCGTATGAATTCTTTTTTTCTATATCCTAAGTGTTTTTGCTCAATAGTATATTTCCGATGCACAAAAAAAGTTTAACACGTGCACTTACGAGTTTAAAACACATTCGAATTTCAAAACACGTAAAGTTATGTGTTTAAAAACACACTTACAGTTTAAAAAACACGTATTACACTTAGAATGTGCCCTGCGGTGGCGCAGTGTGGTAACGCGTTCTCCTAGTGCGCCGCTAATCCGGGTTCGACTCCCAGCAGTGCAAAGAACGCTTACTCAGAGATCTCATAAAGATCGCACTGCTCACTGTAGTCCGGGGTTTGGTTCCCTAGGCCTTAAGAGGTTCGGATTCCTCGGAAAACAGTAGGTCCCGGCGCAGCATGACCACTGTAGTCTTTGAGCCGTAAAACAAACAAACACAACAACAACTTAAGAATGTAAAAACACGTAAACTTACGAGATTAAAAATGCGTACACTTATGAGTTTAAAAACACGTACACTTGGGAATTTAAAAACACATACATTTACGAATTTAAAAACACGTAGACTTACAAGTTTAAAACACGTACACTTATAAGTTTGAAAACACATACACTTGCGAATTAAAAAACACGTGAACTTCTGAGTTTAAAAACACGTACATTTACAAGAAGTTTAAAACATACACTCAGTTAGAAAACGTATAGCACAAGTGTTTACAAATTTTACAACATATATACACACACACTGTGTCCCAAAATTTGTAATCTATTTACAAATGTAAAAAAGAATAAAACAAAATTACAGCATCAAACGAGAGTATAAATCAACGTTTATTGGCGTAGTGATACCAGCGCCGATGTTATGGCGTGATTAGATGGTGAAATGTTCGAAAGAAAATAAATATTTCTGCATTCGGTGGGACCTGAATACACGACTTGCCGAGCGTAGGCCCTACCTACTGAGCTACGAACGACAACATCCAATCTCTTACGAACGTATTTAAAGATTATTTACTGAAGCCGGTTATTTCGCAACATGGGGTAGTACATGGACTACTTTTTAAACCAAATTAAGAAAGGACCGGTATTAAATTGATCGAAATGCCCGTTGCAGCATATGTATTTATATAAATCGAACACTACGCAGATTAAATTAAACAACAATATAAATCAACGTTTATTGGCGTAGTGATACCAGCGCCGATGTTATGGCGTGATTAGATGGTGAAACGTTCGAAAGAAAATAAATATTTCTGCGTTCGGTGGGACCTGAACCCACGACCTTCCACTTGCCGGGCGGAGGCTCTACCATCTGAGCTACGAACGACAATATCTAATCTCTTTACGAACGTATATAAAGACTATTTACTGATGCTGGTCATTTCGCAGAATGGTATAGTACATATATATATATATCATCATCATCATATTCAACCATTATCTATCCACTGCTGGATGAAGGTCTCTCCAAATGCTTTCCACACAAGTCTATCCTGAGCAATTCGCTTCCAAGTCACCCCAACCTGTTTTCTTATTTCATCCACCCATCTAGTTTGAGGACGTTTTCTAGGTCTTCGGTGGTCTCTTGGAATCCAGTTCAGAATTTCTGTTGTCCATCGTTGATCAGTTCTTCTTGCAATATGCCCAGCCCATCGCCATTTCAGCCCTTTTACTTTAACAATGATGTCCTCTACTCTAGTTTGCTCTCTCACCCAAGTGTTTCTTTTTCGATCTCTCCTAGTTATTCCAAGCATGCACCTCTCCATGCTCCTTTGCGTTGTCTGTAACTTTCGTATTGCTCCAACTGTTAGACTCCATGTCTCTGATCCATAAGAGAGGACTGGCAATACACACTGGTTGAAGACCTTTCTTTTTAGACACAAAGGCAATTTCCCCTTCAGGATAAAACTGTTTCTTCCAAATGCACTCCAGCCAAGTTTAATACGTCTGTTGAGTTCTTTCATAATGTTGCCATCCATTGAAATCAGCTGGCCAAGGTAAATATATGAATCAGCAATTTCTAGCTCAATGTTGTCAACTTGTACTTTTGTTTCCTCTACGAAATTATTGAACATGATTTTAGTTTTTTGTAGGTTCATCTTGAGTCCAACTTCTTTACTTCTAGTTGAGAGCTCCTGTACCATATCTTGGAGTTCTAATGGGTTCGTTGAAAAAATAACAATGTCATCAGCAAACCGCAAATGATTTAAATATTCACCATTTATTTTTATTCCCTTGTTATTCCAATTTATCTGCTGAAAAATCATCTGTAAAGCTGAAGTAAAAAGTTTTGGAGAAATGGTATCTCCCTGCCTCACACCTTTACCAATTTTGATAGCTTCGGTATCTTTATGTAACCGAAATTTTGCACTTGCATTTTTATACACACGTTTCAATATGTCAATGTACACATCCTCAACGTCTGTTGATCTTAAAGAGTTGATGACTGCTGATGTTTTAATAGAGTCAAAGGCCTTCTCATAGTCAATAAATGCAACACACAATGGAAGTTCATATTCATGTGTTCTTTCAATTAATTCTCTTAATACTTGAATATGGTCCACTGTACTGAATCCACTTCGAAATCCAGCTTGTTCTCTTGGTTGAGCTGCATCTAATTTTTTCTGCAGGCGATGTGTTAGCACTTTTGTGAAGATTTTATAAATAGCAGGTAACAAGCTAATTGGTCGGTAATTTTTTAAATCCTCTTTATCACTTTTTTATAAAGAAGTTGAAAGTATATAAGATCGAGCAGCGAGGCTAGTTGTTCAACTAACCCAGCGATACCAACTTCAAATAGTACAGGTATATGCACCAACATCAAGCCATACCGACGAAGAGGTTGAAGAATTTTATGAAGAAATCAAAGAGTTACACACCAAAGGGAAACAACATATCAAGCTCATCATGGGGGATTTCAATGCAAGAATTGGACAACAGGAACAAGGAGAGACATCGGTTGGTAAATACGGATATGGGGAAAGGAATGAACGTGGCGATCAACTCATCGAATTTGCAGAAGCTGAAAATCTTAGCATCATGAATTCATTTTTTAAGAAGAAACCGCAAAGAAAATGGACATGGAAACACCCAAATGGGGGAACCAGCGAAATTGACTATATCCTGGCAAACAAGAAATCCTTTCGCATGATGCTTTCCACAACCCTCGCTACAGCGAGTGTCGGTAATTATTATTGTTATTTTACACATATCTCCATTCTATCTGCCTTTCATGTCTCTGCCACGCTTCTACTCCTTCTTCTTCATTGAGAAGGGTGGCCGCCGGACGCTTCTACTCCATAATCTGGACTTCTGCTGAGTCCACCAATCCGTCAACTTTCGTCTGAACTCTGCATGACTGCTCAAACCACCTTAATGGTCGCACTTCGTCTCTCCTCCGTGGCATCCGACGATGACCTTCTTGGATCACCACCTTTCGCATGACGCTTCCACAGTCCCCGCTACAGCGAGTGTCGGTAATTATTATTGTTATTTTACACATATCTCCATTCTATCTGCCGTTCATGTCTCTGCCACGCTTCTATTCCATTATCTGGACTTCTGCTCAGTCCACCAATCCTACAACTTTCGTCTGAACTCTTCATGACTACTCAAACCACCTTAATGGTCGCATTTCTTCTCTCCTTCGTAGCATCCCACGGTGACCTTCTTGGATCACTACCTTTTGCATGACGCTTCCACAGTCCCCGCTACAGCGAGTGTCGGTAATTATCATTGTTGTTTTATACATCGCTCTCATAAATCACGACTCACTGAAAGGCAAAAATAATTCCGTTTTCCGTTTAATGGAGTGTGCGTTAATCTATCAACCAGCTCAAGACGTTATTAAAAACGAAAAATAAATGAATTTTATTGTATTTTTCAACTCGCTTTCCCCATTTAATCACTAGGAAAGAAGTGTTTGCTGCAACAGTAATTTATCAACGTAATTGAAAAATTACTTAAGTAGTGAAAGATATGTGCAAGAACACATTTTTTTGGCTTTTCTCGGCTCCATTTTGTTTAGTTTTTCTGGTTCTCAGTAATGAATTCTATCTTTTGTTGTGGAGCGTTCATTTCTCTTGACATTTGCTGTATTTTATTTTTGACACGACTGTCTGTTGGAAACTGTCATGGCTTATTCGCAGATGGAAAATTTGTTCGTTGTCTCTTTCCTTTGTCAGTTTTTTAAAACAATCGAAAGCGATTTGCAATTTCTGAAGAATAGATTTTCTCTCTGGGTAAAGTTTGTATAATTTCTAGGTTTTCAGTTTGACGACCTTCGTTGTTCTTGCGCCATAAACGCAATCAATCAATCAATCAGTCTGTTTGTCTGTCTGATGATGGCTAAAAGCAATGGAAACATTCCCAACCCACGGAGTCATTTTAAAATTCTACTTTTAGTTGAAATTGATTGATTAGAGAGTTGCGGTTATTCTGTTTCAATAAACCGAGGATTATGTATTTAAAAATATTAGCTTCTTGTGTTCCAAATCTAATGGTTATCCTGATCGCTTTTATTATCAATTTTTGCCTCCCATTGCGACCATTTAAATAATGATAAAGCCAAGTATTTTAATCACGCGATATTATACTTCCCACTCGTGATTGTCTTTTGTAGCAGCGTTTTTAATGAAAAAATTTCTGCATGCAATTTTTTAATGTTTTGACTTTTGGGACCGCTCCATAATTATTATATATTTATATATATTATTTAAAAAAATATATATATATATTATATATTATTAATATATATTATATATATATATATAATTATATATATTATATATATAATATATATATATATATATATATATATATATATATATATATATATATATATATATATATATATAAACATAATTTTAATAAATAAATGACAAATGCTTTCATGTCTTACTGCGTCTGAAGACTGTAGCCAGGTTTATTTCGGGGGTTCAAAATTTTTACTGGCTTATCATGTGATACAATCACAACATGCAAGGCTGTAGCGTAAGTCCCATTAAAAATTTGGTTTGGGGAGGGACCGCCTCTAAAATCCACCCCGTGGATACGGACATGCTGTGTCTACCTTTTATAAACACAGTGGAATCTCGATAGTTCGTTATTCAAGAAGGGGAGGAGTTTAAATTGGAGTTATTGAAATTCAAGGTAAGTTTTAATTGGAGTTATTGAAATTCAAGGTGAGTTTTAATTGGAGTTATTGAGATTCAAGGGGAGTTTTAGTTGGGGTTATTAAGATTCAAGGAGAGTTTTAATTGGAGTTATTGAGCTTCAGGGAGAGTTTTAATTGGAATTATCGAGATTCAAGGAGAGTTTTGGTTGGAGTTACTGATATTCAAGGGGAGTTTTGGTTGGAGTTATTGAGATTCAAGGAGAGTTTTAATTGGAGTTATTGAGATTCAAAGGGAGTTTAAGGAATATTTTAAGGGGAAGGAGAAGTACGTCGGTTTACTGAGAACTTCGAGTTACTGGTGTTCGGTTGTATTATTGGAGGATGAATATACAACTTACAAAAAACCGAGATGTTCTTTATACTCGTCTATTCTAACAATTTCTGTTGCCATATATATAAAAACAAATTTGGGTAAATTAATCTTGGGTAATTACCCTTGCGTTATTTTACCCGCTTTTTTTTTTCGTGAGGGATGCCTCGGGAATATCTCGAAGGACATAGTTGTGTTTGTTAATTAAGTTGTACGATATTAAATAAGGTCATCGTCCCTCAATTTCTTTTGTTCTATTAATATTCCTTTTCTATGGTATTAACGTGGAAATACACTTGGGTGTGTGTGAATTAATTAAAAATATTTAATTTAGTTAAAAAGTTTCGATTTAATTAGAAACATTTGATTTAATTAAAAACATCTGATTTAATTAAACATTTGATTTAATGAAAAATATTTAACTTAATTTAAAACATTTTAATTAATTCAAAATATTTGATTTAATTAAAACATTTAAGTTAATTAAAAACGTTTTATTTGATTGACATTTTTATTTAATTAAAAACATTTGATTTAATTAAAAACATCTGATTTAATTAAACATTTGATTTAGTGAAAAATGTTTAATTTAATTTAAAACATTTGATTTAATTAAAACATTCAATTAAAACATTTAAGTTAATTAAACACGTTTCATTTAATTAACATTTTTATTCAATTAAACACATTTAATTAAATTTATAAATTGATTTAAAAATATTTAAACGGATTTACAAAAATTTAACTCGTCGGATTAGGCGATCATTTTAACCATACAAACGCATTTATACTAACATTGGAGCCGATTATGTATTTATATATTAAATATTGATCTAATTATACATTTATGTTTAATGTCCTTAATGATAATAATAATGAATCTTTTTTGCTACATCTTTCCCTTTCTGAAGGCATATTTTTTTTTCTCTCATAAAATAAATAAAAGTTTGAATTAATGCTAATTTGAATATGTTAGTTATTTGAAAAACAAGTTTTTGGTCACCTAGGTTAAATGAATTCAGAGACAATCATATTGAAAATGATCATAAATTTTTACGTGACAAAATGTGTAGAGTCCGCAACATGACATATTTTATATTATTGCTCTCATATAAATATTTGTATACATATTTTATTTTGAATATAGCATACCACTAGGTAGAACTAAATTACTCAAAAAGAATGATCTAATTAAATATAATTGTTTCTTAGATATTGAGGGTTCGATCTTTCTAAATGTGGAGTTTGCACAAATTAAATACTGTGAAATGCTCCATAAAGTAATAGGCAGATAATTTTTAATATGTAAAATTCACTATGAGTGGAATGACGAATATGGAAATGAATATGAAAGGTAGGAATATGGGCATACGTAAGCTATGGAAGAAAAATATACAGAATATGGAATAAAAATTTGTAGAATAGGAAATTAAATAATTAGAACAGTGGTTTCCAAACTTCTTCAAGCAAGCCGCGACCCACTTTTATAGTTTCCAAGTAATCCGCGGTCCCCTTTTATAGTAACCAAAAGATCTGCGACCCCCCCCACCCCCTCCGTTCACCGCCGTCACTTTTGCACATTTTTTACAGAATAAAGAAAACACATGAAATATAAAATTATATTATATTAATTATATATATATATATCATCATCATCATATTCAACCATTATCTATCCACTGCTGGATGAAGGTCTCTCCAAATGCTTTCCACACAAGTCTATCCTGGGCCATTCGTTTCCACGTCACCCCAACCTCTTTTCTTATTTCATCCACCCATCTAGTTTGAGGACGTTTTCTAGGTCTTCGGTGGTCTCTTGGAATCCAGTTCAGAATTTCTGTTGTCCATCGTTGATCAGTTCTTCTTGCAATATGCCCAGCCCATCGCCATTTCAGTCCTTTTACTTTAACAATGATGTCCTCTACTCTAGTTTGCTCTCTCACCCAAGTGTTTCTTTTTCGATCTCTCCTAGTTATTCCAAGCATGCACCTCTCCATGCTCCTTTGCGTTGTCTGTAACTTTCGTATTGCTCCAACTGTTAGACTCCATGTCTCTGATCCATAAGAGAGGACGGGCAATACACACTGGTTGAAGACTTTTCTTTTTAGACATAAAGGCAATTTCCCCTTCAGGATAAAACTGTTTCTTCCAAATGCACTCCAGCCAAGTTTAATACGTCTGTTGAGTTCTTTCATAATGTTACCATCCATTGAAATCAGCTGGCCAAGGTAAATATATGAATCAGCAATTTCTAGCTCAATGTTGTCAACTTGTATTTTTGTTTCCTCTACGAAATTATTGAACATGATCTTAGTTTTTTGTAGGTTCATCTTGAGTCCAACTTCTTTACTTCTAGTTGAGAGCTCCTGTACCATGTCTTGGAGTTCTGATGGGTTCGTTGAAAAAATAACAATGTCATCAGCAAACCGCAAATGATTTAAATATTCACCATTTATTTTTATTCCCTTGTTATTCCAATTTATCTGCTGAAAAATCATCTGTAAAGCTGAAGTAAAAAGTTTTGGAGAAATGGTATCTCCCTGCCTCACCCCTTTGCCAAGTTTGATAGTTTTGGTATCTTTATGTAACCGAAATTTTGCACTTGCATTTTTATACACACGTTTCACCATGTCAATGTACACATCCTCAATGTCTGTTGATCTTAAAGAGTTGATGACTGCTGATGTTTTTATAGAGTCAAAGGCCTTCTCATAGTCAATAAATGCAACACACAATGGAAGTTCATATTCATGTGTTCTTTCAATTAATTCTCTTAATACTTGAATATGGTCCACTGTACTGAATCCACTTCGAAATCCAGCTTGTTCTCTTGGTTGAGCTGCATCTAATTTTTTCTGCAGGCGATGTGTTAGCACTTTTGTGAAGATTTTATAAATAGCAGGTAACAAGCTAATTGGTCGGTAATTTTTCAAATCCTCTTTATCACCTTTTTTATGCAAAAGAATTACTGTTGCAGAATCCCATTGGTTTGGTATGTTACCGCTGTTAAGACATTTGGTAAAGAATTTTGCAAGTATGTCTTCTACATATTCTCCAGCTTCTTTTAGGATATCTAATGTAATACCATCATCACCAGGGGCTCTTCCTTTCTTCATATTTTTTATTGCAAATGAAACTTCTTCTTTTAAGATTTTAGGAGCTGTTCCTTCGACTATTTCAATGTCTTCGTTTAATTCACTGTTACTTTCGTATAGATTTTTGTAGAATTCTTCAACTCTTCTAAGTATTTCTTCCCTATTTCTTGTTACGGTGCCATCCTCTCCTTTTAATGCAATGATGTGTTTCTTCCCAACAGATAAACTTCCTTTAACAACCCTAAGGCTCTTGTTATTTTCAATGGCTTTCCTTACTAGCTCACAGTTGAATTTTCTTATGTCTTCTTTCATGCTTTTGCGCAGAGTTTTACAAAGTTCTATGTACTCAATCCTGGAACTGGTATTTCGATTGTCCACCTTCATATCTCTTCGCCTTTTCATGAGCTGTTTCGTCTTCTCAGATAATTTGCTATTGTGCTTTTTACAGGTTACACCACCAATTTCCCCAGCAGTTTCAACTATTGTCTTAACAATGTTTTCATTTGCTTCTGAGATATCACTTTCATCAATAAGTCCTTCCAGTGCAGAAAAGCGATTTTTTAATTCCAACTTGAATGCCTCGGTATTTACTTTCAGTTTCATTAGATCCACCCTCTTACTTACTTGTTTCCTAATGAGCTTCTGTCGTTCTAATTTAGTATTTAAGTGCACTTTACATCTCACCATTCGATGATCACTTCCAGTATTAAATCTGTTCAGTACACTGCAATCTTCAATAATTGATTTCTTGTTTGCCAGGATATAGTCAATTTCACTAGTTCCCCCATTTGGGTGTTTCCATGTCCATTTTCTTTGCGGTTTCTTCTTAAAAAATGAATTCATGATGCTAAGGTTTTCAGCTTCTGCAAATTCGATGAGTTGATCGCCACGTTCATTCCTTTCCCCATATCCGTATTTACCAACCGATGTCTCTCCTTGTTCCTGTTGTCCAATTCTTGCATTGAAATCCCCCATGATGAGCTTGATATGTTGTTTCCCTTTGGTGTGTAACTCTTTGATTTCTTCATAAAATTCTTCAACCTCTTCGTCGGTATGGCTTGATGTTGGTGCATATACCTGTACTATTTGAAGTTGGTATCGCTGGGTTAGTTGAACAACAAGCCTCGCTGCTCGATCTGATGTACTTTCAACTTCCAGAAGACAGTCTTTAATTCTTTTGTTGATTAAGAAGCCAACACCACTTGTTCTTCCAGTTTCCGTTCCTCTATAGTAAAACAAATGTCCGCTTTTCAGTTCCACCAACTCTTCACCTTTTCTTCTAATTTCACTGAGTCCTACAATGTCCCATTTGATCTTGTCTAGTTCCTCTTCCAATTCCTGAAGTTTTGCTTCAGAAGCAAGGGATCGTCCATTAAACGTAGCCAAGGTCAATAACAAACGGCAGCCTGGGCCATTCCAGTGATTCTTAGCACCCCCTGCTTTCATGCCACACTGACCGCTGCCTTGATCAGGAGCACTCCAGCACCTGGAGACTAGGGGCCATGGTTTCTGGTGTGTCAACATAATGGAGGAATTAGCCATAATTTCACCACGCTGGCTAGACGGGTTGGTGAATTAGCCCTCCCCTTCCGCCTTTCTATCCGTGTAGCAAATATTAATTTGCCACATAAATAGAAAGCTCAGCCTGCACCACTTGAAGGCGGGGTAGGACACTAGGTTACTGGCCTGGCCGGTTCCACACATCGTCACATACGTTCAGCGTGTGGGTCTCCTTCCAGTTAGATACCAGCAACCCTTTG
>QLNU02015003.1:10729651-10750456 GCA_006491805.2 Dysdera silvatica | reverse complement strand
AATTTGGTGCAAAATTTGTTAAAACCGTCCGCAGAAATTGTGTGATATGGTGGTTGGTTAACTGTGAACGATATTTCGACTTCACGAACTTCATTGTGGAGTTCAAAGATTTGCAGCGGATTTTATATACATCCATCTTTTTGTATACAAAAAATTGAAATTAGACCGAAAGCAGATTTCTTTAAGTGTGGATATTTTTTCATTATGGCACGAGTTTCTAAAATTTAATTATAAAAGTAGATTTGTAGTGATCCTGTTTCATCTTTAATAACTCCAATTTCCCCAGCCGCTTTTTATAACAAGTGTTATTTCAGAAGTTTAAAATCCATCACCAATAATATCACAAATAAATAGGTTCACAAAATATTCAAATGTAGATTTCAAACTTTTCAAATCTTCAAACCTATGTTTGAAATCTGCTTGCAATTGGTTCCAATTTTTCTTTGTATTCGTTTAACTTTTCTTCTTTAATATTAATTTATATTTGGTTTATTTTATTTTATTTATGAATTTTTTTTATTTTATTTTGAATTTATTTGATTTATACTTGATTTATATTCGATTTATATTTATTATATTTTCTTTTACTCGTGAGAAAGAATTAAATATTTTGTTTTTAAGATCGTACACAAAAAGACAACGTTTTAGCTTCACAACTGAATACAGTTTGTGACAAATCAATACTATATTTGTTTCCTTTCCTTGTCAAGCCAAATTAAGTGTTTGCGAATATTATAGCATGTCCGTAAGGAACATTAAGTTAGAAAGCCAAGTTCATTTTCTAATTCTGTTTTTTCTTCTTTTTCTTCTTCTTTTGTAAATGTTATAATAGGATTTAGGAGTTTCACAAAACGGCTTCAAACATCGTAAGTTAAAAAACATCTGACAACACATCATAGGAATAATTCACTAGTGGGGGATTAATCTGTTTCGTCAACCACCCGATGACGAATTCACCCAGGAATTCTTCTAAAAAGTACTTAAATTATCGGTGCATTTTGTCATTTGTTCTAATCCAATTCACAATCTACAAAACGATGTTCCACACACATTTTCGTATTTGAGGTACTTCACTATGAGATTCTTGTGGTGAATTATGTAGTGAAGAGGTAAGAAACGTGAAATTTTAGGATCGTTGTTTAAAAGACCAATGAGACTTTCGTTTTTTCCTACCATTGCAGACGCGCCATCAGTCGCACCACTCACAAGTTTATCACAAAGTTTATCACAAGTTTATCACAAGGCAATTCAAACCTGTCCATTACTTGATTAAGCGCATTTCTGACATCGATACTGCGAGTTGTTTCGATGAGAGCTACTACGTCTGACATTTCTTCCTTCACATTTTCATCTGCAGATACATAGCGGACAAAAACAACAATTATGGAACATTCTGAATGTCTGTAGACTCATCTAGAGATAAACTAAATGCTGTACAATTTTTCAAATCACTATTTTTAACATTTTTACTAATTGTACCAGTTTAGTTAAAACCAAGTTACACCAGTTTTCAACAAAGTTACCTAATTGCTCAGTTATACAGCGTGGCATAGTAACCAATCTTATCAATTTATGCAGCTTTGAATTATGTGGATCTAAATCTTTAACCACATCTTCTAAGTTTCTTTTAAGGGGGACAAGTGTTTTAAACGAGCAAAAATCTTCTAGAATAGATATTTTGTAAGCTACAGTTTTAATAAGAACTACATGCTTGATTCTAAGGAAAATTGAGGTTGAGTTTATAAAGGTCATGAGTATTATAAAAATGTCATTATTATAACTATTTTTTATTTGCATGTCACATAATTTAAACAATTTTTTTTCTTTTATGCCATATCACGTACCATTATCCGTAAAATAATTTCAGTTAAAATTATCCGTCATGTATAATTTTCATTTTAATATCAAGCTAAAAATTGTTTTTATTATATGAAACAAACTTATTGAAATACAATGCAAACTTTTTTTAAAAAAATTAAAAAATATAAAAATTCACAATTTTCTTAAAATTGTGTTTTTTTTTCATTTTAAGATCTATATGTAAAAATTATCAAGAAATTTCAAAATTTGTTTCATATAACCATATAAACATTATTAACAAGTATGCCAAATTTCACTTTTCTATCTTCGCTAGTTTTTTTTTTTCAATCTTGCGGATAAAACATAAAAATTGCGAATCAAGAAAACGGTGTCTAAAAATTTAATTGTGGCACAGCTCGGCATACCATTTGACTCCACATATATCGCTATAACTTTTGAACTGCTTAAAATAATAACATAGTTTTGGTCTTAAAATATTCAGGAAGAATCGTGTTATTTTTCTGAATTATAAAAAAAAAATTGATTTTTGTTAAGCTTTAAAACTCCTGTCCCACCCCACTTAATAAATTCTCCTTCCCCATATGAACATTTAGAACACATTTGGCGACTTTTGGTTATAATTAAATAGGGGAGGGGATAGACCTCGACAGCGAAATGTCTATTGAGCCAAACTCAGCCAAATTTGGTGTACACACTCCTGGGACCATGGGATTTTGGGTTTAAAAAATGTAGGGTTACCCGAAGTGTACAATTAGTATTGGCATTTTTTTGATAACAGGGTTTTACTAGTAAAGCACTGTCATGTTGGGTTATTATCAGTTGTATCAAACAAACGCAAAGCACATTTTCAACCTTTCTTATATTCACTGACTGACTTCAATGCATTAAATTTGTATAATCTAGCTGTTATTAGTGAAAATATAGACAATTACACGAGTTCAGTTTCAATTTTCTTTATGATGGCAAAGTTTTGAACTATTTTTTATTGTGTTCATTATTAGAATTAAAAATCCTGTGGTTCCAGAAATACGTACACCAAATTTGATTCAGCCTGGTTCAATAGATTTTTCGCTATTGGATTCTAAACACCCCCCCATTAAATTATGGCCACCCTGTATATTTTGCTATGCTATTCTTACGTATCTTTGCTAATTCTTGTATTATAATCGTTATAATTAATAATTTTTGCGTCATTTCTTTTCCATACGCGTTCGCAATACTGATTATAACATTATTCATAATAAACTACTTCCCCACACAAATGCCAATCTGGCGATCTCTACTCCAATTTTACCCGTTTTGGCGCAGGTTTCTGCTAAGGAAATAGATTTAGTGCCGCTAGAATGGCAATTGGAAGTACGTAACGGCTTAACTCAGCTCATCAGTTTCATTTGCTTTAATGTTATAACTGAGCTTACATTGGCGTGAAATTTTAAGGATATTTACTCAAAGTTTAAGGAGTTGAAGGAGTAGGAACAGGTCATGCGGAAAAAGCGTCTCAAATTTTTAGGCGCGTGAGGCGAGTGTTAAAAGGGCATTATCTGTGGAAGGTGCCAACCCTCCACTCTTTTACGCCATGTGTGGCCTCTTCTAATTAATTGCGTCAACCATTTGTTAATTAATAATTGCAGCCTATGGCGGAAAGAGGAACCAAAAGAGGACCGAGAACCCGTCCTGGGCCCCCCTACAAATTAATGTGTGCAGTTCCGTATTTCTAACCTTTGCACTGGCATTATTCACACCTTTAATCAATTTTTATCTTTCAACATGGCCCATTGGGTCAGATCTTTAGCCATGTGCGGGGGCCAAGCCCTACAATTGGTGTGTCGCAGTTATGACGGCAGTATCCACCCCCGTAGATCATAAGGGTGGGCGAAAGGCACTCTAGGGAAAAAGGGAGGGAAATAAAGATATTTAGGGGCCACAAATAGGGATAATTTTTGCCGCGAAAAAAGTGGGCGCTTGTTTAAGAAAAAAGTCCCCCCCCCCCTTTTCCTCATTGACTCTTCTTTAATTCAGCTTGTTTCTATATAAATGCTTAGTTACTATTGTAAAAAAAAACACAAAACCTTTTTCCCTTTCTTTTCCCCCTGGATCTGTGAGGTTGCCAGACAGACAGACGATTTCGTTTTGGAAAAATGCTAAGGTTGCCAATATGATTCATACGGAAAACGTTGGGTTTTCGCTTGTATGATATAAACGCCCATTGCAACAGGCTTTACAGAGCCGCTGCTTGATTTATACCTTGTTTTGGTAGAAGATTATAGGTTTGTATTGATAAATCAACCTGAAGTACATAGTTCTTTCGCACTCGAACTGCTGGCGAAGTAGAAGTACAACGAGGATATAACTAAAATATAAAATTAATAATGTTCCACTATATATATATATAATATTTAAATGTAGTTCTAAACAGATAGTATCGAATTGACAGTTAAGTTGCCAGATTACGATATAAACGATGACGTCATCGGTGATGAAATCCTTCTTCCTAATCAATGTCCTCCAAAAATTTCCAAAAAAACAAAAGGACGTAGGTCCTTGACCTTTGCGAAAAATAGCGTCATTTATAATCAGGGCCGTTCTTAGGTAATGCGGGGCCCAGGGCAAAACGTATTTCCGGGGGCCGATACATATACGATATAAAAAAAAAGAACAATGTATGACCATTAAATGGCACGAAATGCGAGAGCTGAAGCAAAAATATTTTTGGGGAAATTTTCAATATTACAAAAATTAAAAATTTGAGAATTACGCTTCGCGGGGACAGGGGCATGGGCCCCGCTTGCCCTTGTTTAAGGGCGGCCCTGCTTATAATGGCTTTATCTATTCAGATTAATGGTTTTATTTATTCTTCATCTTCATTCGGAAACTATATAAAAATTAATTAATTTTTTCAACTATAATAAACCACCCATTCTGCATACATATGATATCACCAATAATATTTCTAAGTGCCAAATATATTTTTTAAATTTATAAATATTAAATGCGATTTTCGTATTGAATATTACATTGCAATGGACCGTACATGGAATTGTAATTTAAATTTTGCCACTGAACGTTGCCAGCAAACTTAAATAAATAAATATCATGTACTTGTAAGATACTCAAAACACGAAATAACAATAAATGGTTGATATGTAAATTATATATTTTTAACTTGAAAACGTCTGGAAATACATTCCAATACTGGGTGACATTTGTACGCCGATACAAAACCAGGGGCGGACTTGGCTACCTGCCAACCGGGCCTGTTCGCCCTCGCAGGCGATAGCACTTGCTCTCTCATGGGCTATAGGACTCGCGCCCTCCGATAATCCAAGGTATGCGCTCTTTGAGAAGACTCGGTCCGCCCTTATAAAAAACCATGGAATAACTCCGAAACTATGTCCGATTAAATAATTTTGCTATCATTCTAACCGGTATGTAGTTCCGTTATTGCTGAAACATGGTCACCTACGCGCATGCGCAGTACGCGAGGGGCGGGGCTTGACGCAAAACGGCCAATTTGGGCGTCCTCTTAATTTCCAATCAGTGTAGCTCATGACTTCAAGTATCTACGGCGCTGGTTTTGGTCTCAAGTGGAAAAAGCGACTCGTCAGCTATCCAGGGTTATACCAGTGTCCGTGACTGAGAGTGTGAGTAGGCACAGGGTACGCAAAAATGTGGACATCGGCGGCGAGGTCAACGTGGGTTTCTGTGTAACAATAAATATATCAACCTATTTCTGAATTCCGTTGAACCCCGCGATCACAAACGTCGTCAGATTAGAAACGTACTCACGTCAATCTCTCGACTGTGGATGCTGTCACTGTCACAAATTTGGTTTTGTGTCGTCCTTTAAACGTCACATTAAGATTTCTGAAGTCTTACCCAGTGCTGGAGTGAACTTCTATACGTTTCCACGTCAATCTTCCGACTACCATACTAATGAATTTTTTTTTTGAATGTTGTTTGTTTGTTTGTTTTTTGGTTTTACGGCTCAAAGACTACAGTGGTCATGCTGCGCCGGGACCTACTGTTTTCCGAGGAATCCGAACCTCTTAAGGCCTGGGGAACCAAACCCCGGACTACAGTGAGCAGTGCGATCTTTTATGAGATCTCTGAGTAAGCGTTCTTTTTGCACTGCTGGGAGTCGAACCCGGATTAGCCGCGCAATAGGAGAACGCGTTACCACACTGCGCCACCGCAGGGCCTTCCTTTTGAATATAATTTTTGCACATCTTTTAAGACTCCGTTTTGTTTTTCATTGATTTAATTTCATTTATTAATCGGGAACAAAACCAGTAAAATTGTAATTTTTAGGCAGTGAAGAAGAGGTGGTCTGAAGGGAGGCCAGGAAAAAAAGCGGACAACTTGTCGGTTTGTCAAGCCCCTTCCACCGCTGCTTAAATGGGACGGGCATCCAACTCCGGTACTTCTTCATTTTTGGCGATTATTTAAATATTAGCCGGAGCCCCTCCAGGGTCATGAATTGCCAAAAAAGGTCATGAATGTCATGAAAAAGTAATAAATTTGAGATTAAGGTCAAGCATTTTGTTGTCCATAAAAATGAACATAAACAATTAATATGATTTATCGATTCTTTTGCAGCCATTACATTTTTTAATCGATTTATCATAACATTAGGGCTCCTGCACTTTTTTTGTTAGAAATTAAATCCTGCCTTCCACCCAAATTATCGATGATGCACAACAGAAAACGAAGTGTGACGATTAGAAAATAAAGTATTATGGTAAGAAAATAAAGCATTATGGTAAGAAAATAAAGTATTATGATAAGAAAATAAAGTATTATGATGAGAAAGTAAAAAAATAAAATAAAAACATGTAAGAAAATTTAATTTAAAATTTTACGAATACCCAAGATTACGATTTAAGGTTTTCTTCCCTCTCACCACTGTGAAGTTCATTATGAACAGCTTTTACTCAGGTTTGTTGTAAAATAGACGTTCTGGGGGTTACATGCTTATAATGAAGAGTTACAGATACAATTCCATATATTCATATGTATATATATTTGTATAATATGGGGCGTTATGACCCTTATCAACCCCCCATTGCGTGTGGCAGTGCTAGTTCCCTTACGACTGTCCAATCACATCCTTCTAAATTTTTAATTGAAGCTTTCTTTCTTTCGACAAACGATGGGTCGAACACCTTGAAAAGGAAGAGGGGACAAGGGGTCATTGGCCCACCGTGGGTAGGCTATGACCCAGTCAAAGAACACACACACATATATATGGAAATAACAAAAGAAACGTGACTTCATACGTTTTTGGGCGGAACTGTACTTTTTTGGTTTATTTTTTCCACAAATTTCGCAATTTGTACGGAGCATGAACTGTTTTATTTTGTGCCCCCTATTATGCGCGTAAGGTCTTAATTTATAAAAACTGTGCGCTAGAAAATGAAGTTCCGGGGTACGTTTATGAAGTACAGGATTTTCCGGTCTGTCTGTTTGCTTATTCGCTTGCTTATGTTTGTTACAAAATAAATATGTCTATGTGCGTATAATTAATTGTATTATATAATATATAAAATTTAAATATTATGTATTACATATATAATATTGTTTATTAATTGTTGTATAACAAATACATTGAGTAATTTCACAGATTGTACTTGTTTATGAGGACATACGATACATAAACAAACCATTTAAAAGGGGGTAATCACGAGATATGAAATAAATTGATATTAATTCCTGAACTCGGGCTGTTACCTAAAATGTTGGTCGCTTTTAGGGGTGATCGGAATAAGAGGTTTCGCCTCAATTTACATTTGGAGATTTATGAAGTGATTTATTCACACTGAGCAGGAGGCTGGATCGCACATTTATCGGTTTAGTGACCCACGGGACAAATCATTCACGGGTTCGGATAAGTGAACGATGGGCTGAATCGTTCATAGATCGGTTCAGTGACCCACGGACCGAATCGTTCACGGGTGTGGATAAGTGAACGATCGTCTGAATCTTTCATAGATCGGGTCAGTTAAAGATTCGTATCACATCTATTAACTATTAAGACAGAAGATAATGTGAAAATGATCAGTGCCTGATAACAGGGCATAAAGTCGTTCATTTTATAATAAGCGTTGAAGAGAAATGAATATGGCACCCCTTAAAAAAAAAACATCCTGCATCACTAAATCCTAAGCTTAACAGTAGCTTACCTTAAGTCAAGTGATTTATTTTAAGTTCAGGGCATTAAACTAACACGGCTCTGTTGACATCAGCTAGTGGGTTTTTTTTTTTTGTTCTTTTTTTTTAATTTTCAGCGAAATTTCTTTTCTTTCTTATACCTCCAAATTATGTCAAGTGTTTCCTTCAAAAATTTTATAATGAGCCTTTGTAGTTGCCATGGCAACGGCTAACAATTTTCGCATTCCGGTTTTCTCTTTCCAGAGAAAGAAAGAACATTGTCAGGTCGATGATTTGAAGTCAAAATGTTGGGCTAATTGCTTCTTGTCATTCCCCGTTGATTGCAGTGATTCTCTTGCCAATTTCTCTGCTTCGACGAAGGCGTTTGATCAACTTCTGGGGTTCATTAGATCAACTTCATGGGGCGCATTCAGTGGTGATAGTTAATGGAGGCCCATGGGCCGCTGCCTGATGCGCATAAAATTTCTTGCGTTTTTTGATAAGGTATAGCATGTCCTAAATAAAAATTTCAACCAGCGTCTCTCAACCGGGGTTCCCCTTAACCCTGGTGTTCCGTGCGGCATCGCTAGAGTGTCTTCTGAACCCCTGTGTTCTATGAGACGTCGTGAGGGTTTCCTCTGAACCCCGGTGTTCCACGAGACATCGCTAGGGATTTTCCCTGAACTCTGGTGTTCCGTAAGACATAATTAGAGGTTTCCTCTGAACCCTTGCATTCCACAAAACATCGCGACGGGTTCCTCGTAATCCTTGTGTGCCGCGAGACATCGCTAGGGGGTTCCCCTGAACCCTGGTGTTTCTCAAGACATCGCTAGGGAAGCCTTAAGAAGTGGTGATGAATATCAATGGTGCTGACACCAGTTCAATGGCGCTGCAGAACTGCAGCTCCTATCTATACGTGTTATCTGTAAAGGATAGGGGAACGTATTACTAATTTACCCATCTCTTGTTATCATATACATATTTTGCTATAATATAATGTTAATAATTTATTATTGTATTTTATTATATTTTATCAGTATTATTTTATTATAGAGTACATATTTTTTTAACAAAAACCATAGTACATACTTACATTTAACCCTTTACTTCCCAAGCCGCTTTTAGCCTTTCACTCCCGAGGCGGGCGGGGATATGAAGACAAGTAGTACGCTTTGAACTTTAGGGGGACATGAATTCCCTAAGGGCGGGGGTGGGGAATTACCGCTATTGATAACCGGATCCTTTAAATTTCACCGGCTGCCGCATCCCATGTCTTCACAAAAGTAAAGTGTGGGTGCGATGTAAACAAGAAACTGGTCTTTTATTTGGAGTGTCCGGAATACCTGATCGAAAAGATTTGCTTTCAGATCCATTTTACTTTGGCTACAGTTGCTACTTAACAATTTGTTTACTGCATCCGTAATTTTTGAAGATTTCGTTGTGTTTATTTGTTCATTGTCTATTAATTTTCTAATTAAGAATCTCTCGCCATCAGCGTGGGCTACTCCATAGCCAAATGGAGGCTATGTTATTTGATAATAGAGATTCAGAAAATGGTAACGATACAAATTTGGATGATGGTGATAATGAACTCATCAGGGTCGGACGAGGAAGAACCGTCATTTCTTCGACCACGGGAAGAAAATGATGATGATAAATCTTTGAACAATGATCCTAATGATGTGAACTTCGATTTATTAGCATGGAAGAGCGACATTGACCATGAAAAAACTATTATTATTTAACAATTAAGCAATATAAAATTATTTAATAATTAAGCAGTATACAATTATTTAATAACTATTTGGTGCTGTATTGCTCGCGTTGAAAAAAAGAACCGGTATTGGACTGTCATCCCCTCCCCCGCCCACTTATTGGTCTGCGAACAGTACCTGGCAACGTGCTCGGCTATGGGACATGGGACAGCCCATGAGCTTGTTGCTTTTTGTTTGTTTGGCTTTTTTATGGCGCAAGAGCATCTGTGCTATACTGCTCCATAAGCTTGTTGCGACCGGTGATCAAGGATGGGTGCTTGAAAACTTTGCCTGTGAAGAGGTCAAATGTCCGCTCTGTGGTTTATTTGAAAACTAAAAAAAGAAAAACACTATTATTTTTTAGCCTTTTCTATTATTTTTATTGCTTTTAATATCCATAATTTACTTCTACAATTTTATGTATTTCAGTTTATTAGGTGAATTTGCTCTGTTACTATTATATAAAAAAAATCAACATTTATATTAGAGAAACAAAATTAAGTAATGGTGCTTTTTTTCCTGTTCTAACAATACAATAAATAATTATCTATCTGAATATTGGATTCCCCCCACCTTCAATGGGACATTATTTAGTATTGCTCTACCATCGGAGTGAAATGAAGTGCAGAAACCAATCGCGGTTCTCTGCGTGTTTGTTTGATCAAAATCGGTCCAGTAGTGTTTGTTTGATCAAAATCTGTCCAGTAGTTTTTGAATGAATTGGGAGCAGACAGACGTATAAACAGACAGACAGACACAACTTCTAAAAATTTCCAAATCGCGTTCTATCTCATGAAAGAAACCCCAAAAATAAAAAAATTCAGTGCATGGAGATTTGTAACAAGTGTGTCCCATAAATATTGTCTTATTTATAATTACCCATTCCATGCAGACAGCAATAGCTAACCCATTATGAAATATCGGTAAGCAGTTTACCCATCGTGTGTCGTTTACCTTTAATTGTACAGAAGGTGTTTTCATACAATCTACTTATTCTATATCATTGGCGACCAATTTCGCGTTTTCCCATGCTATACAAAAAGTACTCAGATTTATATGCTCTAAGGTCAGACTTCACACACAGCACAAACAATTGAACGAAGCAGAGCCGCTGAATTATGAACTTCCGATGTCCGACATTGATTGATGATGAATGAAGGAAATCCTAATTTCAGTCTTCAAGAACTGAACATTATCGGGTTGATAATGAAATCGTCTTTACGCCACCGAACGATTAGTTCCTAATAGCCTTCTTCCAAGAGAAAAACGAATATTTTCTGCCTCAACCACCACCCTTCGAAGATCGCCGCTTCAAACGTCAATGCCTTTAGAAGTCTGCATTTATGTTGGTTGGTTGGTTGTTTGGCTTTTTTATGGCGCAAGAGCATCTGGGCTATACTGCGCCCTGCATTTATGTCGTGGTGGCTACCAGTTTATGTAGAATAGATAAATAGATACCTGCCTTGATGCCCTACCGGCCGTAAAGGGAAAAAAAGGGAAAAATAAACTTTTCGAGGCTACGCGGAATTTAAATGTGAACTTTGAAATTAACTTTTGAAGTTTGGCTAAACATGTGTATGTAAAAAGAATATAAATAATTTTATCTCTATGTTTAACAAAATGTTGAACGATTTTTTTATTTTCTATAAACTGTTTGTAAGTTCAATGTTCCTTGAAGATTTTTACGTTAACTTCTCCATTTTACATTACTTGAAGATGTATGTTTTCAATTGAGAGAGAGAGAGAGAAAGAGAAGCAAGATAATATGTATTTTTTAAAATATCATTTCGTCTTTCGTCCACTCAAACACAGTTTCAATAATGGTATAATACAGATACACATAACGTATATAACTAAAAGATGGAAACTTTTTTAAATGCACGGGCGCATGTGTGTAATTGAATTACTCATTACTTTTTTATTTTTTTGTAAAGTTGGTTTTTATCTTATCATAACACATTCCGGCATTTTCTTTCTTATGCAATTGTTATATTTATAGTGATAGGGTATTTCACATTTCACGTAATCTGTAGGTTCGTTCACAAAATAAGGGGGTGCGATTTTAATGTGGACCATCCGTTTTTTTTTTTTTAGTTGTGTCTATCGTACGGGAGTTCAATGCATGTGCTAATTAATTAGTAGAAATTTCACTCTATGAAAAACTGTGAACAGAAGCCACAGTCTTTTCAAATGAAAGAAAAGAATAATTATATACATCGTTTGGGAAAAGACATCAAACCCACTTGTAACGAATTTTGTGTGTGCGTGTGTGTGTGTCTGTCTGTGATTGAGAGAGAGAGTAGAGAGAATATAATAAATAAACATTCTAACTAGAATCGTAAAAGCATTGAAAAAGAGTTTATAGGAAAACCTTGTATGTAATTAATAGGAAAGTTTTAAATCAATTCATTAAGTGATAATGCACTTACAGATGCAAATAATTAACATTAGAAAGTATATGAGTAAAATAAGTATATGAAAATTGTACATGGGGAAGAGAATTTTCAGAGCAAGTATTATATTATGAACTATTGTAAGTAAGAAAAAAAAAATCATATTGCTGAAAAAATTGGTGATATTATTACAAAGAAGTGTATAAAGGTATTATTTACCGTTATACTAATAGACGAAGATAAAACTGAGTAGCGTCAAATAAACAAATCCCATTATTTGATGCTTCTAAGTTTTATCTTCATCTATTGGTATATCGGTAAATAATACCTTTATACACTACTTATTAATAATATCACCAATTTTTTTCAGCAATATATTTATACTTACTTAATTATAATAGTTCATAATATGTTACTTGCTTAGAAAATTCTCTTCCTCATGTACAGTTTTCGTATACTTCCTTATTTTACTCATATATATACACTTATTTCAAACCTCAAGGTAGTGGGAGGGGGCAAAAATATACAAACATACAAATAAATAAAAAAATATATACAAGAATATATACAAGAAGAATCACACTATAAGCTTGTTTGTATACCCTCTCTCTATCTTTTTGTACTAATGTGTTGATACGTGATTAGTATTAACAAGTAGCGGGAGACAGGGGATAGTGAACGAATACAAAAAAAGGGTCCCTCCGTAGGGCGAGTCGATTTTACGAATAACTGCTTATGAAATTGACAGATGTTAGGATACTAGAATTTTTGGCTTTCGCGAGTGTGAAAGAGTTAACATAGATATTGTATGTAATTGATGGATTCGAAAAATCTTGTTTTTTTTTTAATATGTGCATTAGTGGCATGGCGTCAGTTCAATACCTGGGCTATATCTCGCCCCTCACCTTCCCACATGCTGCTTTTAAAAAAAATGCTAAATTTATTTCCAGTCATAAAAAACTAGAAGTAACATTTTTATATATATTATTACTTTAATTATTATAATTTAATTATATATAATAATTAAAAATATAAAAAATATACTAAAAAACGAAGATTAAAATTTTAACACTTCGTACTTTGTTTGTTTGGATTTTTTATGGCGCAAGAGCATCTGGGCTATACTGCGCCAAACTTCGCACTTTCAATACTGTATTTGTACATGGACTCCCCTCTTTTCTTCTGTGGAAATTTAAGCACTACATTTTCATAAAAACTTTCTTCAGGGTACTTTGGGGGGAATTCAAGTATTACGTAAGCACCTTTTGGGGGGTATAAAATGGCTAAATATTGCTTATACAATACTTGAACTGTCCCTTTTCCATATTTAAAAGGATGTTTTTCTGCGTTGATGAAACAGCCAATCTCTCAAGCACAATTTATCTTCATATCCTCGTCGAAAAAATGGCTTTTTCAGTAGTTCATTAAGGCCGGCGCAAGTAAATTTGCTACTGTAGGTGAGCTATGTGTGCCTCCATAAATAATTGACACTTCGATACATCTTGCAACAATCGAAAAGTGAAATTGTAGGGCCCATTCCATCTTCTGACTACTATAATTCCGGTTAAAACGAAGTATGATAATCACGACTTATAACTAGCAAATATATGATCAAAAACAAAAAACAAAATAGTCTAGTATTTTGCTGTTGACGCATAAAATTGTAATTCTCAATACCTTGTAAAAATGCGCAAAGATATCAAAAACAAAAGAGCATCCTTCAAGCCTCAATTGCGGCAGCGGTACTGATCACACCACTGATAGGTGTAGCGGTAACGGAAAAATGTGATGAAGTTACGTAAATTGGTTAGAGGAAAATTTGTCAATTTCAAAATAAGAAAAGCAAGAAGCTGAGGGTATGGAAAAAAATGGACAAGAGAGACATGTGTAAAGAAGGGTAAATATTGGTGAAATCAGTTAATCGAAAATAATTCAATCAGTGCCATTTATTTATTGTCAAGTTTATTTCAGTCATCCTGCAATATTAAGCATCTTAAAAGAATCTGTCGTTAGGCAGCCCTAGGCGGCCACCTAGTTCACCTATATAGTCGCGCCGGGCCTGTAGTGCTTATGTAATCGATGCTTACGTAATCGATGGGAATAGAGGCTGAAAGTTTAGAGGATTTATTTGTCATTATCTCTAACAATTTAACTTTTCATAAAATACGGGACATTCTGAATAAAGCAATAAATGAAAATAATGATGCAAAATTATCTGAGGTTACAAATAATATTCAGGATTACGAAAGTTAATTGATTTACAATTTTGGCGATCCAGAAGAAGCAAGGCTTTTCATAAAATTTTTTAAGAAGATTAAAAAAATAGGATTAAAATACTAAGCCTTATATTAATGATGTTTCAACCTCAAGTAAATGGTAGCAAGTACTCAAGTAAATAAATGTTTATTGCTAGTAATTTTGCAATTGTTATTGCAAGTTCTTTTACAAAACCTTCATCACAGTAACAGGATTTTTATTTGAAGGGGTAGAGTTCGTGGCGCCGATATGGGGGAGGACAGGGGGACTTCAGCCCCAAAAGCTGTTGTTTAAAATTTTGATTTATGAGATTCTGCTATGCGTTTACTTTCAAAAGTTTTATATTTTCACATTTTAAAATAATGTAATTTCTAGATCGTTACTAATTGCTATCAATTACTTTTGTAGTATTTGAGTATCTTATACATTTACTAAAATGTTTGACTGCCTTGAAAAAGATAATGATTTTTCTTAGCTTCCCCACACCTAAAAGTACTCAGATGGGCCCCACTGGCAGAGTTATCACTGTCTTTGGCAATATCCGAAAAATAATGATTACTGTCCAACAAGGGCTTTGTCATGCCGTTAGCGGCCTCAACTATTTGGGCATTTGTTAAAGCACTGCACATCATGATGTTGTCCATCGAGGCATATTTTTTCGTTGTTATCACATGTAAACGCCAACAGGAAATGTTTACAATGCAGTTGTATACAAAAGTCGTCACTTCCCCATGTTTAATCTGGCAACTACAGCATGTTGAAAACATTAATGCAAAGCTCTAATCTTACAAAGCGCCTTTCGTTTGTGCAAAGCGGAGAAAATTTTCCAAAATTTTCTTGAATATCAGTTCGTTATACACGGTATTTCGTCTTAACCGTATACGTGTTAAAAGAAAAGGTAACATGGGGATTCCTGTACAATTTGACGGGACTTCAGAAAACGGTTCGTATTAAAAGTAATTCGTCTTAAGCGTGTTCGTTTTACAAAAGTTCAACTGTATTTTATAATTCAGATTTAGTTACATCGGTATTCGAACAAAACATCCATATTTCTAAAAAAATATCGATATTATTCTTATATTTTTCATTAATACATTTTCGATATTTCCAAGAAGACGAGAAATCCCAATTTTGATTAGTAAGAATGAAAACACAAGAGAGAGAAAAAGAAGTCACAGAAAGAAGGCCAGATGAAACGAAAATGAAAGTTACAAGAGGATGAAGTGAAAGTGATTATCTTAGAGTTATTTTTTTACCCTCTTTGAGGACTTCGAGGTTCTCCTGAAGATGGAGGTCATGATGAGGTCAGGACGATAGGAGCCCTTAATCAAGACCTGTCCAAAGTCAAACTGACCACAACTGCTGTCTATCACTTTTTTCTGTTGGAGCTTTGAGTTGGTTGGAGTGATTAGAACAGTGTCGAGATCAGTAGGGCGGGTCACATGTGATGGATTGACTTCAGTGGGAAAAGTAACGACAATGCTGGGATATCATACCTTTTGTTGGACCACTTTGCTTCTCCGGTGGTAGACCTACTACCCCTAAAACAGCATCTCATTTATTCTTGAAGTTCTCAGCAAGAGTAGTAATTTCCTGCGATCCATTTGCACTTAGTTACAAAGTGTCCTGTGGCCATCAAACATTTCTTTACCAGCTTTGGGCGTAAGACTCTTATTCGTTTCAGTTCAAACTTTCAGATCAGAGTCAACACGAGGACGTTCGGACTTTGGGTCATCTACAAAAAAGCCTGTTTGACTCTTATTATTTTTTACCAATGCTGACTAATCTACGACGTGTGTGTGTGCCACTAAGCGGCACGTGGAAACATAGTATTTTTTTTTTTTATAAAACACATTTATTATGTTGTGCCTCACTCAACCTATGTGTGTGAACAATCGTTTGCACTAACGAATACGAGTAAAACTAATTACATATTGCTCAAGATGAACTGATATGCACTTAAGTGCGTGCACGTGGATAATCTGAGGAGCGCGTGCCACTAAGTGGCACGCAGAAACCTGGTATTTTTTTTTATAAAACACATGTATTATGTGGTGCCACAACCTATGAATGTGAGTAATGGGTTTCACTAACGAATTAAGTGAAACTAATTACATATTACTCAAAATAAGCTGATGCGCATTTAGGTGCTTGCATGTGGCTAATCTAAGACACGCGTGCCACGTGGCACGCGGAAACTTTGTATTTTTTTTATATATAAACACATTTATTATATAGTACCTCAGCCTACGTGTGTGAACAGTGATTTTCACTAACGAATGTGAGTAAAACTAATTATATATTGCTCAAAATAAACATACGTACTTAGGTGCGTGCACGTGGCTAATCTGAGGCACACGTGCCACATGGCACGCGGAAACCTTGTATTTTTTTTATAAAAGACATTATGTAGTGCCTCAACCTATGTGTTTGCGCAATCGTTTTCACTAACGAATGTAAGTAAAACTAATTACTATGCGTTTAAACTAATGCGTAAAACTAATTACTAATTACGGTGCGTGCACGTGATTAATCTATGACACACGTGCCGCTAAGTGGCACGCGGAAACCTAGTATTTTTTTTTCATAAAACACATTTATTATGTAGTGCCTCGACCGGTGTGTATGAACAATCGTTTGGACTAACGAATGTGAATAAAACTCATTACATATTGCTCAAAACGAACTGATGCGCACTTAGGTGCGTGCATGTGGCTAATCTGTGACACGTGTGCCACTAGGTGGCACGGGGGAACCTAGTATTTTTTTAAATCATATTTATTATGTAGTGCCTAAACCTATGTGTGTGAACAATCGTTTTCACCAACGAATATGAGTAAAACTAATTACATACTGTTTAAAATAAATTGTTGGGCATTTAGATAAATTAATCTTGCTAACTTGTTGAAAGGTAAATCCAAATAAATATTCGGGAAATTGTAAGAAACAGGCAAATTCAAAAGTTACATTGAAATTTTAAAAATTACATTTTCATTTGGATGTATCTCGCTTGAAAGAGTGCCAGGCGGCGACCGTGTACCTAAATGAAAAATATCGCCAAGCCAAAGAACGACTCCAAAACCTTCAGACTGTTTAAACTCGTTGGACTCTAGAACTTTAACATGATTTTTATGTTGTATTTTTTCGTTTGTTTGACACATATGCCTTTGTGTGGCGTGCATTCTTCACACGTTTGCGAATGAATGACTTTCAAGTGCTACTGCTAAAATAAAAAAAAAATCCATTTTACGCTAAAGTATCTGTTGTATTCATTGTCATTCTCTAAGAACTATATACAGTATTCTTTCTCATTAACATCTCTCCAAGGACCGAGAAAAGAGTCTTTAATCAGAAAGTGTCTTTAATAAAAATAGTTTTCTAACACAGGAACAGTTTTAGGTGCGCTTGCATCCTGAACCGTCACCTATATGAATAGCAAGGTCCTTACTATTAACGGAAACAGAAAGAATTTTTGTGCGGAATTGTATTCCTGGATTTTTATGAACTTCTGAAAATTACACTGAAATGCAGCTTTCCTGTTAAACATGCAAGAGTCATACTGCAAAACTTTCAAAGAGGCGAAGTCCATGCCATTTGGCGCGAATGCAGAATTTTGGCTTTGCTTTGGCGTTCATGAAAGAAAGCGATAATTTCTTATATAAAAGTAGGCCAGTGATTTTTCACGTTTTAAGTTGTTTCTTAATTGAATATTGGGTTTATGTAATTTCCTGATAAGGAAATGTAAATCATAATCAATATTTTTAGGTCAGTTTTTACCTCAACTATCGAAAAATAGAGTGTATTTCCTAATGCTATCAGATGAACAATTGTGCGAAGGAGACTTCAGAGTTCACCATGTACAATAGTACAATAGCTATTATACAGCCCTTAGATCAGGGTTTCCAACCTTTTTGGGTAGCGGGCCACTTAAAGAATTTTCACGGATCTCGCGGACCTGCGGTTTCACTTGCAATACAAAAAAGGGTCACCCATGCTGCCTCATGATTTTTCCTTATTTCTGAAAAAAAAATCGAAAACTTTTGATTGGAAATTTCTTTTTTTATTTAAAACAGTTGTCAGCGGGCCGGATTAATACTGTTCGTAGGCCGGATTGTGACCCGCGGGCCTTATGTTGCACAACCGTCTTTTAGACCATAGGTTCTCAACCTTTTATTACCACAACCCTAAATAGTGATTTGTTTGTAACCCTCAATCCTACCCTAAGGCTGGATCATCGATGCTTTTAGAACATCGATGTGCTAACGGGTTTAATCGATATATCGATTACTTTTTCATTTTTTTTTATATCGATGTTTGCTCACTACTTATGCGACACTTCTATTTTGATGTAACCTTGCAATTTAGTCAAAATTTTCACTTAAAATCTACTATTAAATGAAAATATCATGAAAAGCTAAACTAAATATTTTTAAAAAGCAAACGTTTCTAACACATCTCTAAATTGTAAGAAATCTTTTTCCGCCTTCATAATAAAAATCGTTAAAAAAAAAGAAGCTTTTTTAATGATAATTATTGTGTCATCCATAACCCTCCCGCGACCCTGCGTTAGCCCTCTGTGAACATGATTTGGGTCGCGACTTGAGGTTGGGAACGTTTGCTTTAGATGCTTATTTATTTCCTAGTACGAATTTTTTATTAAAAAAAAATACTCATAAACTTGGTTACTATAAACGAAATTTCGATTTAACTAACTGAATGCAACGGAATGTTAAAACACATTCCCTTAGTATATCCCTTAATATTCCCTTAGTATCCCCGGTTTATAACAGTGTGCCTATGAATCTGGAAAACATAAAAACCTAGAAAAGTCAGGGAAATTTGAAATACAAAGGCCTGAGTCAGGGAAATTTGAAATTCGTTGTTATAATAAATAGCTTACTAAAATAATTTTCTTGAACTGTGATTTTTGTACTGCATTGCATACTGAAAATTCCACCTTCACTTGACAAAGGGAGCAGTTGGCTCCCGAAACGTCGTGTTTTTAAACCTTACGCCAGTGTCGAAATAACTGTTTGTTATCAAAATTTCGAAAAACTTACACCTTTGACTAAACTTCTAAAAGTTGCCCTTTTGCACCAAAACTAATATAATTTATATAAAATTATTAAGCCCATATATTTCTCAGGAGAAAATGTTTGCCAAATATGTAACTAAAACTTGAAAAACAAAAAGTGTTTTTAGCTAAATTATCCAATCTGTAAGGAATTTTTATTATACCAGTTTCCCTTCCCTCATAGTGATGCATACTTTAAATGAAATAGAAGATGAAGCATCAGCTTTGCGATTATATAGTTAAGTTTTTTACATTGAACTCAAAAAGGGCCGAATGAAAACGTTGTAAATATGTAATAATTAATGCAAGTTTTTCGTATAAAGAAATTAATTTTTTTAATATAGTTTTTGTATTTGTAAATTCACTGTAATTGAGTTATAAATGGCTTTGGGGTTTGTGTTGGTGGATCTCATGCCTCGAAAATTGTTTTGATTGCTCACAATTTAATGCATTGTGTGTTGTTTACTGTAATTAGCGACTGGAAATCGATTTGGTCTGGAAACCTGGAAAAGTCAGGGAAGTTTGAAACAGAATTTGGGTAGACACCCTCTTATAATCAATTTCAATCGGAAAAATATAAATCTACCCTGCGATGCGCTTTGTCGGCTTGCAACTATACTGACTTTTTCTCCTAACCATTTAATGACGTTTTCTCCTAAACCAGTGGTTTCCAACTGGTTGTCTATGGACCACTGGTGGTCCGCGAGACGGGTCATTATTTAAAAAGAAATAATAATTAATAAAAACGCTTATAAAAATTATTTATTAAATATTAAAATTAAATATAAAAATGAAATTGATGGTATATTTGTAGTATTTTACAATCTGACGGAACTTCAGAAAACGGTTCGTATTAAAAGTAATTCGTCTTAAGCGTGTTCGTCTTAACAAGATTTGACTGTATTATCATTAGATTTTTTCTCTTTATTATTTCTTCTTTTTTTTCCCAAAGAACGATTTTACAAACACGTTTCCCCCAAAAAAGGACTCGGCTCCCAGTCAGATTTAGGTCTTGCAATCAGCTCGTGAGAATTTTTCAAAGTGGTCCGCGGGTACAATTGAAGTGGAAAAGTGGTCCGCGGCTTAAATTGAGTTGGGAACCATGTTCTGACTATTTAATGACGTTTTCTTCTAACCGTTTAATGACGTTTTCTCCTAACCATTTAATGATGTTTTCTCCTAACCATTTAATGGTGTTTTCTCCTAACCATTTAATGGTGTTTTCTCCTAAACATTTAACGATGTTTTCTCCTAACCTTAATGGCGCTTTCTCCTAACCATTTAATGACGTATTCTTTAACCATTTAATAATACTTCATGTGTATCATTTCAAGTTCATGAGAAATGACGCAACTTCAAG
>QLNU02015003.1:10700584-10720531 GCA_006491805.2 Dysdera silvatica | reverse complement strand
CCCCCTCGAGCCGCTTTTGTTCAGTCCTAATATTGCTGATACAGTAGTGCGGCCCGCGGGCCTACAAGAATAAGCAAAATTGGCCCTTGGACTGAAAAAGGTTGAAGACCCCTGTCTTAGAGCATCACGTAACTTAAATTATTCTTTTTTACATACAATTTCTTACTCTTACCTTTGTTAGGATTTAATTTGACTCTATAATCTGCAATAAGATGATCAAATTTTTTACATTTGAAACAGCTATTTTAACGGTACATTCTTTATCACCATTTTTGCTAGAAACACTTTTTACAGTTGAAAAATAAATAGAACTTTGTCTTATCTAAGTCAATTTTTACCTGTTTAACTCTACTTTCGTCCGCTATAAGTTCATCTTATATCTTTTGGAACTTGAAGTCCTTGTCTGGCCAACGATATATCGTTTGAACGATATTTTGAAAATTAGAATCCAAGTATCTTAGTAATTGAAATCCGTGATACATTTCAAAAACAGGATGGCCGACTTCACGGAGTTTGGATATAGACTTATGTAATTTTACGGCATATAACTCAATTTCACAAGGGGTATAACGATGAGAAAAAAACTTGTCCAGTAGTTGAATTAATTATTCCCGCTGTACAAACAGGTTCGAAATACTTCTTAAGTATTTGCCACGCAGTTAGACCATCCGTAGTTTCGGATATTATTGGTCCATGTTCTGAATCAATGCTCACATATAAAGTCGAATAAGCTTTAAGAAATTTACTATAGTAATATTAATTTCCGTTTAAGTGTTCAGTTTCATCAAAAAAAGACCAAATGCCTCGTTCCGTGAGGACAACCTTTATATATTCATTCCAAACATTGCAGTTGGATGAATTTAACATGACTGCATTTAATGAAAAACCTTCCATAGTTTTTAACGCTTAAAAGTTATTGCGAAAATTTCTAGACTATTCAAATAAGTCTTTCCTATTTAAATAATGTTTAACTCTCACCTTTAGTTAATACCACGATGCATATTTCGTTGTTAAATTTACTTCTTTAAAGGCACAAGCATCAGAATTAATTGACGTTAAAAAATAGGCACTCATAATACAGCGTCGTATATAAGCGTTTTGCAAACATGTTAAGCATCCAGCATTTCGGGCGCGGCACGCCCCCCCCCCGAAGAACATCATTTTGTCTTTTCCAGAATGAAAAACTCGTAGTAGACTTCAATAAACGTTAAACTTGGTCCATAACCATTTTGTTGGAAATAGACGTTTTTAAAATTTATTGAAGCTTTAAATGACAAAATGAATGCGAGACTTCTTGCTTAGTTTCATCTTGAAACTTTATTGGACTACAAGCTTTTAAATGATAAAAAAAAAAACATTAACGTGTTTGTCTTGCTCTTTACGCAAGAACCATCCCAACAAGAAGTGAACAAACTGCAATCAAAAAAAATATGGGACCTGATATAGGGCCGCAGAAAAAATAACTACGTCATACTGTGACGTAAATATGCAAATTGTTATTGACGCAAATACTCAAATTATTACAGTATTCCTCTAACAATTATGTCTTTTAATCGACGCAGAAATTTTATAGCGACTATTCTTCCTCAAAAGATGTACATATGTATATTTAAATTTAATTTCGAAGCCCTTTATAATAATTTATTTGCCTGCGCAAAATAAATGCAAATTTTTTTCAGTTCTTATTTTTGATAATGGCGCTTTCTGAAATTTTGATTATCTGTCTATTCCTTTTTTAATGTTTCATAGAAGATTCCTCTATCTTCCTTGAGGCAATCCAATCACTAATTCATTTTTTACCGATACTCTTTCTAATGCATTACGCGCCATATTTAAATTTGTCGCATGGGTCCTTCTCCCATGCGGGTCATAAATATCTCCTTACTGTTTAAATAATTTATTAGAATTTTCGTCGACCGTTTTGGTAATGAATAGATCGAAATAAAAAATTGTTCAAAATGACTTTTTTATGGGCTTTCGTCTCCTTTAGTACCTTCTACGAGGGCAAGTCAGTAAATAGGTTACAAAGCGAATTAAAAAAAAAAAGGAAAACCCAGAAACTTACTTGAAATGCATGTCTATTTCTCCACGTAATCGTCATTTGCACTGATACATTTATCCCATCTCTTTATGAGTTTTCCATACCTGCTGTATCAAAATCTTTGGACTGCTGCATCAGCCACCTATGTACCTCATATTCAGCATCTGCTCAGCCACCTATGTACCTCATATTCAGCATCTGCATCAGCCACCTATGTACCTCATATTCAGCACCTGCATCAGCCACCTATGTACCTCATATTCAGCACCTGCATCAGCCACCTATGTACCTCATATTCAGCATCTGCATCAGCCACCTACGTACCTCATATCAGCATCTGCATCAGCCACCTACGTACCTCATATTCAGCATCTGCATCAGCCACCTATGTACCTCATATTCAGCATCTGCATCAGCCACCCATTACCTCATATTCAGCATCTGCATCAAGCCACCTATGTACCTTATATTCAGCATCTGCATCAGCCACCTATGTACCTCATATTCAGCATCTGCATCAGCCACCCATGTACCTCATATTCAGCATCTGCAATCAGCCACCTATGTACCTCATATTCAGCATCTGCATCAGCCACCTATGTACCTCATATTCAGCATCTGCATCAGCCACCTATGTACCTCATATTCAGCATCTGCATCAGTCGCGGAATGCTTGCCATACTTTTTATTTAGTGTACTTTCGTATATAAAATCAATTCCTACTTTTATCATAACATGTTAGAATCATCCACTGTGTTACCGTGACATCATTTTTTATCCAATTGTCTATAATATCCGTTTTGGGTCACTCCTTTAGTTAACAGTTTTTTTGCCTAATGGGTCGTGACCTCTAACCCCGATTACTGCAGCAATGTCGTATAATAATCTTTGTTTTCTACATTTCTGTTTTCTGTTTCTATATTCTGGAAAGGTTTCGTCGAATAGGAGGTCTAAATAGTGCTAGGTCAGGGGCGTCGAGAGTCAAAGCGGGCCCACAGGTTTACTTCGACCGCCCCCCCGAGCTTTTTCCTTGCCGGCCCTCACAGCATGGATCCTGGCCATCGCGGGAATCTAGACTACATCCGGGCTGTAGCCCATGCTGTCCCCCCCACACCTTGTCGGCTTTGTGCTAGAGACAAGACTATCATAGGACACATATACATTAGAGTTGTGCTTATTTTTCAATCTCGTTTTTTTGGTGTCTCACCCCCTAATTTTTTTTTGACTGGCCTAAAACTAACGACAGAAAAAATTCCAGTCATTCGCATAATTCAAACTGGTACCCCAGAAGCTGTGAACGTCGACATTTATATAAAAATTACCATTTCCCCACAAATTTAAATAAAAAAGTTAAATAATATTTTATGCACGGTAATAAACTAAATAATATAAAATATAAACGAAAGCATAGTTTCAAATAACCAGTTAGTACGTAGGAGTTACGATAGGTGGCGCAGTACGCGCATTGTCGGGGACACTAATCGCAGCGCTTAGACATAGTCAGTATCTGGGACAACAGCGCCACCTTCGGCGGCCACCCTTTCCAAATCCCCCTGCTCAATTCATCATCATCATCATACATAGTCAGTATAGCGTTTTCTTTCATACTAAGCGATAGCACACGGTTTGTTAAAAATGTTGCTAAAACGTAAACTTTGCAATAATATATACTCGATTGGAAGAGAAACAAATCAAATATTAGGTAGCAAATTACCTTCTAATAAACAAGTACTTCAGATGTTATTTTATAATATGCGATGCGTGAAATAATGTCTTCACGAAAGTGCTCGTTTGGTAGTTTCTGAAACTGTAATTTTTTGGCAAAAAAGAACGAATATCATTTAGAAGAACACTTCAGCACTGCATTGCTAAAGTGTCCCACAAATTAGCCAGGTCCGTCCAAACAGTTGAAATGTGAAAACATAGATTTTGCTAACATCAAGTTTGTAGCAGCACCTCGCATTGGACTCTGCAGGAATTGCAGGGATTGATGGATATTTGTGTATTTATTGAAAAGCTATTCGTAAAAGCTTGTTACAGTGCAAAACACTATGTCCAGATTTGATTTTTTTAATAATATTTATCTTTTGCAACGATCCCATGCAACAACAAAAAATTTTGTTGTCATTCGTAGTATCTTACCGAAAAAATAAATAATCATTTTTTGACTGTGAAATTCCTTTCAAGCAAAAAAGTAAAGATGATCAAAGCATTTAAAGAAAAATAATCAAATAGTTGTGATCCAAAGCGTTTAAATTAGGCTGTATATTAAGCTTATTTTATGCTGATATTAAGCTGTTTAAAATATCATTCGGGTTTATTGCTCATGATCTTCAATCTAGAATGTTCTTCATGATTATGAACATGGCCTTACGATAGTCAGAAACTTTACAGTTGTCAATGATGCCGCAGAAAAAGGTGTTAAGCTTGCAGAAGAATGCAGCAAACTTATACAGTGAGGAGCAAAAACAACACCTATTGCAAGCAGTGGCTGATGATCGTTTTTGAGGCCCCTAGGTAACTGGTATTGTGAGGTCCCCAGTAAAATGGTTGAAGAGGATCATCTACAAGAGGACATGTCTCTTGAAGCTCTCTAACTGGCGGAGGCCCATGAGCTGCAGCCCCTAAAGCCCATGCGTTAATCCGTCATTGATTGTAAAAGACTATCGAAGCCATTTACCATCCTTCTCAAAGCATTCATTATCAAAAAATTAAAAGACGTTTTATTATTTGTCTAATTTTTTTTTAATTTTCACCCTCCTTGGGACACGTGTTAATATTCAATAAAATTCTCAAATTTGTTGTCAATTACGGACTAAACCAAAAAGAAAAGAAATAATGAATGAGACCTATAAAAATATAAAATTGTATTTTTTGGAACATGCTAAGGATCACCCTAATATGCATGTAATAAATATACACGTGTACATTGTACATTACACTGTCTAACGCTGACGAATTGATCCCCAAAAAGACTTGGAGTTAGACTTGGAAGAGTTAATTGGTCAAAATAGGTTATGGGTAGTAGTATGAAGACTTTGTTTTATATATATATATAAGGCCTGTAGGCAAGAAATAAAATCTCAATTGTTGTAAAGCGGCTCATGAGATTTTTCTATTTTTTCATAAAATTTTTTAAAAATCTTTTTTCCTTAATACTTCTAATTCAAGCCTACAAGAAAATTTGTAATTAAAAAAGTTTTTTTGCATATATATGTATTTATTTAACTGTCACTACAGTTGTTTCGTTCTTGTCAGTTACAAATCTCAATTATTGTAGTCAGAAAAAGCAAACCAATAACAAGAATTTTGTGCAGTCCCTGATGAAGAACAAAGTATTTAGTATTGGAAACCTATCATTTACTACTCATCCATTATATTTCTCTGTTTAGTTATTTATTTATTTTTCATTCCGTTTTATTTTTGTCTATTTTGTCTCTTACATTTTCCTTTTAGATGTCAATTACATGTCACAGTCCGTACAATTTTGTATTATTAAAAATAATAGTTCCTTTAAGCTGCAGTATTAGCGGTGGAGGACCAATTATTATATTTTGATAATAATTACTTAGAACCTTCTAAATAGGCTTTTTGCAGTAATAGTTCGTTAATTAATTTTTTTAATTATATATATAATAAAAAAGTCATATTACAGAAAATTAACGCGTTGTAACCACTGCACAGAATCACAAAAAATCACATTTTTTCAGGAATTCTATGAAGGACAATCCAATATTAAAATTGACGAAAACATTGAGAGTTCAAAACGAAAATTCGTAAAAAAAATGACTTAGAATAACAAATTTTCCCGTATATCATGCAAAACTATTTATTAAAAAATGATTGTTGTTGCTTATGTAAGCACATTTTTTATCCTAAATCGTTTTACGAATTTTTTTGTTTTCCATCTTCAATTTTTATGCCATTTTTGATCCTGGATTCTCTTTCATACGATTCCTAAAAAATTTTGATTTGATGTGATTCTGTGAATTTTTTTTTTATAGCTCTTTAATTTTCTGTAAAATGATTTTTTTCATAAATAAAGCACATCGAAAGTTACAGAGCAAAATATGTACCCCTCCCATTGAAATAACATTGAATGTAACCTTAATTTTGAACATGAGTTTATATATATCTTGCGTAGCCTTTCTAACTCCCCCATTAAAAATAGATATGGTTTGATCGACAGTTTCGTCAGAGTTCATCTCCTGAGCGTTGAACAGTATGTATGCTCAGATTATGCTGGTAGCAAGAGTTCGTTAGTAATGCTTAATTGGTTTGCCGAATACCTATAAGCTTCGACTACATGGAGGACCTGATTAACGCACAGGCCTCAGGGGCCCGCAGCCCAGGGCGCCTCCACATTATTGGGCCCCTCCAAATTTTGTCAAACGTCAATTTGAAACCTAGTTTTTTTTTAATTATAGCTTAGTAATTTATTATTACAGGCCTGCACAAAAGTTTAGACACAGAGGCAAATTATAAATAAAAGCGAGAATTTGCATTGAACTTCGCCGATATTGTATCTAAATAATCCTAGAACCAATAATAAATTGTGCAACTTAAAAGATTACCAAAAGTACTGAAACAAAATATCCCAACACCGTAATATTGGAATCTGCATGCCACAAATGTTTAGGCACATATGTCAGATTTATGCAAATTAACGGCGCGAAGTTCCCAAGTGATCGAAGGGGCGTTTCCCAGAGTTGTTATATAAGGCCTGAAATAATTTAGAATGCTTAGAACGATGCCGAAGTCAAAGCAATTTACGAATGACGAGATTTTGAAGATTTGGAGGCTGAAAACTAAAGGTAAATCTGTTACTCAAATTTCTGTTGCATTGAACCGTTCAAAGCGAGGCATTTATCGAGTGTTATCCCGGGGTGATCAGTATCAACCAAAATCACGATCTGGGAGGCCTCGAGTGACCAGCATTCGGGATGATAGACAAATACGAAGATTGGCTTCAAATGAAAGCCTGTCTGCAAATCAAATAAAAAACACGTTAGCAATGCGAGTGTCAAGAGAAACCATACGTAGAAGGATTGTAGAATGCAGGCATTTGAGATATGCAAAAATGCGCCGCAAGCCCTGCTTGCAATTACATCATAAACAAGCACGACTACAATGGGCAAGGCAGCACATATCATACAGTGACGAATGGCTGCAGGTGTTATTTAGTGATGAAAAAAAGTGGAACTTAGATGGTCCCGATGGCCTTTCGCACTACTGGCACGATCTTCGAAAACGCCCCTTAAGTCGGTTCAGCAGACGTCAAGGAGGAGGTTCAGTCATGGTTTGGGGAGCCTTTAGCTTCAATGGACAGACTTCTTTGGCGTTTTTGAATGGAAAACAAGATTCCAAGGCATACCAGGCAACTCTTGAAAGTCACCTATTACCTTTTGGCGAACTTTTATGTGGACGAAACTGGGTTTTCCAACAAGATAATGCGTCCATCCACACATCCAGGTCAACAAAAGAATGGATGAGCGCTAAAAATATTACAGTTCTCGATTGGCCTGCTCTTAGTCCTGACTGTAATCCCATCGAAAATGTATGGGGCATACTAACGAATGTTGTGTATGCCAATGGAAAGCAATATCCGTCCGTTTTAGAACTTAAAAAGGCTATAGAAGAAGCGTGGTTTAATTTTGAACCAGAAACCTTTCAAAATCTTGTGCTTTCAATGAACGACCGCGTATTTAATCTAATACGAAGTAATGGTGGCTACATTGATTATTAAAATTGTTCATTTCCTTATGCAAGTGCTAAAATTTATGTTTGTGCCTAAACTTTTGTGCCACATATTTTACTTATTTTAAGTTATATATTGCAGCAAGTTCGCTACTGATGTGATTTCTGTTCTCAAATTTTTAATTTGCATATTACATGTGTTCATACTTCGTAATATTAAAGTTCCTACTTCTTCAGTTTTAATAGTATTTTGTTATACTCAAATTTGTGTTGTGTCTAAACTTTTGTGCAGGCCTGTATTATATTTTTTCTTAATTATAACTTAGGTGCAGGGGCGCCGATAGCCAACGCGGGCCCCGTGACCCTTTCCCTGGGCAGTGGCAAAGATATTTTTTCTTTTTGGGGGAGGGGGTTGAACCCCGGAATGAACAAAAAGTATGAAATAAGAACGCTTTTTTTTTGTACTTACTTATTACTTAATTATTTTACAAGATCACTGCTGAAAAAAGAAACTAACGTAAGCTACTATTATTATTTTTTTAATAATCGAGATAGGATAATGAAGAATAATTAAAAAACTGTACATTAAAAATGCACAAAATCTTATTAATCTGGATTTAGAGAACAATTTTTCTGGCCTTCCGATTAGCAAAACTAGTTTGGCAGGGCCGAGCCCCACCCCCACAACATAGGTACTTGCCAGCGCGGCCCCTAGACGTCATCCTGGCCCCCGAGCTGCCGGCCTCCGAGCAGCGCCTGCTGCTCCTCGACCCTGCTTAGATGCCATTGAAAATGGCTTTAAACTATCGATTATGCAGATAATATAAGCCTATGTAACAAGAGTTTGCATTTGTTGCTTACTTATTGAATAATTTTGTTGTGAGTGCGTGGGGAGGGCCCGAATGAATACTAGGCCCTGGGCCCCACTTTGGCGTGATTGGGCCCTGACCACAGATGTGCCAAGTCATTTACTGAACGAATGAGCGGAAGGTTTTGCCCATCTCTTATACATGAGCAGATCTGTTCGCTGATTGATTCTATCACTGTACGGTTTCACACACCGATAGTTTCAGTGGTCCAAACTGATGAAAACGCCCGGTAGGGGGCGTATCAGAGATGAACAGCGTGCGTCAATTCGAATGGCGATTTTATTCCTCGGTTTGTTTAAATACTTTGTGATTAATTGCGCGAACTACGTAATGAATAATCTTGCAGTAAACAAACTACGAAGAACGGTAGTTTACTACACACGATTCTGAAACCAATCTTTCTTGTAGCTTCATTGACACCACAAAAACCATGAAATATGAAGTCTATAGCCTTTTATTGGGAGAAACCTTTTTCTAATAGTCTTATTCGTGGAATTTTATCATTATTCCCTACTCATTATTTATAGTTCATCACGAACTACTCATTCTTTATAGCTCATGATGAGCTACTCATTTATAGCTCATCATGAGCTACTCATTTATAGCTCATCATGAACTACTCATTATTAATACCTCATCATGAACTGCTCACTATTTATAGCTCATCAGGAACTACTCATTATTTATAGCTCATCAGGAACTACTCATTATTTATAGCTCATCACGAACTATTCGTTATTTATAACTCATCATGAGCTACTCATTATTTATAGCTCATCACGAACTACTCATTTTTTATAGCTCCTCATGAACTACTTATTATTTTTAGCTCATCATGCCTACATTATCATCATCCTTTGATCATTTTTCATTGTTGAATGAGAGCCCTCTCATTTTGTTTCCATATTTGATTATTATTCTAATCTCCATCCATATTTCTGGTCTGCCTGCCTACCTACGTGCTTGCCTGCCTGCCTGTCTGTCTGTCTGTCTGTCTGTCTGTCTGTCTGTCTGTGAAAAAATTATCGGATAGATTGACCGTCAAACAGGCAGAACTGTATTTCGCGTGCGGGTCGAACCAAGTCCATTAGCTCATGAGTGACTACTCAATTGAATGGGCAGCACGGGCTTTATCAGACATATTAGTCTTTACACATTGCTGCCCAGACGAGTCAAGTTAATTTTGAAATAATTATTTAATTAATCCTTGTATTTGATTCGTCTGATTAAAGAATTTGATTTGATTTTAATAAGTTTCATTTGATAATATAGGGGCACTGGGGATTAATTTTGAAATCCGAAGGGGCGTTAGTATCAAACTCATAGAATGAAAGAAGTGGTGTCTGGAAAAAGTTTGAGAACCACTAAGATGCGAGACGTATGGGCGATTTGGAATGTTTAGATGACCTTGTAAGTTCGCTGGCACAAAGTTTTTTGAAATGTGATAAATATTTTGAACTTTTGTATGAGCTGTCGTCAAAGAAACATGGTCTACTTTTTAAAAATTTCTATTTTTAATCGATGAGATGTAGCTCCAAAACTACAGATAAAAATGGGAGGAATTGACGGGTTTCTAAAAAACTGAAAATGTCTGGACCATCTCTTTAATATAAAGTTTCAGAAAACGTTTAACTGAAGATGCATTAATGAAATCTTTGGTATCGAAATGTATAAAATCGTAATCCATCATATTTAACGGCTTTGGTAGAAGGGAAGAATGAATTTTGTCTACAGGACGTTAAAAATTGTTAAAATTGTGTTAGTTTAAAGAATCCTCGGGGATATCAAACGCCAGTAACGTTATTTATGTCTGGCATGTTTTCACTTTTTGGAGCAGACGTTTTAAAGACATTTTTCAATGCCTGAATTTATTTTTTTGTTATATATCCAATATATGAAGTTTTGTATATAAGTTTAAATTTTTTTTTCTTTCTGTATACGAATTTGTCGGATTTCAACAAATACTCTTAGGGCAGCCTGAATTTAAATTTCGGATGTAAAATGTTTTACCCACTGCTGCTTAGACGGATTTAAATCAAAGCTTATTTATAATTAAAATATTAATTATATAACTTATTTATATTTATTGCATAATTATTAATTACGTATATATATATATAATAAATATTAATTATATATTTTAATTCGATTACATGTCCAATATCTATTATATATCAACTATCTAACGATATATTGTATGGAAGTAAAACGACTCACTGTGCTGAATTAGACAGCGTGACAGCATTTGAAAATTTTGTTTATTATTAGTTCAGTCTTAATAGTTCCAGTATTATGTAACCTTCTTTGAAGAGGGCTAAAAGCCTTCGAGAGAACGTTTTAAAGCTATATTAAAACATATAGTTCAGAAACTGTGCCCATTGTGTTATTTTACGATTGTGATATATTGTATATTAAATGATATTTCATCCGAATCTAATGATACATATTACATTTTGAGTCATTTATAAAAGTTACATATGAAATGTCGAATACTGGTAAAATAGCAAATGAAAAAGACCATCTAAGCTTTCGGACGCGTCAACAGTAGTCCTACATCAGGAGATGAATTAAAGCTCTATATTTAATTATCTATCCATTACTGAGTACATGGAAATCTTCCCAAATGTTCGCCATTCATGTCTGTTCGGGTCAGTTCCTATTAATGTTATTTTCTCCTGTTTTCTTATTACATCTACCTTTTTCAAGATCATTTCCTCGTCTTCGGTGATCATTTACGGTTCAATTGAAGATTGCGGATACCCATCGTAAATCAGCTCTTCTTGCAATGTGCTCAATCCATTGGCCTTCTTTGATTTGCACAACTGTCTCCCCAATCCTTGATTCCTCTTTCACCTACCTTTGCCGGTGGTGAATTTTAAGAACTGACACGTCGCATACTGCTTCTGATTTCAAAATGTGGGCCGCACAATTGCTAAACGCAAATCGTGTACTAATAAGTGCATGCATATACGTGTCAGCCATTTTTGACTATCTATGTGTCATAATTTTGTATTACTAACAATCCCTCAGATTTCTAAACAAAAATTCGCTTCAGATTAGACGTCCCAGTCTTGACTTCACTCGATTGTATCCACATCTGTGGAAATTTTGGACCAGTAAGTGTCAGTGAAGCAAAAGACTGTTCAAGCATCAAGGACAGCCGAGAAGAGTGTCCTTCGATGAAATGACCGGTTCCATTGGAGAAGGCATTTAAGGAGTCAGATAGGTATATGAAAGATGCTTGTAAAACCACCAGGCCTTCTTAAATGCGTTAAGATGCCAGAGTAACTTAAAAAAATTAATGAAATGTAGTTTAAAATTAAAATATAACCGGGTATATATGTTATATATTATAAATAAATTGTTGTCTGATATTTTTGGAGCGATTAGTCATTACTTATGGCCCATTGGCCAAGGCCTTGAATATTTCTTTCCTTACTGACGTGTTGTTCGGTCTCAGCTCTGGTGGCGTGCGGATGTCTTTTTCCTGCGGTCCGGATCTGGCGGATCTTGGTTCAGGCTCGCTTGGGCAAAGCGACTGGGACATTGACTATGGCCGCTGGACTGCTGAGGATCGATGTTTGTGCATGCTATTCTGGGTCCGGTCTCCGCCTTTTTCTCGCGGATCCGTCTTTGTCTCTGGGGTCGTGCGGACGTCCTTTGTTCTATTTTGGACTGTTAGGCCACCGTCTGCGTATGACATCGATCGCCTTGGGACAGCTTTCACAGCCTGTGGATGGAAAACAGACTGGACGGACTGGGTGGCGTTTCGTGCCCATTCTGTGCCACTTCGCGAGGCTCTACCTATTCAACGGTGTCCGGTGGTCTCCTGTAGGAGTACTGGCCGGCCCGGGGTGTTCTTCCGTGCCATCCATCTATTTCAACCACTCCTCGAGGTGGATTGATCGTGGATGGTTTTCGGTGGGCATTAAATAATGATACAAGTGCGAGCGGTGCGTCTCTGTACGCCAGTACGGATCGACAATCTTCCCCTCAGCCCATTGGCTGTCGAGTTATTTGACGTTAATACCTGTCTGGGATTACAATGTCGCCGTTCGGCGGCCACCCTTCCCATTTAATTGTTTGCACAATCTACTATACTACTACTGACCTGATTTTTGGAGTTACTGGGGAGCTTAGGTTGGCGATGGTTTTCATGATGGCGCAAAATTGGCGACAGGAAGGTCTCTTTTTGCATTTCAGCCAAAGTTTTGAATTGTTTCCTGTTTTAATTAACGTTGTAATGGTGGTTGAAACAAAATTATAGAACATAGTCATCATGCTGTCCGTGGGTAATGACCAGTAAATAAAATAATGACCAACCAATGAGGAAGTTTCCTAATCTATAGTCAAGAGGTCACGTGGCTTGATTTGTGTAGTAGAAATGCATTTGCATACTAAACTCATTAATCTTTTGTAAAATACATGAAAACTTCCAAACTTAGGGGTAAAATTATTAATGTTATCCTCGGCTCTTAGCAAAAACTTCTTACCTTTTTAAACCTAAAAATCAATTCTCCAAAGTCATTATAACTTCTCGAAGTAATTATGACAGTTTCTTGGAAGTAAATCCACCACAATCGTAAATAAACCGGTTGGGATGAACCTCTGGAGAATGATTTATTTCCTACCTACTGATTGTTTTCGACGCATTCGCAATTGACCAAAAAAATTCAATATTTATTTCTAACCCGAAATTAATTTGGCAATATTCTCCAGGCCCGCGCACTGAATGTCAAATCAACGATTCCGTAGAAATTCATGGCAACAAGTGAAGAAACAATATTATTTTTGCTCATGTCTATTTCAGCTTTTTTAATTTGCTTAGATTAATGAAATGTTTTGCATAACTCTCGTTAATTACCGCTAAAATTTTATTTAAAATATTCATGAACACAATAATTGATTAATCACTGTTAAGTGGTTTTTTTTATCAAATAGATCTAACTGTTTATTTGTAATGGAGGGACAATTCCTAAAATTGTGAAAAGAAACGTAAATTGAAAATAATGATTAGAATATGTAATTACCAATTAATATCAATTAACAAATAGTTAAATAGTATTTTGCATCTTACACACCTGTTTTCTAATGAATTCATCTTGCTGTGGATAATGTTTCTCCTATTCGAACCAATCCAGTTTTGCTTGACCCAAATCCTCATTAAAAAAAGTAATAACATATATCATAACATATATACGTACATTTAGTGGTTTAAATTATGTATTATATATAATTTAAACTAATAATAATTAAAACTATATATATAATTTATAGTATACGAGTATATTATATTTATATATCAACGTAAACTGATATTTAATTAACTACTAACGTTTTGAATTATTATAACGAAACAAAATTGCTATTCAATATTTCCTTTACACTGAATGTTCTTATTTGACCTGTTTACCATTTCATGTCCAATCTCTTCTTGAATAATCTCACATTGGGAGTATTGTACGATGTATGCCGTGCTTGAGAAAACAGTCCTGCCTTTGGCGACCACCCTTTTCAGCAACCTTCCTGCGAAACTTGCTACTACTGCTTCTTAAACGAGAGGATGCATAGCTAATAGGCTTATTAGACAGCGAAAAAATCAACAAATAGACATTTGATAGCTAAATAAAGTATTAAATTGTTAACAGATTTATTATACAAATAATAGACATTAGATATATATGTATAATATATTTATCGAGTAGCTAATGTTCTAGTTAGACAAATAATATATATCTATTGAGAATCTAATATATCTGGTATATTCATTAAATAAAAAAACTCGTTAGATGAATAATAAACTTAATAAATAAACAATGCAGTTATTAAGATAGCTAAAATACATTAAATAATTTACTAAATATATAGTTATTGAATAGATCATAAAATTATTAGATGGTTAAAATATATTAAATATCTATGTAAATATATAAATGGGTATTAGAATTATTTAATAGTACATTTATTAATTAGATAATTGACTTTTAAATACATAACAAACTTATTAAATGCATTTATACTTAATTAATTATTAACTTACCAGACGACAGACTTAATAGATTTATCCGTTTGGATATATTTTTATCATAGTATAACTGATTTTGCCATAATGTTCCTTGATCCCATTATAAATTTCATATAGCATTTAAAATGGACGTTTGTTAATGAATGGATTTATGAATAATGACGAGATATAAATTTAATATTGCGATTTCAAAACGAGAGCAATTACAAGATGCGAACAACGAGAGTAACTGAAACACACATTATGCTTGATAATGCAGGACATAACGATAAATGAAAGTATAACAATGATTAATGAAAAGTAATGATGCATAAGGAAAAATGAAAGTATAACAATGATTAATGAAAAGTAATGATGCATAATGATAAATGAAAGTATAACAATGATTAATGAAAAGTAATGATGCATAATGAAAAATGAAAGTATAACAATGATTAATGAAAAGTAATGATGCATAATGATAAATGAAAGTATAACAATGATTAATGAAAAGTAATGATGCATAATGAAAAATGGAAGTATAACAATGATTAATGAAAGGTAACGATGCATAATGATAAATGAAAGTATAACAATGATTAATGAAAAGTAATGATGCATAATGATAAATGAAAGTATAACAATGATTAATGAAAAGTAATGATGCATAATGAAAAATGGAAGTATAACAATGATTAATGAAAGGTAACGATGCATAATGATAAATGAAAGTATAACAATGATCAATGAAAAGTAATGATGCATAATGATAAATGACAGTATAACAATGATTAATGAAAGTAATGATGCATAATGATAAATTTAAGTAATTGTTAATTTACTAGTTAACCAATTTACTGGAATTTGCTAACGATATTTTATTTTTTCAGATTCGGCCAGTCTATTTGGAAGTAACTACCTCAAATCCTATGCAAGAAGCCGAAAATGGCATGTCTGGCAGTACTGAAATCATTGAAGAAATCATTGAAGACGTTGTAAGTACAAATTTACAACCTTTTTTTTTATTTTTTACCAATTAAACTTGATTTAAATTTACTCCGTTCCTCAATTTATTCTCAACTCAATTCTTTTTAAACGACATGGAGCTAATAAAAATTAAATTAAGTTCATTGAAAATGAAATTAAGTTTAATGAAAGTGAAATCGAGTTCAATAGATAAAATTCTGAATTAATGATAGATAAAATTCTGAATTAAGGATATATTAAATTGTGAATTAATGATCGATTAAATTCGGAATTGATTAAAAGTTCAATTCTAAATTGATGAGAACTTTAATTAGAAGTTAATAAAAACTTTAATTTAGAATTATTGATAATTTTAATTCAGAATTAATGGGGAATTATATTCAAAATTAATTAAACCTTTCATTTAAAATTAGCGAAATTCATGTTATGATTCGTGAAAATTTTAAACTATAATTAATTGAAATTTTGACTTAGAATTAGTTGAAAATTGAATTCAGAGTGTTCAATCTCTATTACGGTAAGTTCTATTAATGTCTCTAAAATAAGAATTTTAAACTGGCATGCTTAGAGTTGCATGAATACATAAAAAATGGAGTCACCCACGAAACAAACAGCATGTGGTTTTCCATGGAGACATAAGGATAAGGAACGTTTTCTCCGAAGGTACTTATTCCGTACACACGAAACTTTTCTTGCATAGTTAGCAAACATATTTACACTTTTTATGTGTGGCATTTTACGATACACACGATATTTTTAAAATTAAAAATATTTATATCAAATGAAAAAAGAAAATTTCTAGAAAACACGATTTTTGTTTTACGTTCAGGTCAGTAATTAAGAAATTGAATATAAAACGCCACACATCACGTATATAAAATACTTATATGTACGTACACAAGAAATTATCAGTCAACTGAAACTCAAGATTTTGAAAACATGTTCCTTTTGCGACAGGAAATATCATTTTGAGAAAATCGCATTTTTGTAAAAAAATTTGTAAAGCATTTAAATTCACTTGTTACATCAGTAAATTTTTGTAAAAATGGTTCTAATTAATCTAGAGCCAAAAATTATATGTGATTTGAAAGGTAAGAATCCAATTCTTTTTAAAAATAAAGAAAAAAAATCTTTTTTTTTAAAGAATTTTCGTGGGTGCCCCCTTAAAACTTGCAATAATAACATGAGTCAAAATTTGGACTATATCTTCGAAATACGCAATACTTATCTATTTTGAAAGTGCTCCTAATACATGATGGTTGTGTTTATGATATAAGATATACTATTATAAAATACACACACACACAAAAGAATCAGAAATGATTTACAATTATGTCAGCATGTATGCTTTTAAAGGATTCAAGTTGAAATGCATTGCATTTTCCCCTTCGATTTGGAATCGATAAACGATATAAGGATAAGTTAATCGATTATTAATTGATATTTGCATTATCGAATTCTACAGTGAGTTAAGTGTACTAAGAATTACTCGGGGGCGGGTCAGGTCGGCGTGTCTGCTGTTTTATATAATTGAATGTCAAACGCAGACGATTGCGCATTACACACGCTTGAATTTCTCCTACCCTTTTGAGCGTTGGAAACTAATTTTACAGGGGTAGAGAAGCTTAAAATTCGTTTCTCTCTGTAATTTTGGGCTCAGAATTGGCACGAACCCTAATATAAAAAAAACAACTGACGCACACAGTCTCAAAGCATTTCTCACAAATTTTTAAAAAGTCTATAATAGCGAGTTTAACATTTACGATATTTCTCTTAGCATGCTTCCACAACAACGTGTTACAAACGATTGTACGAACATTCCCTCCTGAAGTTACGACACAAAACGCATTTACATCGTAAGTCTTGCTGCTGTGATTCAGGTAACGTTAAAAGATACGACGATAATAATAAATTCCCACTGGCGTAAAGCATGCGGGAACGATTAAGGATACGACAGACAAAGAGAAAGGTGTTCAAACGTTGTATTAGATACTCTACCATTGGTCGTAATCTATTTGATTTTTATCGCAATTGCGAGACATTTATCGTAAAATTATTGTTTCTGTAGAAAATATAGTTCTTACATATTTCTGTGGTCACGGGGAATGAGCTGTTAAGTATAAAATCACAATTTTTTACTTTGAACTTTTCTTGCATGTACAGTTTTTAGAAAAAATAAATTTAGTTTAACATCGATGTGACTCAAAGCAGGAGACTTGAGAAATGAAGGCCTTGAGAGATCAAAGTAGAAGGCTTGGGAGATGATCACAGTGCATAACTAATTTTTGCCATTTTTCGACGTAATTTCCCTATGACCACAGATTTATTCTATATATAGTACCTGATTTTCTTAATTGATTTATATATATACAAGGTGACGAGAAATTCTGTTGAAAAGAACTTTTCTCAATAAAAAGTTTATTAACAAAGAAAGCTGCAAACCAACAACTGATAACAATAACAAAATGAAATAATAAAAAGAATAAAAAAACTCCGATAAGTCACGTTTTCTCCTTCATCCAACTGACGGACGGATGGACGGACGTGTCAGGCGAGAAACATCGGAGAACAAATACTCTGCAAGCATTAGTGGAAGAATACAAGATGATGGCGGTAGCGTTATCGTCCGGGGAATATTTTCGTGGCATTGTCTTGAGCTTACTCATACCTTTGGAAAGAGTTCTTGATCGTTTTGGTTACAAATTGACACTTGCACATACCACATATACTCATTTAGACCTGTAGCCAAGATGAAGGGGCAACTGGGGTAAGGTAAAGGGCATACGGGGCACCGGGGATTATTCTATATATATATATATATATATAGTGATGACTCGATGGGGCAGTGGGTCCTATGCTCCTGCTGGCCCCGATTTGGCTACAGGCCTGCACTCATTCATGCTTATTGTCTTTTTGCTGGGGTGGATGGGATCCTCCAGCAAGACGAGAGTGCGACTTGTCCCATGGTTCGAATTGTCCGATGGAGGTTTGAAGAATACTACCAAGACTTCCAAGTACTTCCCTGGACACCTAATTCTCCAGATTTGAACCCAATCGAGGATCTGTGGGACCACCTCAATGGTCTTTCCCGCTCTGTGAATCTTCCACCATGAATCCTCCAGCAGCTGTAGGATGGACTGCAGTCATCATGGCTCCAGGTACCATGACAACCATCTAGCGACTTATCGAGTCCATGCCAGCATAGCTAGCTGGTGTCCGTGTCGTTCATTATACATGAATTACCTCACAAATTTTTAGCCGAGAAAAATAAGAATCATAACAGGATAATATGGTCACATAAAATAATAATAAGCACATTTTTGAAATTATATCGCCCATTTATATGTATATGATGCATCGTAAAATTATTTTATTTTTAATTCGCCTGAATATGGCTTGAATCAGTGAAAAAACTTGAAGTGTAATACATATGTATATGCTAAAATATATGAAGTACCGAACAGAAATATATGCGGCTGCAAAACCAGAGTTTAGATAAAATAAAGAACGGAAAAATCATCAGAAATTTTACATGGTTGAGAGCATCCTTCACAAATAGATCGCATAAAATTGGACAAGTGAAATGTGGAGATTTGGGGGGGGGAGAGGTTGTTGTAGTTGTCCCTACTTCCACTCTTCAAGAAGTATTATTGTAATTCCAAAAAAAAAAGCACAATTGTACACTGGTGGGTGTATGCGGGGCTACGGGGTAAGGGGGAATGTGAATCAGGTGCTGACTCAGCGGTGCAAACAACGTCAGTTGAGAAAGATAACTAAAGAGGGGAATGAAGAATTCTCCAACCGTAAGATGGTTTACGTAGAGGTCTTAAGAATAGGGGACAAGAAGGTGGGATAGGTCAGTGTGGGGGGAAAGAGGAGGGATTGGCGCCAGGGTGTCGGTTCTACGAACCACGTGACAGCATTGCTTGCGTCTTCCAATCTTTCCTCCCACATCCCCTCTCGGGCATCTTTTCTACTCCCAAGAAATCGAATCTTGAGGGAGGTCGATAGGACGAGTGTGAAAGGGATACGATAGAACGGGATACGTTACTCACAACTCTCTCTACTACGACTCCTACTACTACGGTCAACACATCCCTGATTTTTCTTTCTTTTCTTCTTCTTTCTGCCGCTTGCTTCCGCTCTTCTTGTCCTTATATTACTATAATGGAAAGCACAGACCCATTAGCAGACAGTTTGGTGATTGCATATTGCGTATTTGAATGAAAATGGTTTCTCTTCGACTGTTCCATAGATTTCGAGGTAGAGCATGGTTTTGCTACTATTAAGATCAAGTTACCAATGGCATAAGCTTTTGCTTCTTCTACGCAGATGGATATAAAAAGATG